>JAWWMS010000015.1:20752679-20774548 GCA_035048045.1 Chlorospingus semifuscus
GGCCCTGGCACAGGGTGCCCAGAGAAGCTGTGGCTGCCCCTGGATCCCTGGAAGTGCCCAAGGCCAGGCTGGACAGGACTTGGAGCAACCTGGGACAGTGGGAGGTGTCCCTGCCCATGGCAGGGAGGAACTGGATGGGCTTAAGAGCCCTTCCAGCCCAAACCAGTAATTCTATGACTCATTATACTTTCAGCACAGGACTTCCAAAGAAACACAGTTTAATTCTAATTGTTACATCCCATGATTTTGAATATTTGGTTTACAAGACATTCTTTTAGACTTCTGCTGAAAGCAACCGCCATGCTTCAAGTCTGTATGGCCCTTTTACCAAATTCCCTACAGATGAACCTTAAATCCTTCCAAAATTATAATTAACTTACCTGTGGGGACACGTCCAAAGAGGCCTCAACACAGAAGATGCTTTGTCCTTCCACAAACCTCCTGCCCATAGATTCAAAAAAAATCAGGATTTCCATCAAATCCACACTCAGCTTTTGCCAAGGACTCTCAGGATCTGATGGTTCATTCACCTGTGAATTCACTCTTCACCTCTTATTCTTTTCACTCTGAAGGACAAATCTCAAAGTTGTTCAGGTGAGTTTCCTTGGGTTTAGAGATGTGCAAGGCTTGTTATATAAAAATTTATGTAAGTCTCAACATTACTCCCAAATAGACATATTTGGAATAAATACACTTGAAATACATTATCTGACTGCTGCTACTTCCTTTGACCACCAATGAAAATGGAAATCTGGAGTTTCCAGTTTGTCAAAATAAAATTTAGAAGCAGTTCAAGGAAGGATTTCTTTTTCTTCTGCAATTGATCAATCAGGACATCACGGACAAGGCAATACAGCTGGGTTGAAAAAATATGTCAAATATTTTTAGTATTAATAAATAGATGTAGAATGAGGATTTGCCTATTTTGTAGTCTTGAAAATCAGTGGAATAACCCTCCTGGCAAAGCAGACAGAAGATGTATGGATCAAGGTATTAAAGATAACCAGATAGGAGCCAAACAGCTCTGGTAACTGAGTCACTGTGTGAAGAGTCACTTGGGATTAGGTATTAGGACTGTGCTGTGTCACCCAGACTAAAGCAGCAGTGTAACTATCCAAGGAATTTTGAAGAGACTTAACACTGTGGATTATAAAGTACTTCTACTTTTGTGTCTCTTTTTTTTTTTTGTAACTGCATTTTCAGGCATGCTTAATTATATCATGTTTAAAAGTCAGCCAAGTCTTGAAGTTACATTCCACAACAAAAAATATTAGGAGTTTAGCAAATGAATGTGCTGTCCTTTGGATCCCACTGCAAAGAATTCCTTTGGTTTGAACAGAGCTGTTGTCAGCTGAGAATCTGTCACTGGCTGGCAGTGTCCTTTCACCACCTATAAAACACAATTCATACAATAAACCCAGGTATTGCAGTGGTAATTAAAATCCAAAAGCAATTAGCCTTTTGTTTATTTCACTTGGGAACCTGACTAAAACCTAAATGAGAAAACCAAAATAAAAAAAATCTCCCGATTAGGCATAGTCCCAGATGCCTGAGTGATGTCCTAATTAAGCTGTATTACAGCATCACAACATAAGCCTGCCCACGTATGAATGTATAGATGTACGTGTGTGCACTTCATTATGTGCTGCACAGCCCTGACAGCCTCAACAACTCATTCCCACCATCCCAGCAAGTGGCAATTGAGGATTGAAGAACCAGAGGGAAAAAAAAGAAAAAAGTAACCTGCCTAAGGCTTTCCTAGAAGGACTTCATCGGTGAGAGTGTGCACATTCCAAAGGCTCTGGAAGTTCCTCTTGAGGGAAATTCCTGTAGGATTGCAGGTGTTGAGGTTAGAGGCAGCCAGGTTATGCAGAACGAGGGGAGGATGTGCCCAGGCTCGAGCAGGGAATTGCCCACACAGCCTTCATCAGGTGATAAGGGTCTCTCCTTGCCTGTGATTTGTCCCTCCTGACCCACAAAGGAAGGTGGGAAATCCTTTCTTCAGCCCCTCAGAAGTGACCCCACCAATGGAATTTGCATCCTAGTATGGCCTGGATTGGAAGGAACCTTACAGCTCATCTCATGCCACCCCTGCCATGGGCAGGGACACCTTCCACTACCCTAGGTTGCTCCAAGCCCTGACCTTGGACACTTCCAGGGATCCAGGGGCAGCCACAGCTTCTCTGGGCACCCTGTGCCAGGGCCTCACCTCCCTCACAGGGAAGTGGTTTCAAAAGTCCTTGGACATCATCATATGAATGAACTCCAGTATTTTGGAGTCTACTCCCAAAGAGTGTTGGTTTCACCCTTCCAGAACCTTTTGAAGCTGAAGCAGACCAGGCTCTTGGCAGGAATTGGAGACATCCACAATTAGGTTCTGGCCGTGGGTGCAATGTTTAAATGGAAACAAGATAGGAGAAGGGCTGTTTTCCAGCTGCAGCTGTGCAGACCTGGAAGCAGCAAAAAGGGAAATTAATTATTTCTGAAGGACACCAGGCCCAAAAACCCCTCTGGAAATGCTGTACCCAGCCTCAGACTAAATAATACATCGATGACATCAACTGCTTGACTGTGGAATTCAAAGTCACACACAGAAATATTCCCATGCATAAAAATAACACCCAGCCTCTTTCCTTGTGCATTATTAATATCAACCCCCTTGATTTGCATAACTGCACAGTCCACATGTGTGTGCCTACAAATTCACCTGCAAATGTCTCCAGAAAAATGGCAGGATCAGTGTTTGCTGTCAGTCTGGAGTGAGGAGTAGCAGCCAAAAGAAGAATAAAACTGGCGATTGTTAACCCTAACAGAAGCATTCAGGGTTTATATTTGTTGTTTAAATGGTTCAACTGCAGTTAATAAGTCACAAGTAAAGGGAACACCTTCAGCTTACATCTTTCTTTCAAGACCTTCACAGATGCCAAGCAAGGAAGGCACCAGTGATAAACCAGTTGTCCCATGGGAGAGGTGGGAAGTTCTCAGTCCTTCCTGTTATGGCTGGGAAAGAAAGGGAGAGGGATGAAGTGTTGGAATCACCTGATTAACCCTCCCCGAAATAGCCACTAATCACACTTTTAAAGGAGCTCCTCCCCACACAGCAGTTTGGGGACAGATTTTTTTGTGTGCTGGATCTACTCAACCCCAAGGGATGACACACCTAGCCTAGTGCCACCTGTGCCACACCGGTGACTCCTCCAACACTCCACCTGGGTGTCACTTTGCAGAGCAGACACTGCTGGCAAAAGCATGTTGTGTTGTCAGCTCCAAGCCATTCTCAGATCCCCCAGCCCTCGTGCTCCAGCCCTTCCCATTCCCCAGCAACCTCTGCCTGTGGCAGGCATCCAAAACTGGCAGCAGCATTGCAGAGGGAGAGAGTCCATCTGGCTTTTCTGAGAGGGGTTTTAACTGCTCAGATGCTTTCCAAGAAGTCTTTAGCAGCCCAAACAAGCTTGACTCCCTGATTTTTCTAGATGTGCCCCAGCTACAGTTCCCACTTCCAGCCATTTTCCCCTCTCTGAGAGTACTGAAGGAACCTCCTTCGTAACTCTATTCTCATACAATTACATTGATGCTCATAATTTGTGTTGAAACCAATCAACTCCTTGCCCTATTTGTTATAATCCCTCCTGACACATCCTTCCACCTCTTTTCCTGTTTTCTTCCTGAGTTGCCCTTAAGCAGAGAGGTTTGGGATTCAGGAGCCAGTCCAGCTCTGAGCAGCACGCACATACAGCACCAAAGGAGTCCTTTGCACTCTGAATTATTTTATGACTGGCATTAAATAAGTCTCAAACTCCATGTAGCACCATCCAATGAGAAAAAATAAAGGTATTTTCACTGCAAGGCTGGAGACTATGTGTTTTCTCTGCCTCTCCTCAGTGATCAATCCCCCTTTTCTAATGCCAGGAGCATTTCAAGGCACAGGAGAAGCCACCAGTTATAAAGAGAACACGCCTGGTGAAGCTTCCCCACCTCCCAGCCAGCTGGGAGCCCATGCAGCAGCTAAGCCCTATCCAGGGGTTTATGTGGAGCCTTTGTGCTCCATTTAGCTCACAGTGAACCTCCCAAAGGACGTTTTCAGGGAGTAAATGCACCGAGAGGTTCGTGCTTGCAATTCCATGAAGCCCAGTCTCAGGGATCTCACAGCACTATCTGCTACTCCCCTTCCAGAGCTTTATTCTCACACTCTCTAAAAAGTCAAAAAATTACCATGAGCTTCCACCACCCATGAAAGAGTTAATCCAAATCACCTGGATGTGAGCAAAAAAATCCACCAAACTCCAAAAAGATCCCAGATATTACTGCAGCTTTTCCCTTTTCTGTTTCCTCCATCTTCCTCCACCTCCAAAACATTCATTTTGCTCTTCTCTTTGATGGAAGAATGAGCTCAAGCTGAGAAAGGGATAAAATAAACCCAAATAAAAAAAAAATAAAGAAAATAAAAATAAATCCATAACAAACCCCTCTCAAATACTCACCCTTCAAAAGGATAAAATGGTTTCAATTTTGGGCTGTCTCGTTCACTTCCCTCCCCCCTCCCTCCCTAGGTGTATATCCATATCTGTAGATTTAGAGAGGGGTTTTTTTTTTAGTATTATTATTTAGTTAATATGAATTACAGGCCTCAAGCTGCCTCCCCTCTAAACCCAAAATGAAGCAGCTCTCTTTTTTCTCCCTTTTTTTTTTTTTTCCCCTCTTCTTTCCCCCTCACCAACACGATTTACATTCTCAATGTAATGTATTAAAAAGTTGACAGGGCCGAAAGGATTCACATGATGTCGGCTAAGAAACCCAATTTCCATGATGAATTGCCCGGAGCCCCTGAATCACAAACCATTTTTTCCGCTGCTCAGAAGTTGATTTTTTTTTTTTTTAAATCTTCTTAAAGCTTCTCTCCTAATCTTCGGCTAGAAGAGATGGGTGAAAGGATTTTTTTTTCTAAACTAAGGAAAGTATTAGCATCTTGGTTGTTGTGCATCAAATTTGAAAATGCAAGGTTAGTAATATTTCAAATCGGCTACGGTCCAAGCCACTTGATAAGTGTGCTTGCTGTCTCTGCCTGGCTCTCCCCCCTTCCCAAGTTTCTCTTGGCAGGAGCACAGCGCTACGGCAGCGGCCGCGTGCGCAAGTGTGCACCGAGCACGGGGTGGGGTGCTGGGAAGGGACAGCCACCCCCAACTCCACCTCTCCCTCCTCTTGCCTCCCACTTTTTCCAGCATGGAAGACCCATCTGAGACACGGCAGATCAAACAGCACCCAAAAAATGCTCCTAAACGAGGTTTTCCTTTTGGAAAGGAGCACTGAGCCCTTCCCTACGTGCTGGGATTGAATCCTGTGCTAAAGGACAGCCAACGCCCCCCCGCCCCCAACTCCACCTCTCCCTCCTCTTGCTTCCCACTTTTTCCCAGCATGGAGGACCCATCCCCACAATCTGAGATGTGGCAGATCAAGCAGCACCCAAAATTTTGGAAAGGAGCACTGAGCTCTTCCCTACATGTTGGGATTGAATCCCATGCTAAAGGACAGCCACCCCCAACTCCACCTCTCCCTCCTCTTGCTTTCCACTTTTTTTCCAGCATGGGAGACCCATCCCCAAAATCTGAGACGTGGCAGATCAAGCAGCACCCAAAAAATGCTCCTAAACGAGGTTTTCCTTTTGCGAAGGAGTGCTGAGCTCTACCCTGGGTGCTGGGATTGAATCCCATGCTAAAGGACTGCCACCCCCAACTCCACTTCTCCTTCCTCTTGCTTCCCACTTTTTACAGCATGGAATACCAATCCACACGATCTGAGACGTGGCAGATCAAGCAGTACCCAAAAAATGCTCCTAAATGAGGTTTTCCTTTTGGGAAGGAGCACTGAGCTCTTCCCTGGGTGCTGGGATTGAATCCCATGCTGGGAAAGGACAGCCACCTCCAGCTCCACCTCTCCCTCCTCTTGCTTCCCACTTTTTTTCCAGCATGGGAGACCCATCCCCAAAATCTGAGATGTGGCAGATCAAGCAGCACCCAAAAAATGCTCCTAAATGAGGTTTTTCTTTTGGGAAGGAGTGCTGATCTCTTCCCTGGGTGGTGGGATTGAATCCCGTGCTGGAGCAGTGTGTCCTGCAGGCACGCTGCTGTGAATATTTGTTTTTAAATGAACTCCTTCCCTCCATGGAGTTCCTGGGAAAAAAAACCTGCAGAGAGGAAACTAGTAATTTTGCCCACTCTAATGAGCTATCCAGCCATTCCCAACAGCAAGGTCTTTAATGAGATTTCCCTCCCTGCTCCCTGCCTTCGCCAGCATATGAAAAACAGGAGGTGATCAAGGATTGACTCTGTGGATGAAGGGAAGGACAGTTTCTCCCCTCGGTGCTGCTGCTTCCAAACAGCAGCACTCCCATCTCTGTCATTTCTGGAGTGCTTCTGCTGCTGCTTCCCCAGGCAGCAGGAAAACCTTGGCAGCCAGAGGATGGAAATGCTGCCCAAATGCTTGAGGCTCTTGGGAAATGGCTCACGCCCCTCGTGCCAGATCCAAACCCTGGGAAGATGAAGCAGCACAAACATTAAGGTCTCCCAGCAGCAAGTTCTGCATACAAAGAGTGGGGTCAGGGACAGGGCTGGCAGAGCAAGGCTTTTCCAGGGAATGCACTGCATTTCCCCCTTTATGGTCCAAAACAAAAGGGATTTGAGGGACACAGAATACTGTTGTGATCTAGTAGAGGCCATCCCCTCAGGCCTGGCTTAGCAGAACAGTAGCTCACAAAGGTAGCTCAAGAATTTATCCAGAAGACCCAGCACAGACCTGGGATGACCATCCAGGGCCATTACAGCCAGCAGCTTAAATACACACAAAGGAGCACATCCATCTCTCCACTGTCAATCTGCTCCCTTTTTAGAGTCTCCTTGTATCAGCAATGATCCCAAATTCCCCTGCCTTTGGGATACAAAGATGTTGTTAACCTGCTCCTGCAGTGCTGTCTCATTTTGGCCACAGCTCTCCACATCTTCCTCCCTCTGCACTCACAACCTCTTTTAGCACTTCCCATACATGCCTAAAGGCAGGGAGTCAATTGTATCCAACATTTTGCATATAAATTTCTTCCCATGTGGAATAAAAAACACCTCTGCTCTGCCAGAAGAGAAGCTGCCTCAAATGCCAGGTTTTTCTTATGGGGAGTGGTTCTGTTATGGTGTTATTGGCAGGGAGGTACTGGAGTGGGGTGAGTCTCATGACCTTGGTAGAGCTGCCACATAAGTCTCCACTATCTCTGGGTCACAATTAGTCTTTCTCAGAAGTGATTGCACCAACCTATTTTATTTTTACTCATAAAATGCCTCCCTGGTCACCTCCAAGTGAGGATCAGCTCTGGGAGCAAAGCCAGAATCTCAGGCAGTCACCATCAATGCACAGAGATCTCAGGGCATCACAGATTTGCTACAGGTACTGGAAACAAGTCTGAGGACATGAGAGAGGCCGTGGTGGCCTCTGGGATCCATCTGCAGTTGAGCAGGAGGAACAGGAATCAATGACCTTGGAGACCTCCGCTTGTCACATGTTGAGTAGAGGATCTGGAGAGGGAATATGCAGCCATTCCTGTGTGCCAAGAGCACAGCCTCAGACCCTCCACTTCCTCATCAGCTGTTCTCCCACTTGCTCTGTGGATTTATTTCCTTCAAATACCTGCCTTCTTCATGAGGAAAACATTTCCTTTTCTCCCAAATCCAGCCTCTGTATTTCAGCACCCATTTCAACCCTTCAGCACTCAAATGCCTGGGTTTGGAGGTTCATTCCTAGGGTATGTTGGCAAGACTCTGGACTGAAGCCTCCTAGAACCTCAAGCAGACCCAGTTTTCTTTTCCAGGGCCAATGGTTGGACTTAATCATCTTAGAGGGGTTTCCAGTCTCTGTGGGTCTGTGTTTGTTGGTCTCATGAAGAGCTGTAGGATCTCTGCCCAGCAATTGACTCAATCTCTTTCCCTGGTGCCAATATTACAGGGAGGTGATCCTGAGGATTAGGTCCCAAAGATAACTCTGATATTCCTTTCTTCCAGGGACAGAAGCTGATTTTAATGCACAGCTGCCCAGGTGTTGGAGAGGTCTAAAACTCAGGAGTGTCACGAGCAATTCCAGCCCTTACAGGTTTAGGAAAACACAGGAATTCAGCAGCCAGCCTTGGGAACTGATCAAGCAGAGCTTCACTCTTGCAATCATGACACTTCCCTGGATTTAGCACCAGGAGCATGCTTATGAAGCAGCAGCAGGAGAGCAACGACCCCCTAGGCATCTCCAGGAGCTAATCCAGTCTCCTCAGGCTGATGAAGGCTTCCTCCTGTGCCCTGAGCTCTCAATTCTGCACAGTTCTGCCTCACAGAGGGCTTGGGGGAGACTCCACATCCCACTGCCCCCCCTGATCCCAGCACAGAGCTCACAGCACCCCCACATCCAGACAAGGGCATGAAAGAGCTGATGCACATCACACCAAGATGAGGCAGAGCTTAAGAGGATGGTCAGGACACCTAGAGAAGGTGAGACACATCACCTGATTGCTGGAGCATGGCAGACCCCATACACTGAAAGCATTTAATCGTGAGATCTGTCTAACTTAAGGAGTTTTCCTGTGTATTCCAAGGGTTTGAGCAAATTATAACAGGCAAAAAAAGCCCAGAGAATCAACTCAAATGAAGTCACCAAAACTCCAGTTATAGCAGGGAGAAGTGTGGAAGAGTTTTTCTTAAATGCAGTGTGTGTACTGCCATCTTTGAGGAAAGCTGTGCCTCCCACTATCCCAAGAGCCAAGCAGGTAAATGCACATTCCCAGCACCCTGACAAGCTACAGAAACTTTTCAGGACATTTTTTCCTCTGTAGCTGAAACATATCCTGTGATTTTTTTTATTGTTTGCCTGCTCACCAAATCCTTGGAAGCTCTTAAAAAACAGGACAGCAGGAGTCATCCTTCTCCAGACAACACCACGTAACTCAGATGGCCTCTGTTTCCCATGGGACTCACCAAAAGTATCAGATTTTGCATAATGCATTTGCAAAAAGCAGCTGGATCATGAAAGCATAAGTGACACCATGTCCACGGGAGAAGTCAGGTCACTCCATGTTTTAAACTAAGAGATATTTGGATCGGATATTAGGAAGAAATTCTTCCCTGTGAGGGAAGTGAGGCCCTAGCACAGGGTGCCCAGAGAAGCTGTGGCTGCCCCATCCCTGGAAGTGTCCAAAGCCAAGTTGGAGGGGTTTGGAGAAACCTGGGACAGTGGAAGGTGTCCCTGTCCCTGGGGGTGGAACTGGATAGGATGATTTTTAAGGTCCCTTCCAACCCAAACCGTTCCATTATTTTATGTTTGGACATCCAACTCAGAATTTGCTTCACACTCAAGCTTTAAATTTAGTTGCATTCAGAGCATGTCCCATCTGGATTATATTTTTCACCTATAAATCTCAAAGTAGTGGGCAGCCCTTAGTTTGACAACCAGCCAGTCACACACAGCAGGGTTATTCCAACGAGGTTGTACCTGTACCACACAGCAGGAAGCTCCACTACTGTCCAAGGTGGGATGAGCTGGGAGCCAAGGGTGATCCCAGAACAAGCAGCACCCTCACCAACCTTGGCACAGCCCCTCAGCACCACAGAGACCACCCAGTGCAGGCAATGGACTCCTGACACAATGAGGGGCTGGACTCAAGGCCCATCCCAAGAGACCCCCCCAAAAGATGGGCTAAAGACAAGCTAAACCCAGCACACATTCCAGCCCCACCCAGGAGAAAGGCAAGGCTGCAGACAAACACACTTGCAGCAGGGCCTGCACCAGGAGCAAACACCCAGGTCTGGGCTTAAATGGAGTTCCTGAGCCCATGGGCAGCTGGGTGTGTGTGGGGCAGGGTCCCAGGTGAACCTGCTCAGGGCAGCCAAGAGGCATCAGCACATTCAGGGCTCTGGCTTTATGCCAGGGCTGTCCACAATACCAGGGCTGGCTCCCTTTTAAACAGCTTCTAAATCTATGAAAATGCACAGAGAGCATTGAAAAGTCTCTATTCCTTATTAAAAACACACCTGGGCACTGAGAGCTTGGACGATCATCCTGCTTCAAAGTGTGGCACAGAAATGCCTCCTCCTTCCCAGGAGCCCAGGATCCCTACCCAGCTTCTTGCCCTCCTTGCTATGGAGGACAGAAAGACAAGGGAGGAGAATGTTTCCCAGCTCAGCCTCGGGCTGCTGGGGAGCACCAGGAGCCTCAGCCTCCTGTCCGGCCCTGCTGGCCGGGCAGAGCTCCGAGGGTGCTCCGGGACCTCAGGCAGCTGCCGGTGACTGCAAAGACAGCAGCAGCCTCCAGTGGCCAGCTGGCAAACAGCACCAGCGTGGCAGCCTGGACAGTGTCCCACAGATATGCCAGCGGGGCCTCATGGCCATGTGCCATGGTCAGTACTAGCGTGGTTTCATCCCCATGTCCCATGGCCTACAGCACTGTGGCCTTGTGTCCAGTGTCCCATGGCCTACACCACTGTGGCCTTGTGTCCAGTGTCCCATGGCCTACACCACTGTGGCCTTGTGTCCAGTGTCCCCCAGCCAGCACCAGAGTGGTATTATGGCCAGCGTGGTTTCATCCCCAGTGTCCCATGGCCTACAGCACAGTGGCCTTGTGTCCAGTGTCCCCCAGCCAGTACCAGAGTAGCCTTATGGCCAGCATGGTTGCATCCTCAACGCCCAACAGCCAACACCAGTGTGGTCTTGTGCCCAGCTGTCTCACAGCAAAGGTTGGTGTTGCCTCACACCCAACACTCGTATCCGTGGTCCCACAGCCAAAACCAATGAGGCCTTGAGTCCTATGGCCAACACCAGTGTGGTTTCATCCTCAATGTCCCACTGCCAGCACCACTGTAGCCTCATGTCCAATGTCCCCTGGCCAATGCCAGTGTGGCCTCACTCCTGATGTCCCACAGACATCCCACAGCCATCCCACAGCCATCAGATACGGTCTCATGTCCAACACGCCATGAAAATACCAGTGTGGCCTCGTGTCTGATCACCCACAGCCAACACCAGTGTGGCCTCACACAGCAAACACCACATCAGTGTGGTTTCATCCCCAGTGTCCCATGGTGAATCCCAGTTTGGCCTCACACCAGTGGCCCAAGGCCACTGTCAATGTGGCCTTGTGTCCAACATTCCCTGGTGAACACCAGCGTGGCCCTGTTCTGACATCCCACAGCAAACACCAGCATGGCCTCAACAGCACCCCAAGCCCCACGGCAAACACCGCGTGGCCGTGCACCCTGTGTCCTCCATGTGGCATGTCCCCACCATCCCTCCTGTCAGATCCAAGCCCTCAGGGGCTCACAGTCGGCCCAAAGCCAGAAAGGTATCTATTATTGAATCATGGAATCACTAAAGTTGGAAAAGCCCTCTGAGATAATCATGTCCAACTGTTCCTTCAGCACTGCCAAAGCCACCACTGACCCATGCCCCCATGTGTCACATTCATACAGCTTTCAAATCCCCCCAGGGATGGGAACTCCACCACTGCCCTGTGTTAATGTTCCAAGGCTGGACAACACTTCTGGTGATGAATTTTTCCCAACTAACCAATCCAAACCTTCCCTGGTGCAACCTGAGGGCCTTTTCCTCTTATCCTGTCACTTTTTTCTGGGAGAAGAGACCAACACCCCGATGAAAACCTTTTAACCAAAAAGGCAGCTTTTTATGATGAAAGATGACTCTCAGTCCTCAGTGCCACTGTGTCACCAAGGCCCTCAGTTATCTCATGACATTGCTGTGCCGGCTCCAGGTCCCAGGTCTTCACCCTGGTTTTCCTTCTCTGCTGCACAGGGAACAACTTTCAGAGAAGGAGCCCACCCAGGTGCCTGGACAAGCTGCAAAAGAGGAGTGGATGAGCTGTTTTCTTGTTGTCTGCTTTCCCTGAGTCCTTTGAAATAATCACAAACACAGCAATTATTGCAAAGATAAAATGCCAAGGATTACAGAATCCTCACAGGCAAAGCTCCCCATCAATTAACTAAACCAAGGCTTGCTGTAAAATATAATCCACTACAAGAAGCCACAGCAAGAGAGAATTAAATTTTTTTTAAAAGGCACAACAAATAAATATTTTGCAAGAAACTGATGGGAAGGAGAGAGGAGGGATTTTTGTCAGAGATCAGTATCATTTTGGGTAGTTGTATGTCACATGCAAGCACCAAAAATATCTCAGCATGGAGAAAGCCAAGGCACAGTGTGAGGTTTCAGGTGCAACTGAGGGACTTGGGGGTGTCGTGAGTTTTGGGGTAGCACACACAAAAAAGATGGGTCAGGATTTTTTAAAGTAGTGCATAAAATTGGGTTACTCAGTCCAGTTTAGGGACATAGAGTTGGAAAAACTCTCTGGGATCATCAAGTCCATCCTCCCTCATCCTGTTGTTTCATCCTCTCCCCTCATGTCAGCACAAACCTCGCTCCTCTCCAGGGAGGGCTGAGTCTGGGGGATGGTGGAGGGGCTCCTCCCCAGGCCCCTGCACTGCCATCAGGAACTGATTGAAGGAACTGAAGCTGAAGTTTGTCCTAGTTCAGCCCCATTTCTCCCAGTATCATCATCCCCTTACATTCAAATGAGATGCCAACCACTCCAGTGCACTCTGTCTGGGAGTAGAGGAAGCAGCACCCAAACCTCCTGCCACAACCACAGGCTGAGTGATTAATTACTATTTTAATTGAAGTTTTGCCTTATAACTCTGGTCAGGAATCAAACATCAAATCATGGAATCAGAGAATCATGGAATGGTTTGGAAGGAATATTAGAGCCCATCTTATCCCCTGCCGTGGGCAGGGATGCCTTCCACTATTCCAGGTAGCTCCAAGCCCCACCCAACCTGGCCTGGAACACTTCCAAGAGGAGATGTTGACCTGAAGTGAACACATGTCCTTCTGGAGAGCCTGAAACCAACACACCTGGCAATGGTGGGCACTGGTGAGCACCACGGGGCTTTGGAGACACATCCACTAAAACCTGTGGGCTCCTGTGAAACTTGGAATTGCACCTGTATGGGAGCCAGTTGGGGTGGATGTGCCACACAGCCTCAGCACCAAGTTGGCACCTGGAATAAGGATAACTGGCCCATGTGTGATGAAATTTGGGGTTATGGCTCTGATGAGCCTCCCATTTCTCTTTTTTCTCCTTTTCTCTGTTCTCTGCCAGTGCTGAGCACAAAAGCCCTCAGTACTGGGAGAGTCCTGGGCTCTCCAGGCAGTTACAGCCACATCCCAAACCTCCTCTTCTGCTTTGTCTTCCTTTGGAAACACCAAGCTCTGCTGCTGCAGAGGAGACAAACCATAAGGAACAATCAAAAAGGTGAACAAAAAAGTTGGAAACACTCTTAAATGACAGCTCAGGCTGGAAATGTGAGCCTTCTGTTTGTTTTTCTTTGTAGCCCGCCCTGAATATCCCTGCTAATTTTCTGACTATTGCTGGCATGTACAGAAGAATTGCTGATGACACATTTTCCTAACACACACATTACACAAAAGGAAATTATATTTTAGCCTCTTTTAGGGACTATAAAATCAGATTCATCCTAACGAAACAGCAAATAAAAAGGGGTTTCCCTTTTCTTCCTCAATCTCTTGGCATTTTTCCTCCTGTGGTTTTATTCCTCTCCTCCCCCCCCTCCTCCTTCTCCCCCGTTATCTGTGTTTCCTGCTCATTCCAACTTGATGACATGTTGCTGGGACAACTAAGTCTCGTAACCTTCTTAACTTTGCCATTGTTACTGCCTGGAGTGTATTTAGGAGGAGTGTTTTAATTTCTTTTCGAATGCAGAGCGCCTGCCCCGTCGGAAGATATTAGAAATGGGGAAAGGGGGGGGAGGAAGCTTTTCTTCTCTAAATGTCTGCTATTCAAATCATCTCTTTTTTTATTTCCTTTAAACCCATCATTTGTATGCTGTAGGTCGCTACTTTAAAACCCGGCTCGCTGTTGCTGAAAGGATCACCCGTATAATGATGTCATCCATATTCAGCTGGAATCTTGGCTCTGCTGGAGCCCAGCGCTTCCCTCCTCTCCCGCTGGAAGCTCAGCCGCAGGCTCCCCACTGCTCTGCGCTCACCTGGAAATTCCCAGCGGGAATGAGCGGGCTCCGATGGGTATTGGTATCACCAATACTGGGGATGGGATGTGCCTTGGATTGTCTGGCCCCTGTGGCTGAACTAAATAGTGGCAACTGTGGTGTTTCACCCCAGAGACACTTTCGGCTGGCTAGATGTGTGGTGTTTCACCCCAGAGACACTTTTGGCCAGCTGGGTGTGTGGTGTTTCACCCCAGAGACACTTTTGGCCAGCTGGGTGTGTGGTGTTTCACCCCAGAGACACTTTTGGCTGGCTGGGTGCATGGTGTTTCACCCCAGAGACACTTTTGGCTGGCTGGATGTTGCAGCTGAGCACTTGGAGACAAGTCCAGCATGCAGGAGCTCCAGTGGTGGTGGGATGGAGCTTCCTTCCGTGAAGGGGCTGCTCCTCAGGTTTCCCTCTGATGGAGAAGATTTAAAGTGATGGTGAAGTAAAGGAGTCAGTTCTGATGGAGAGTTTTAATTCAGAGATTTTATTCTGGCCCACAGGCCTCTGAATGCAGCAACTGCTCCAACAGAATTCCCCAAACCGGGTGGTTGCTTGCTCTTTTACCCGGGGAGGGGAGAAGGGAAGGGGTAGGGAGCCCATCATCCCACTCTGGTCACTGCAGGATGGAGCTTCCTCCTGTGGAGGGGCCACTCCTCAGGTTTACCTCTGATGGAGAAGATTTAAGGCAACGGTGCAGGAAAGGAGTCAGTTCTGATGAAAGGTTCTGATGGAGGTGGGAAGGGATAGGGAGCCACCAACCAGGCACAGGAGAGGAGGTCTCAAGGGACAAAGGACGCCTGGATGGCCCAATGTCCTCCAGGGGTAGAGGGCATCCTTTGAATTTGCCCAATCAACACCGTTCTTGAATGCCAGTGCTCAGCAGGGGTCAGGGTGGGAAAGGAGAGGTGACTGACACACCTGGGAGGGATCATCAGGAGAGGAACCAGGGTTCTGAGGTAAATCATGAAGTCACACTGCAACGGATAGGGAAGGAAGGGAGTCCTGGCACATGGAAAAATGCCATGATGCACAGTTTATAGAGCAGGAAACAATAAAACACCTGTCTTGGAGACCATCCTGGGGGAAGGTCCTTCCTTGGGGTCACACCACACAGGAGAAGCACCTGCTGTCACTGACATTGCAGGAGAGAGAGCTGGGGGTGATCACCTGGAGAAGAGATGATTCCAAGGAGACTTCAGAGCCCCTTCCAGTGCCTAAAGGATCTCCAGGGGAGCTGGAGAGGGATATTGGACAAGGGACAGGACAAAGGGGGATGGATTCCCACTGCTAGAGGGCAGGGTTAGATGGGATATTGGGAAGGAACTCCTGGCTGTTAGGGTGCTGAGGCCCTGGCACAGGTTGCCCAGAGAAGCTGTGGCTGCCCCATTCCTGGAAGTGTCCAAGGCCAGGCTGGATGGGGCTTGGAGCAACCTGGGACAGTGGAAGGTGTCCCTGCCCATGGCAGGGGGTGGTATGGGATGAGCTTTAAAGTCCCAACCCAAACCATTCTGGGATTCTCTGACTGGGTCTGTCCTGGCTGTCCCAGCCCTGCCAGCCTGGGAAGAGCCAGGTTTCACACATGGAGCAGTATCTCAACCCCACCTGGATGCCTCCTGCCCACTCTAGCTTGTCTTTATTAAAATCCTAATTGTACACATGTCGTGCACAAAATCCCCCAGCCCCTTCCATGTCAGCCCTGATGTTTCCCTGACACACTCATTGTACCTGGATCAATGCCCTGTTAGCAACTAATTGATCTTTTATTAACATATAATAACTTACTTATTAAATAGAAATTAAATACTTAATTGCAACGCTTAATCTAGAGTGGCTCAGTGTATCACCCTCATAAGCATAATGTATAATTTAATTAATTGACAGAACTGATAATAGCATGTCATCTGTCACCAGTTCTCCTGACCTGGGAGTCGGTTATGCAGCCAGAGGTGTTTGCCATGGATGCAAACACAGGGCTCTCCCAGGAATGCTACCATGGGATTTGGGATATTCTGGCTCATTATGCCCAGCACAGACACCTGCAGGTGATCCCCATCCTGCCAAAATGCACTCAGGGAATGTGGCCACTGGCCAGGGTCATAAATCCATTCTGAGGTTTTTCTGTGGAGAAGGAGAAGCTGATGGGATGGACCAGCTCACCCCAGTGCTCCCCAGGATGCAAGGATGTGGCTGTGCTGCCTCTCTCCTCCCTCCAAGAAGAGATTTCTCTCCAAAACCAGGATTTGGGCAGCATCCCCCAAGTGGGGAGGTGGCCCCACATTCCTTGGACTAACCAAACAGGGATTTATTTTCCCACTGGTCACTATTCCTTCTGTGCCAGCTAAAATTTGGGTGCATGCACCATTTTTCACAGCCAGGCACTTACATCCTGCACCCCTTCCCCATCACCATCTCCCAGCAATAAAGAATTTCATTTTAAAAACTGAAAGATTTAATTTAAAAACACAAAATGGCAAAGGGAGGGTTTTTTAAATAAAAAAATAAAGGTAAAGAGATGATGGTTGGAACAAAATGTTCTAGAAGAAAGCTGTTCCCTTGGGGTTTCTTTTCTTTAAGCTTTGCATATTACAATTTGAAATTTTTGTAAAGAGATCCCCATTTTATATTCACACTGGTAGCCTGAATTTAAATATCTCTCTCACCTGAGATTAATACAGGCTTCACCCTGAATTACTTCCCAGCTCTGAAGTACAGCTCTGGAGAGCTCAACTCTCCACAAATTCACTTCTCTTTTAGAAGCATAAAAGCTTATGAAATATATGAAATATTAAAATAGCATGTGTGCCAGGGCAGAGAGGGGGAAGGGAAGGCTGGGTCAGTGCAGGGGGGCTCCTTTGATATGAAAACACACTTTTCCCTCAAATGAGACCACGGATCTGTTAGCGCAGGACAAGAGCCCCATTAAACACTGGAGGCAAAGATTTGAGCCCACAGGATGATGCTTTTCTTTATTTTATTTGATTATTAAGCCCTGCAATCTGCATTGTGTGGGACAGAAATCACCATTCCCCTCTGCAATAGAAAATATCAAGTTTCTCTGGAGCAAAACAAAGGTTATAAACAAAGTTGTAAATGCTGGTTCCTTGTCAGGCCAACTCAATAATAACCAAATCCACCCAAAGGAGGGAAGATACCTTGTTTAGATGCTGAGCACCCATTAGCTGATTGCCACAGAAACCCAGCAGTTTATAAAAGGATTTAACCCCTGAGGAGCTGTCAGGCTGGTGGGAGAGGCTGGCTGGCACAGCAGCAGGGTGGGCAGGGCAGCAGGACATCCCAGAGTGCCCACATGGATCTCCTCTCCTCCTGGGCTGCGGCATTCCCTGTCTGCTACCCTGGTTTTACAGGCTGGAGGATTGTGGTGCTGTGAAAACCAGCCCCTGCTCACCCTGAGTTTCCTTTCATCCTCTGTATCTACAAAGAAATCAACTCCATCAAATTTGGAGGGAGTTGATCTTTTAAGCCCCTTCTAACACAAACCATTTCATGAAAATTAAGCTGGTTTCTTCTCAAACACCTGCTGGTCCCTGGTAGCCCCTCTCACTGTCCCCATCTCTCCTTTTCCCCTCCTTGGGGTTTTTCCATGCCCTTTCCTCCCTGGCTGCCCCCACCAGCCTGCACAGCCCAAAGCAGGAGCCCTGTCCCCAGATGGCAGGGAGGACAGGAGCTGATACAGGTAGGGTGATACGAGGTGAGACCTCTTGGAGACCCAACACTGCTCAAATAAATTCTCAGGAGCTGGAAGTCCTGCAAATCCCTGTTTCCTCATGAGCCATGAGTGGAAGATGGTGGAATCACAGTCACAGAATGGTTTGGGTTAGGAGGGATTTAAACTTCACCCACTCCCACACCTGCCATGGGCAGGGACACCTTCCACTATTCCAGGTTGCTCCAAGCCCCGACCAGCCTGGCCTTGGACACTTCCAGGGATCCAGGGGCAGCCACAGCTTCCCTGGCAGCTTCTTTGTGCATCTGCACTGAGCACCAAGCCCGGGAAATAGTGGCCCATCTCCAGTTTGGGACATCCTGGACGTCCCCAAGGTAAACGTGGTGGCTGCCAAAGTCAACCAGACAGGCACATCTTGGGAGATGTCATGATGTCAACACCAGGTTTGCTCTTGATAGGACAAGAAGAAATAGTTTCAAGCTCAGTCAGGGGAGGTTCAAGTTGGACATTGGGAAAGGTTCTTTGTGGAAAGGGCAGTGGTGGAGTCCCCATCCCTGGAGGGATTCAAAAGCTGTGTGGATGTAGCACTTGGGGACGTGGGTTAAAGGTGGCTTTGGCAGCACTGGGGGAGCAGCTGGACTCCGTGATCTCACTGGCCTTTTCCAAGCTAAACCCTTGCATGATTCCATGATTCTACAGTGGTTTCTCTTCTCTGCAGCGTTTCCCAGGTGCCCAATGATCCATGTGAGCTGTTCCTGGGGAAGGTCTCCAGTGCTGCGGCACAACGACTTCAGTGCAGCTGCTCCATTCTGCCAGCTGCAATAAATTCCTTTGCTGGCGCTGCTCGTCTGAATCGAATATAGTTTATTTCATTTTAAGAAGTCCTTTTTCTTTTTTTTTTTTCATTTCAGGAAAATGAATGTTAGAGCCAGATAAGAAACTATAGTCTGCTTTCAAGAAGGTTACAAGAAAACTGCATCTTGCATTACTAATCCTTTATCTTTCATGTTAACAAAAAGATTACTGACATATTTTTGAATGAAAGAAAATAAAATAGCAAACGCATCTAAAGAACTGTGTAACTTTCATGCAACACACAAATCGGTTGTTAAACGGGGCAAAAAAAAGGAGGAGAATGAAGGGAAAATTCATAATACATTTTCCTTTGTAAAGTGAGCAAATCAACTTTCTATAATAAGAGAAAACTAGTGGAGGACTAGAAGATGCTCCTTTCATGAGCAGAAAACCATGCTATTTTTGCCAGAGGCTGGATTCAGGCAGCAGAGGAGGAAATCTCCCTTGCCCAGGTTTTCCAGGGAGGGGATCAGGAGATGCCAGCCCTGGCACAGCCATCCTGCTGCATCCCGCAGCTCCTTCCAGCAGCTCTGGCTCCAAAGAGCTGTGGATCTGCCCAAACTCTGTGGTGGGGGAACACGTCCCACCACAGGGACATTTCCAGGACAGACAGCCATCAAAGAGAGCCTGGATGGTGGCACATGGAGCTCACAGCAATCCGGCCTAGTGGAAGGTGCCCCTGCCCATGGCACGTTGGAATGAGATGAGATTTAAGGTCCCTTCCAACCCAAACCATTCTGGGATTCCATGATTCGATGATCTCTGTCCCCCCTGCACCAAATCCACCTGGGAGGATCTCTCCGGTGCTTCTCTCCCAGTCCCAGCCCTGATCCTCAGCCCTGCTTCTCCAGAAGAAAACATCCCCCTTGCCTTGGCACACAGTGCTTCATTAGGAAACCCATAATTGAATTCCCTGACCATTCAGTTCTAAAACCCCTTTGATCGAGAATTAGTTAATTACATCGGGCCCGGTCTATTCCTTGTCACAAATTTTGCCCATGTCCCCCAGATATGCGGCGGCAGGATCCGCTCCGCATTGTGTCCTTTGAAACGCATTTAGGAGCCTTTGAAGCTCTCCCCCCTTAATGACGCATTGTTCCTTAATAAGTTGCCTGTAACGTTTCCCCATTAGGAAATAGCTGTCTGCGGCTCGCTTGGGCTTCAATGAGGAATAATAATCCAAATGTAATTGATAATGTTGGAGAATAATCGGGGAGAGGCGCTACCTGGGGAATGGGCTGGAGCGGGGCGCAGGGGGAGAGCGGGGTCCCCGCAGCCTCCCCGCCACCGCCCGACCTTGGGCGCGCTCGCCCCGCCACAAAATCCGTTTGACTTTGAGCCAGGGGCTCGATCAGGACTCAGGGAGCCTGATAAGAGCCGGGGAGATCACAGGTGGGGAGTGTGGGCAGCCGGCCCTGCCCCCAGCACGCTGGCTCTCCGGGAAGGTGAGAGGAGATAAGGAGCATCTGGAAGCGTGGCAGCACAGGAGGCAGATCGGGAGATAACGCTGAGATGGGCAGATCGCGCCGCGCTCGTCTCGCCAAGGACGGCCTTAATGAGGAGGGTGGGGGGCTCCGCAGGGGAAGGTGGGGACGACCCTTCCTTCTTCTCCTCTAAGACCAAAGCCCTCTCTCCAAGCAGCAACAGGCCAACAAAAAAAGCTTAAGCCAGACTTCCAAAAAACCATCCTTTTTCCTAAGGTCACACCCTGCAGCAGCAGCACCGGGGTGGGGCTCTGCCCAAAAAACCCCCAGAGCTGCTTCCTGGGGTGTCCAGCCCTCCCAGGCATCCTACATCCAGGCCATCTGCAGCTTCCAGCCACAGGGATTTGACCCTTCCGTTTGAAATAATTGTTGTTTCCCCTTCCAAAAAGACGAGGTCCCAAGCAGGAATCTGCCAGGAGTGACTTCGCCCTGTGGCTCTGCAGATGCCTGTCCCAGCTGTGAGGGCAGTTGTAGGATCACGCTCCTGCCATGGGACATTTTCCTTGGTAAACGTCCCTGACACCAAAGAATTTGGACCAAAAAAAAGCTTAAAAACCATAGGGATGTGACTTGGATATGTAAGAAATCCAGTTGGGAATATCTGCCCAACGAGGCAGGAGTGTACAGGGAGCAGGAACAGAGAGCAGGAGAGGAGCTCCTGCCCAAGCTCTGTCCCAGCTGGTCCAGCTGCTGCAGGAAGGTGGAAGGGGATGCTGTTCCCAACTCTTCCCTGCTGCTTCACCCCCACAGCCTGCTGTGGTTTTCCCCCTGCAGGGAGGAAGGGAGCCCGTGGGCTCTGCCAGCCCCAGCCCAGCACATCCCTCCTGCCAGGGCTCAGGCAGATCCCACCAGAAAGCTCCAGGCACGCGTGGAATTTGGTTTCCAAGAGAAACTGAGCTGGGCTTAGTCGCACAATTAACCAGGTGGAACATAATCGGGGCTGGGAATTCTCAGAGCCTTCCCTCCCAGAATCGCCCTCTGGAGGTGCTCAACCATGCAGCACTTTTCGTAAAAACTGACATCAAATCCAGAAAGTTTAAACAAAAGGGTTAAATATTTCCCTTTACTTCTCCATCCAACCCCAAAGCACTGAATTTAGGAGTTAGGAAAGCATCGGTTTGCTTTAACTCCTACGAAAATAACCTTCAATCTTTGCTGGTTTTCTCCTTCAGCAGCTTCCCCCAGCCCTGCTCCCCGCACAGAGCTCCGGGCACACGGTCCCTGCTCTTGCACATCCCTCTGCCTGTACATCCTCCTGCACATCCCTCCTGCACATCCCTCCGCTCTGCCTTGGAATCTGCTCCTGCCGCACATCCCTCGCAAGGTCTCGTCTCTTCCATTTGCTTCTATTGCCCTCTGCTGGGCTCTGGCAAAGGGAAGGATGGCGCCCTAGGAGTGCTCTCTCCTCTCCTTTCCCTCCGCAATTCTAGGGGATCTCAGAGCTCCATTTGGGGTGCCAGCATCCCTCAAGGCCGTGCACACATCCTGGAGAGGCAGGTCCCTCCCATGGCACCATTCACACACTCACAGACACGGCCAGCCCGGCACCTCTGGGTGACAGGACACGTGTGACAGTGGCCAGACACTGATGGGGTCTCCAGAACATCTGTATGTGAGATACAAACCAGCTCCATCTCTCCCCACCCAGATTTGGGCCACACTTTCCCCATGATGCCTCAGGTTTAGCTTTTATCTTTTTCAGATTCTGTACTGCTTTAGTGTGTAGGTCTGGGCTTCATATGAGGG
>JAWWMS010000015.1:20798408-20819184 GCA_035048045.1 Chlorospingus semifuscus
CCGGGCCCGCCATGGCCCCCGCCTGGATCGGCCGCCTCTGCCTGCTCCTGCTTTGCCTCTGCGGGGAGGCCGCCGCGGGGTGAGCGCGCCGGGCCGCGCCCACGGGCCGGGGGCTCCGCCTCAGCACCGGCCTTCCCCCTGCTGAGGGTCGGCGGGCGCGGCGCTGACGGGACCTCGCTCCCTTCCCCTCATCGCTCCCCTGTTCCCCCTCTCCCTTCCCGCCTCTCCCATCCCCGCTCTCCTTCACGCTCTCCCCGTTCCCTTTCCCTCACTTTCTCTCTCCCCCCACGGCAGGAGAGACTTCTACAAGATCCTGGGGGTGTCCCGCGGCGCCTCCATCAAGGACATCAAGAAGGCCTATCGCAAACTGGCGCTGCAGCTCCATCCCGACAGGAACCCCGACGACCCCCGCGCCCAGGAGAAGTTCCAGGACCTGGGCGCTGCCTACGAGGTGAGGCCGGGAGCTGGGAGTGTCCCTAAGGGAGCCGGGAATGGCCTCCCCGGGCTGGGAAGGGTGGGTGGAGCTCGTAGGATTCATCCTGGAGCGTTCAGGGGATGGGAAAGGAGGTTTGTAGGGAATTAAAGGCTTTTCCCCAAGGTGCAGCTGGAATCCGTCCTTCCCCTGTTACCATGTGAAATTCCATCTTTCCCATGTTAATATATTGAATTCCATCTCACATCTCTTATTATCACAGAGTGCCAGGGTGGGTTAGGTTGGAAGGGACTTAAAGATGATCTCATTTCATCCCTTCACCATGGCCATGGACACCTTCCACATCAAATTTCCTTCCTTCTATCTCCTTCTCATCAATTTCCATCCTCCCCCTATTTCTACACCAAATTCCATCCTTCCCCTGTTTATACAACCAATTCCAGATACTCTCCCAAATGAAAAACAAAGATCCAGAGCATACCAAGTTGCTTTATAAGGGTCACCCAATTCTGGTTCTGTTTCACCCAAAACAACCAAATCAACTCACTGTGTCCCACAGCCAA
The DNA here is from genome assembly GCA_035048045.1 of Chlorospingus semifuscus. Lineage (NCBI taxonomy): Eukaryota > Metazoa > Chordata > Aves > Passeriformes > Passerellidae > Chlorospingus > Chlorospingus semifuscus. The sequence goes on from JAWWMS010000015.1 coordinate 20,799,405, forward strand.
TTCAGCAGAAGGATTTCCAGGCTGTCCTGGCTGAACACAGATAAAGACCTTGCAAGGAAGGGCAGATTGCTTTCCATCCTCCCCCTGTTACCAGGTTGCTTTCCATCCTCCCCCTATTACTACACCAAATTCCATCCTGCCCCTGTTAATACATCCAGTTCCAGACTCTCCCAAATAAAAAACAAAGATCCAGAGCCTACCAGGTTGCTTGGAGAGCTGCTCCTGCCAGAGGACAATCCAACACCTCTCAGCTCTCTCAGCCAGGAGGAAGCCAAGGCACCAGATTCAAGTTCTTTGGAATTTATTCCCAGTTCCTCAAGGGAGGAGTGGAGGTGCAGCAGCTCCAAGTGTGTGCAGGGCCTGGCTGGGATCAGTCTGAGCTGATGGGAAGTGAAAGGTGCTGGCCTTGGGTTTAGAGGATATTAAGTGAGAAAAGCAATTATGGGACACAGCAGGATTCCTGTTACTCCATGATAATGTTGTGGCATGCAAATGATCCCCCACACTAATAGCCCAGTGCATTAAATAAATCAAATCCAGATTATTGTATTGCCCAAAGGTGTGAAGTCAAAGCCTGCTTTCCTTGGCTGTGCATACACAGTGATGGAATAGAGGCTGTTTCCTCCATGTTTTCTGCCCTTTTTGTCACTCCATCTGCTCCTGCTCCCCCCTGTGCAGCAGAGAGGAAGATGATGCTGAAAAATTCCACTGTCAGAAATTCCTAGCAGTGTCTTGCTCTTTGGGTGGGAGCTTGGGGTCCTTTGGGAAGAACCCAGCTGCAGGGAAAAGGGTTTGCAGCCTGGGTCCTGCTTCCATCTCTGGTGCTCCTCAGATATGCAAATATTCCTCAAAAGAGGAAGTGAGAGAACCAGCTGGCATTTGTTTCTTTGTGTTGAGAAAGAAAACTCTTCACTTTTGTTTTCTCTAAAACCTGGGACCCCTTTTTAGTTCTGACTTATATAAACTGGCTTTATTACCACAGGGAAAATGAATATAAAGACATTTTTGGGGGGAAAAAGTAATCCCCTATCCTTTGCAGCACTTCAGGATTGATGCACATGGAGCTGTGAGCTTGGTGCTGCTTCTGTGAGCTGGGATCTTGTTGGCACTTCCTGCTGGCAAAAGATTTCTCTGCCTCTTCCTCGAGTTCCAGCTGGTTTAAGTGTTTGCCAGCAGCTGAGATTATTCTTTCTATTTAAAAGCTGAGTGAAAAAATGTCTGTAAAATCAAATCAGAAATCCAGCATTCATGTGTGTGAGGTTTGGAGGAAGCTTTTGATGCCCTCCCTGCCAGGTTTTTATCTGTGTTTAGCCAGGACAGCTTGGAAACCCTTCTGCTGAACTAGCTGTGGGACACAGTGAGCTGATTTTTGGGCAGAATGGAACCAGAATTGGGTGTCCCTTATAAAGCAGAATTTTCCTCACCATAAAGCCTCTGTTAACAGCATTGCTGCTCAGGGGCTGGGTAGCTGATTATGGCAAAGCTTTCCCAAAAAAATTGAGGGGAAATAGGTTAATGAACCTGCTCAGTGTCTTCATTTTCACTGGCTCAGTGATTCCAGCCCAGAGCTGTGTGCTCTGAATTCTGCTGTTTGAACCAGGAAAGAGACTGATCCCAGGAGAGGGAGGGAGACTCTTCTGCAAAGAGTCATGAGTCTCAGGATGGGTTTGGGAGGAGTTTCCATGAGAATCTCGAGTGGCAGAGGGAGAACTGAACCCTTACCTGCTGGGTGAAAGTGGTGAAGTCACTGCTAATTTTCCCTTGTTGCTAACATTTATCAGTGGTTATAATTCCACAGAATCTCAGCATGGTTTGAGTTGGTAGGGACCTTAAAGCTCATCCATTTCCACTACCTGCCATGGATAGGGACACTTCCCACTATCCCAGGTTGCTCCAAGCCCCATCCAGCCTGGCCTTGGACACCTCCAGGGATGGGGCAGCCACAGCTTCTCCAAACACCCCAAATTCAGCTGGTTTTCATCTTTTAGCTGCTTCTTCATCTGTTGAGTTGCTTCTCCATCTGTTCCCACTCCTCTACAGCCTTCTGAAAGCCAACCTGCCAGCTCTGGCTTTTCCAGATATGATCAATGAGGGAGGAAGGGCAAGGAAGACTAAATGTCACCAGAGACTTCTGGATCTCTGAGGCAGGAAAGAGCAAAGATCAAAACTTAGGAAATAAAATCAATGCTTAAAAGTCGTGGCTGAGACACTGCCATGGTGGTATGTGATTATTTGTCTCAGCATGTCCTGCTTTGTAGGATTTGAGTTTTCCTTCTGATTCTTTTTTTAATATTTAAGATAAACTCAGTGTTTATGTTTTCCAGGCTGCTCTTCCTTTTTCAATGAACAAAATCTGCTTGTTATGGGCTTAACTTTTGCAGACAGCACAGCAAGCAGGGCTCCTCTAGAGTCCCCAGTGAAAAGTGCTGGGGGCCCTCAGAGCCTTGTCCAACACCTCCCCTGAGCTCCAGATGAGCCTTTGCTCCATCCCTGCCTTTTCCAGGTGCTGTCAGATGAGGAGAAGAGGAAGCAGTATGATGCCTATGGAGAGGAGGGCCTGAAGGATGGGCACCAGAGCTCCCATGGAGACATCTTCTCCCAGTAAGGAGTTTTAACCCCTTTGGGCTGTTTTAACCCCTTTGCAGCTGCTGCTCTGATTCTGTGATGCTCAAGCACCCTTTTGATGGGGTTTTTACCTGGCCCAGGGTCTCTGATGTGCAAGTTGAGAATTTGAAGAAATACATTTACATGCCATTTCCAGTTTTGGTGTGCCCCACTCCTTGCTGCAAGCAGGATCCAGTAGAGACTTCCCACGTGGGCACCTCTGGGCACTGTGGGTGATTTTTCAGGTGCAGCACCTGCTTCAAACACGTGGAAACTTTCTCAGGTTGTCTGTGTGTGATTGGGGTTTAACCTGTTGTCACACATCACTTTGGGGACACTTTGCCTTCTGCAAAGCAATGCTGTGGTTCCTTGCACAGCCCCTGTAGAATTTGGAGCATTAAAAACCGAAGGCACTTGGACATTGCTTGGACAGAACCTGATTTTCTGCCCCTTTGGATAAATTTCCTAAAATAATTCCAGAAGTTGCTCAGCTCATGTAATCCTGGGTGAGGATGCTCTGCTCTGCTGTGTTCTGAGGGACAATATGAAGAATTCCTAGGGAATTTTCCTCATTCTTCTTGTCTTTAAACTACTGAAAACCAACCTGCTAGCAGTGATTTGCAGTGCTACTCAGAGTTTACACCTTTTGCTGGTGGCAGCTGAGCAGCAGTGCAGTGTAGAGAGGCCAGAATTTGAGTGTTCTACTCCAAATTTAGTGCAGAAAACTTCCAAAATGGCTGCTGTGTTTGAAGACTTTAGTTGTCTAACAAAAAGAGATTTCTGGGTTCACTCTGGAGCTTTAGGATTGCTGCTTTTTAGTGGAGTAGCATTTGCCTAAAATCCTTCCTGAGCTAACCATTGTGCTTAACTCCAGTTTCTTTGGGGACTTTGGATTCATGTTTGGAGGAAGCCCTCGGCAGCAGGACAGGAATATTCCCCGGGGAAGTGACATCATCGTGGACCTGGAGGTCACACTGGAGGAGGTGTATTCAGGAAACTTTGTAGAAGTAAGTTTATTTGTCTCAGTGTTTCTTCTGTTCCCAGGTTTGAGGTGCCTGACCAGAGTACAGAATATGTTCTCCCAAAAATTAGAGCTGAAATAGATGCTCCTTTTCTGTGCTGGCAGTGGAGGATGTTGTGGTGCTGTTTGCTGAAGAAACCACACATTTATTCATCTTTTGCATCTGGCAGTGTCTCCATAAATGTGATAATACTGAATTGTTGGTTGTCACTCAGCAGCTCAGCTTGATTAGTGCAGCAGCCCAGCTGGAAGAGGTGCAAATTGTCCCTCTGTAGAATTTAGGAATATTTGAGAGGCTGTTGATAAGCTTCAAATTCACTTTGCAATTCTTGTAAAGCCACATTGAGGATTTTTCAGTCTCCTTCTATGGCCAAACATGTCACTGCAAGTTTCCAGATTATATAACTGAGAAGAGTATGTGGAAAATTATTCTCTTCTTTCAAGCAAGCTCCATCTGTGGTGCTGACAGTCCCTCCTGTCTGCATGTTGGCTTTCCATTGGTTGATTTTGTGTTGTGTCCAGATAATTTCCCCATTGTGTGGGACAAGGAAGTGTCATAACCAAAGTGTGGGGTGTTCCATCCTAGAGTTACTTTTCCTATGTGGAAAAGTGTGGAAAGAGAATGGCAATAGTGATGTCACAGAGAGCTTTTTTGCTGTTTAACATGTGATCACAAGGTGGAAACTTGTCATTGTTTTGCCAAGGCCACATTTGAAGTTATTGTGGCAGCACCACACAATAACATGTCCCTGCCTGTGGCACAGGGCTGGAATTAGGTGATCTTTAAGGTCCCTTCCACCCCAAATTCTCTGTTCAGAGAAATCCAGACACCTGTGGAGACCCAGGAACACTGACATCAGCCTCTCCCTCTTCCCTGCAGGTTGTCAGGAACAAGCCAGTGGCAAGACAGGCACCTGGCAAACGGAAATGCAACTGCAGGCAGGAGATGAGAACCACCCAGCTGGGCCCTGGGCGCTTCCAGATGACTCAGGAAGTTGTTTGTGATGAGTGTCCCAACGTCAAGTGAGTTTGGTGCTCGTTTCTGCTCCACAGAATCCTGAATTCCGTGATTTTGTGTAGGGACATCAATATAGGGAGGTTTATTCCAAAACCCACCGCTAGATGGGGGAGCGCGCCTGTATTCCATGGAAGAGCTGGGGACTTTGGGAAGGTTTAACACCGGGTTCCCCTTTCCAGGGAGCCACTCTTGATTCTTACATCTGTTGGATGCAGAGCTCCCCAATCTCCCCTTCCAGCTTTTTATTCCTTGCACAGAGTTCCACAGCTAGATCTGAACGGGGAGCACACAGCTGGGAACAGCTGGATGTGGAATGCCATCCTGAAATGGAATGCCATCACCCCCCCTGGTGCTGACTGTGTATTTGGGAGCTTTCAACTTCACCTTCTCTACTCCCTGAGTCTCAGCTCACCAGAAAGGCAGCTCTGGCTCTCTAGGTTTAGATGTGAGCAAGGACAGCATGTGTGAGCTTGTGGGGGTGCTCTCCTTACCCCAGGGACACAAATTAAAAGTTGAGATGAAGTTGAAATAAATAAATAAAGTTGCAAACTGAGTGCTGGGTTGCTCTTCCCATTTTCAGGCTGGTGAATGAAGAGAGGACACTGGAAGTGGAGATAGAGCCAGGGGTGAGGGATGGCATGGAGTATCCCTTCATTGGGGAAGGTGAGTGTGTGCTCAGCTCTGAGCTGCTCCTCCTCCATGCTTCTCTGGCACGTGGTTCCCATGTGCTTGGAAGTGTTCTCTGCATGTGCTGAAATCCAGGAGCATGTTCCTAAGTCTGGATAACACAGTTCCACTCCCTTAGCTGGGAGTGGGGACATGCACAACACCTGAGCAGGAGCATCTGTTCCAAGCTTTTGGCTTTGAAGGGATCCCCTCTGCCCTTCAGTGACTAAAGGACATCATTAACATGCAAACAGATCTTCCAGAAAAGCAGAGGTGTGATCTTGCTGAGGCAACACCCATAAAGCCCTAAGCTCTTTAGGACATGTTAAAGCAGAATTTTGGTCATCTAAAGATCAATTAGTTGGGTTTTTTTTTCCTTCAACTTTAATATCCTGCTTGTCTCTCCACTCATTCCTAACTATTTCCTTTAAACCAAACTTTTCTTTCTCCCCCACAGGTGAGCCCCATGTGGATGGGGAGCCAGGAGATTTACGCTTCCGAATAAAAGTTCTCAAGTAAGTCTCTGGCCTAGTTGGGCTCTTGCTTGGCCAGATGGAGCTTGTCCTTCAGCAGGGCAGCTGCAGGTCTGGCACTCAGGGCTGTGCAGGATGCTCAGCCCTCGTGGTGCTGGAGGAGCTGGACTTGATGCTGTTAGAAGTAGAATTATCAAAGTATCTTATTGTTTTTGGCTTGAATTCACCATGTGTGATTCAGAACAAATATCTCCTTTTTTCTAGCATACAATCTTGTTATTGTAAGGAGATGCACTACTAAGAAAATTGCTGTGTGAGTCAGGACTTCTTGCCACACCTCACCACTCAGTGCCCTAGAAATAGAAAAGGCATTTATCAGTGCATATCTTATACAGGAAAATGAAGCTAAATTTGATTCATTCCTCACTTCCCCTCCTATTTATGATTTCTCCAACCTCCCAAATCGAAGGAAAGAAGCTCAAGGACCTGTTTCCCCTCTGGGGAAGGAATGAAGTTCAATGGCTCTTGTTTCCACAGGCACCCAGTGTTTGAAAGGAGAGGAGATGACTTGTACACAAACGTGACAATCTCGCTGGTCGAGGCACTGACAGGCTTTGAGATGGATATTGCCCACTTGGATGGGCACAAGGTGAGGCCCAGGGTGCTGTGTGCATCCCAAATTCACCTGCAGCTCTGTGCTGAGGGTTGGCTTGCTCAGGGTCTGGTTGTCTACAGGAATACTGATTATCTGGTTATCTGCAATATTCCCTCTGTTGGAGCATTCCAGGCCAATGGAGTCTCTATGAGGGGTGCCTCACTTCCAGGCTGTCCCAGCAGCAGAGGGTGGTGTTAGTTCTGGCATGTGTCCAGTGAAACAGCCTGGAGCCATGGGATATCACTGGTTTTGGCAAGGAATCAATGCCAGTTGGAGCTTTCCAGTGGGTTGGAAAGAGTATTGGAGTATTGGGGTGCACACACAGAACCTGGACTGCCTATGTGTCCAAAGAACATCTGGATGTGGCCCTCAGTGCTCTGTTCTGGTTGACAAGGTCAGAATCAGTCATGGCTTGGACTCAGTGATCTTGGAAGTCTTTCCAAACCTCAGTGATCCTGTAAGACCGCTAATGTTCTAACTTTCCTTTTCTCTCCAGGTTCACATTGTGCGGGATAAAACCACAAAACCCGGCGCCAAGCTGTGGAAGAAGGGAGAAGGGCTTCCAAACTTTGATAACAACAACATCAAAGGCTCCCTAATAATCACCTTTGATGTGGAGTTCCCCAAGGAGCAGCTGACACCGGAGCAGCGGGAAGGTGCGTGCTCAGAGCCCTCAGCCTGACCCTGGCACAGCTCCTCCAGGGGCTGGAGCAGTCAGGAGGGGCTCTCCTGTCCCTGTGCCCCTTGTCCAACATGGCACAGTTGGCTGGTGGCCTGTGATGAGCTCCCACTTCCCTTGGAAGTGAGGGAGCTTGGCTGCTGAGGTTGGGATGTGCTGCTGCTGGAATGCAGCTCTTGGCAAGTGTGCAGGTGCTTTGTTTTGGTGCTGCCCATCTGTCTGAGCCCACAGCCTTGCTGGGCTCAGCCTCTGTCTGCTTTGCCTCAGCTGGAATGGGATCACAAAGGGTTTTCCAGCCCCTGCTGCTACTTTCTTGGAGGCAAGACTTGTGGAAATCCCTCTGCTGCTGAGGGGAAGGAATGTCACACTGTGTCAGGAGAAAGGTTCTTCCTTCCCACAGCTCCTTCCACCCTACTCCCTCTAGGACAGATCTCCTGCGCAGCTTCAAATGGAAACCCGATGAACCATGTAGGAATCCTAAAATTGCCAGGAGGGTAAATCCTTAAATCCTGCACTCCCAGCAGGGAATTCTTTGTTCCAGCAGCCTCTGTGGTTCTGCTGCTCCATATCAGAGTAGGAATCAAGGGCCCCATCCTCTGCCACGGGACAAAGATATTCCTAGCATGTACTAGTGCAGCTCTTCAGGAAATCCCCAGAACTTCTTCCAGGGCTTCTTCTGAAGTGGATTGACTTCTTTTAGTGGATTTCCTGGACTCCTCAAGTGGTGTTTTATTCCACTGCCAGTAGTTTTTTATTCCACTGCCTTGTTCCAGCTGCCCTGTGCAGTCCAGCTGGTGGCTGCAGCTCCAGATGTCCTGAGGCTCTTCCTGCAGCTCTTTGGGCTGGGAGGTCTGTACCTCTGGGCTGGGCTTAGAGTGATCCTGCTTTGTGGATTTATCCCTGTGCTTTCCCTCTTGTTCCAAGAGTGTTGTACAGGGCACAATGGCCTCACCACTGTGGAGTCTCAGTCCAGGCTCTGCTGCCCTTCCAGAAGCTTCATCAGGCAACAGCAGCTCTGAAACACATGTGAGGTTATTCCAGCTGTTGCTCTTGGCAGTTTAGAGGATCCTGGGCAAGGAGCAGTGACAGAAGCCTCCATGTTTTTGACAGAATTGCTCACACACCTCTACGGATATCTGGGAACAGAGAGGTGATGGCACTGGCAAGGGTGTGCTCAGGCACAGGGCCTTGGGTGTTTCTCTCCCTCCCAAAGCAATTACACATTTCCCAGGGGAAGGTGACTGGGTAGGCAGTCAGATGCCTTTCTGTGTGCTGGGTATCTCCAAACATCCACGACATCAGGAGTTTTATGAGGGAATAGGTCTATCCCTGTGTGTGGTAGCAGCTCAGTGTACACATTCAATGGAAAACTGTGGGCTTCAGAATTCAAAACATCCCTTTTTTTCCTTATTGTTGGCAGTGCTCCTCATTTCTTATCTCCTGACCACATATCCAGCTCCTGGGGCTGTCAGAAGATACTCTGGCTCCAAGAGCACCACCCCCAGCTTTGGAGTCACAGAAATAACATCCCTTCTTTCCTGCAGTGGGACTTGATCACTGCTGATCAGGGCTTCCTCTCCCTCTGTGCTGTAACCTGTCACTTCTAGGTATCAACAACATTTCAAAGGAAAAATTGACTTCAGGCTGCACTTCAGGGAAGTGCAGTAGCACCAATTGTTGGGATTCCTGGTTGGAATTCCTGATTAAACCTCTGGTACATGATGAAATATCCTGTGCACTGCTGGGGGTGTTCTGCCAGAGGTGTGGGAGCTGCTGGGAAATGAGGTGTGGGATGGTGCTAATCCCAGTTTTTTCAGGATTACACCTTTCTCCAGCTACAGCCTTCCTTTCTAAGAACCAGACATCCAGGAGCCACATCCTCTCACCTACCAGCTGGAAAGTGACTTGAAGGCTCCTCAGGAAGTGAATTTGCCTTAGAGAATGACCTCTTCTAATAATGAGCAGCTCTTTGCCAGGGGTTCACTTTGTCCTGGTATTCCTAAAAAAAGTTCAGGAATCTCTGGCCATCAGGCAAGGCACATGAGAAGTTCTTGCCTGACAGAGAGATATCCTGCTTCCAGTTACTACTTCCAGGGCAGTTTTCCAGTATTTTAACACAGCTACTGTGAGCCTTATGCGTCCCATCACTGGTTTTCAAGGACAGTAGAATGTGTAGCCAAAAAGGTTTAAGGATAGACAAGCAGGACAAGGGTTGCAGGGAGACAAACTGTTTTTTAGCAGGATTTCCTGAAGGATTTGCATGCCTGAAGGTTGCAATTTTCTTCTGTACAAGTAAATTGGTTGGTTTCATTACTGATAGTCAATCTAAATCTCCCCTGGAGCAACTTGAGGCCATTTCCTCTCATCCTGTCCCTTGTTCTCCTAAGCAGAGTCTGACCCACCTGGCTGCCTCCTCCTGTCAGGAGCTGTGCAGAGCCACAAGGTTCCCCCTGAGCTTCTTTTTCTCCAGGCTGAGCCCCTTTTCCAGCTTTCTCAGCCACTCCTGGTGCTCCATTCCCTTCTCTGGACACGCTCCAGCCCTCAATGTCCTCCCTTTAGTTATTTGAAGTGTTGGGAGTTTCCCTCTGTTTTGGGCTCAGTGGTTTTTGAGGCTGCTCTGAGCTGTGTCCTGAGGGGTTCCAGGGCAGTGAGTGACCAAGCTGAGTTCATCAGAGGGGACTCCCTCTGTAATCTCTGGAAAAACAGTGACACATCCACTCTTGCCACTCTGCTTCCTCTGCTCCCTCTGGGCTTGCCCTTTAAGCAGCAGTGGAGACCTGCCAGCCCTTCCCTGTCGTGCCGTGCCGAGCCCAGGAGAATGAGCTATTATGGATTTAAGGGCTGACTCACTCTTTAGCCTGTTTGGTAAGAATTTGGTACTGCCAGATCCTTGAACTGCCAGTTCCTTGGAGTGTTTAGTGTATGGGATTTCAGGAATGGGGAAGAAGTGCTGGAAAAGTCATCCTGACATCCTTGCTGTGCTCTGTGTGTGACGCTCTCCCTTCCCTTGCAGGTCTCAAGCAGCTGTTGAAGCAAGGATCAGTGCAGAAGGTCTACAATGGATTGCAGGGATATTGATGGGTGGAAAAATTGGACTTCCCTGGAAATGCAAAGTCAGATTTGTTTGCAGTCTTTTCTCCTGCCCACTGTAGAAGGGGGAAGAGGGAGGGGGGTGATGGTTGAGGTTTAGCTCATCTTTGGTTTGTAAATTATGGAAGTGCTCACAGTTTGGGGAAATACTTTTTTCAGGACATAACTGGTGCTGCCTATCATGTTCCACGTCCTGGAACAACAGAGATTCCTTGAGCAGGAAAACATAGGTGGGGGAAAGGAGTTTTAAATTCCACACAGATTGGAACTTCTGGTTTTTAAATATATTTTGATGTGACTTTTCTTGGCCATCTCAACATATTTTCATAGCTGCTCCTGCTTTTTACGTCCTTCGTGTCAATTTCTTCCAAATTCCTGTTGTTTTGGGGTGATATTTTTAATGCTAGCCCTTCCTCCCCTTCCCTTCTGAGTTCAGAGTGTGCTATTGGTTCAGAGTCTGCTTTTTGGGGCAGGAGTACTGGTGCTGTTGGAAGTGCACTGGACTGTGTTAGGCCCCAAAAATTGATTGGGAAAAGAGCCTTTCAAGCCTTCTGTGGGCTCTCCTAACTACCAAGCCCCAAAAATTGGTCAGAAATTTGAACTTGCACCAGCTTAGCAAGGACTCCTTGGTCATGGTGGAATTTGGGAATGGCTCCTCATGGCCTTGGTTGTCCCTCGTTGCCCCCACATGGAACCAGTCTGGAAAAGCTCCCTCCCCTCCTGCGCTCTGTCCTCCGTGAGGACGGGTGAGGCTGATGGGAATAAAGTGTTTGTTGGAGTTGGAATGGCAAAACCTCCCTGGTGATGTGTTTCTGGGACAGACCTGGGCTTCTCTGTGCCATGCAGCAGCAGAAATCATGGAATCAGTAAGGCTGGAAAAGCTCTCTGAGGTCAAGTCCAACCATTCCCCCAGCACTGCCAAGGCCACCACTGCCCCATGTCCCCAAGTGCCACATCCACATGTCAAACCTCTCCAGGGATGGGGACTCCACTGCTGCCCTGGGCAGCTGTGCCTGTGTTTGACCACCCTTTTAGGGAAGGAATTTTCTGTCATCCAATCTAAACCTTCCCTGGAACAGCCTGGAGCCATTTCCTCTTGTCCTGTTGCTTGTTCCTGGGAGAAGAGGCCAATGTCACCTGGCTCCACACTCCTTCCAATTCCTTCAGGAATCTTGGGGCTGTAAATCTTCCACCTTCTCCCTATCCCATTCCCTCTTTGGGAAGTGGATGGGTTCTGGTTTGCCTACAGGGAAGTGTTTGCTGAGGAGCAGCAGATGCAGCCTCAGGATGGTTTTGTTTTCAGTTTATTCCCTGGGATCAGGAAGCAGCTCGAGGTGGGCACAGCTCCTGTGTCCATGCTGCCCTTGCTCCAGCAAGTCCCACCCTCCCTGCAGCTCCAGGGCAGTGACGCAGGGGAAGCAGCAGCCCTGGGAAGATTTCCTGTTGGATCCTGTGTACATTTGCCTTGGCAGAGCACAGCAGGGGCTTGGGGAGCAACTGAGACCAACCCACAATGCCAAACCCTTGGTCTCTGCTTCACAGAATCCATAGAGATAACCCAGCTGAGGGTGCTTCCTCTGCCCACAATGCCCAGTCTTTTCCAGGTGCTGCCTCTGCTCCCTCTTAGCTCAAGTTTCTAGGAAACCTCAGATTTCAAAGAAGTTCCTTCCCATATCCCTGTTCCTGGGGCTGTTTCCTGTTATTCCAGCCCCTTGCAACCCTGTTCACCTGTAGCAATAAATCCAAAAAGCCAGGATTTCACCCCTAAGCTCCATTGTGTAACCTCTCCTACCTGCACCCCCAGCAGCAGCGTGCAGGTTTATTTTGGGCCTGAGTTCTTGTTGCCACTGCTGCTTTTCCTTTCCCTGCTAATTCCTTTCCTTCCTGTGGTTTGTTTTTATTGCATTGTGGGGCCAGACTCTTCGGAGAACACAACAATGGCTGCAGAGCCCCAGCTTGCACACCAGCAGGGAGAAAGACAGGAAAAAAGCCCCAAATTCCAACCAAAACCCCCTGCTTCCTTCCACCCTTCCGCCCTGCTATGGGGTGTGTTCAGAGCCAGCTTCCAATGCCTTTCCTACCTCCAGACAAAGCTTCCAGGGTTCCGTGCTGTTGCCCAGCAGCCTCAGCAGTGCTTGCTCAAACATTCCCAGTGGTTTTGGTCCTGGCCCACTCAGAGTGTGCTTGTTTTAGCACATGGAATATTTGTCCTCCAGGGACTGGGGCTGCAGAGGGTGCTGGGTGTCCTCTGTCCCCTTCTCCTGTGACATGGAGCTGGTGGGAGCGAGTCATGGCACACATGAACTCCTTTATCCATAGAAATGCTTCCCATGAGTTTTACATGTTCACATCTTGGTCTGGCCCCAAGCAAGGATTCTGACTGAACCTCCAGGCTGGGAATTCTGTAATGCACAGCTTGAATTTCCAGTCATTTCTAAGCAACGCCATTCCCAAACTGGAACAAATAAACACAAATTTCCTGGGCTTCTTTTAACCTAAATTCTTGGAACATAGTGGATTCTGAGGGTTCAGATGAAGGCATCTTGTTCAAGTCTTCTAGGAAAACACTTGTCCTTGGAATGCACTCCCAGAAGTCCCTGCTGCTTTGGGAAGGCCTGGCTGAAATGGGGTCCTGGTTTATTCCTGAAAGGAATGGTTTTCAGCACCTCCAAAGCTGTGTGTGTTCTTTCAGGGCCTCACCACAGGCTGGCTTTTAGATGTCATCACTTCCATCAGCTGTGTTCCCACCCTCTGGCTGGATCCCTCCCATCCCAGGGGGGGGGAAGGAGCAGATGGGATGAGGATTCCATAGCAGGTTGATGATAGGAGGGAATACAGGGCTCAGATCCATCATGCCCTGCAGCCTTGTCTGTGTTTTCTGTCCCTCCACAGCCTGGGCTGGCTACACCTAGAGCCACGTTCGCCATCCCAGATTGGATGGTGAAGTTTTGGGGTTGCTCCAAGGAGTTGGTGTGGGGGTCTTGGGAGGAGAGCTTTGCTCCCAATGGCCTCAGTCACACCGAAGGCTGCTCCCAACTCTGGGAAGTGGGTGAAAGTGTTCCCAAACAGCCATTTTTCCAGGGAAACGTCTCTGAAAGCAAGCTTGGGTTTTTTGCAAAGAAAAATCTTGTTTTTTCACATGTTTATCTCCCTCTAAGCCTTTCTGCTCCAGGGCTGGGCAGTGGAGGAAGAAGGGAGAAGGGACTGGTGCCAGGAGAAGTTTGCTGGGTTTGGAGTGGGAACCTCCAGCTGGGAAGCGAAGGTGAAGCAATGATTTTTCGCTGGAATCCTGACTGTGATTCCCAGCCAGGAGTCCCCATCCCATCCCTGCTTCCTGCATTGCAGGGGCTGCTGGAGCAGCCTGGCTTGCTCCAGGGCAGCCCCCAGGGGCAGGGCAGAGGTGTGAGATGGGTGATACCCGCTGCCTGCCACCTATCCCTGCTCCTGGCCAGCAGCCAGCTCTCTCCTCCCCTTTCCTCCTGCTGACCTGGGAGGTGAGCAGGAAGGGAAGAGGGCAGCGCTGGGCACCGATGGCCCTGCGAGGAGGGAGTGGCCAGTGCGGCCCTTCCCTGCGCTCAGAGGCTTTCCAGGGAGCTGCTCCTTTCCATGTGGGAGCAGGAGGCTCTGGGAGGCAGATCCCCTCACCCCCAGTGCAGTCCCTGGTGTTAACAAGCACGTCCCAGAGTCAGGAATTCAAACATCTGTGGCTGTGACACTGTGACCTCTGAGAATTTGGAAGGATGGGGTTTGTTTAGTCCTGAAAAGCCACAATGACACCAGTGCAGGCACCGAGTGCGTAAGAGGTGTTTACAGGGATAATCCTGCTTCCTTCCAGATGGATCCCATCAGCCCCACTTTTTGCCCCCTCCCACCCCAGCAGGCACCAGAGCCTGGTTTTGGGCAGCTCCTGGAGCCATCCAGCCCTTTGTCCTGAGGCACAGCAGTTCCCAAAGGACACGGGTGGTGATACCAGCCTTGCAGAGGGAGCTGATGTCCTAAAGGAAACGGGGTGACCTGCCCATCCCATCCAACTTCCCCGTGGGATGGGTGAAGGAAGGAGCTGGTGCACAAGGACATTGCCTCACTGGAACAAGTGAGGATCACTTGCTGGATCAAGGCTTGGGTGTCTTATCTGAGCCCTTATCCAAGACAGCAGCAGCAGAGCGGGCTGATGGAAACCATGCATGGAAAACAAAGCCTTGCCCAGCAATCCCTGCAGATAACAGGGATGGGTCACTCTGGGAGCTGGCTAAAGCTGCCAGAGGCTTCCATGTGGGTTCATTCACCTTCCTGCAGAACACAGAAGTCCTCCAAGGAGAAAATTGAAACCATCCTTGCTGATGGGATACGCACTGGCACCCGTCCCGAGCTGTGATCGGAGCGGAAGAGCAACCAAATTTGGGAAAGAGTGAGCTGTGCATGCGGCTGCTGTTGGAGTGGTGCTGAAACAGGAGCCCAGCTCCCAGTTCTGAGGCAGCTGGGCTACTGTCCCCCAGCTGCCACACCCAGCCAGGCCTCACCATGAGGCACTTGAGGGTTTTGGGGAGAGGAAGAGAAATTTTGGGGCTACAATGTGTTGGAGGTGGATACTGTCACCATAACCCTCTGCTGCTGGCCACCACATCCAGGACGGACACTGATGTCACACCCAGGGAGGTGCCTTGCGATGGAGGTGCCAGGTTTGGGTGCATTGCCCATGGACGCCAATGGAGATGAGGCTGTTCCTTGGGGTTCTGCACTTTTCGGGGATCCCCACTGCCCAGTCCCTTGTGGAAACTCAAGAGCAGCAGCAGGGTCAGCTCCGTTCTGGAGCATTCTCCAGACACACACTGGGAGCTTGGGGGGAGGAAAAAGGCTTTTCCAGAGCTGTGTGAAGTGGACAAGCTCAGACTTGCTCATCTGTCCAAAAGATGACACATTTCTGGAGCAAAAAGCAAAGCAAGCTCTGCTGTTCCAGGCCTCCCCGCCAGTGTTTGCCACCTGGGTCTGTCCATTGTGGGTGCCATCCCTGCTCTATCACAGCCATGGGCGTCCCACAGCATCCACACTCAGCCATCCCAGCCAGAGCAAGGAGCTGCAGCCCAGGGAGAGGCGACTGAGATCCAAATTTTCAGGAAATTGGATCACTCCAAATTTTGGGGACCACAGTGCAACATCTGCAGGCAGCAGAGATGCCCTGAGTCTGAAACTCAGAGCTGGGAATGCAGCGGTTCCTCCCAGCTGGAAGGGATTGCATCCCTTTGCAGGCAGCAGATGCAGCACGTGTGACCTTGGGCACTGCCCTGGTGTCCCTGGATGTCCCTGGAGCACTCAGCCCACAGCACAGCTCCTGCCAAGGGCGCTGCTCCAAGGGCTGAGCCATGACGTTGCCGGGCCTCGGCCGTGTTGTTTTGGATTCTCCGGCCTCTCGGAGCCCGCCAAGGGTGGGGAGCGCCCCAGCCCCTGCCCCAGGAGCCTGGGGGAGGCGGGGGCTGCTCCAGGGGTGGCTGGGGGCCAGGGTGATGAGATGTGACCTCCTTCATCCCTCCATGAGGACAACCCCTAAGGTCATCCTCGCATCCCTTCTGTCCCTCGTCTCTTTTCCCGTCTTCCCTCATCCCACCCTCTCTTGCAGGGTGTTTAGAAAAGAAAGAGCTGGAAGCTAATCCAGGAAAGCCTCTCTCCTGTGCTGTCCCCAGCCAGCTCCTGGCTCCCTTCCTGCTGCCAGAGCAGTGGAGATGCACAGGAGAGCTCAAAATCCACTTTTGGGTGAAAGGGAAATGTGGCCAAGAGTTTCTTATCAACACAATCAAAGTTTAAACAGTCAGAGTGGAGGTTTTAGCTCAGATTTGGATTGTGGAAAACTGTCCCCTCACAGCTGTGTGTACTTGACCTCAGCATCTCACATCGAGCAAGGAAATTAAAAACATTGAGAAAATTACTCAACTGAGTCAAACCAGAGCTAGGAGAGGGTTGAAATGAGCTCAGGAGGTGCAAACACCACCAGTGTCTTTCCAGAGACCTGGAAAACTTAGCACACAACCCAGGGGCTGGCACAGGGGCTGGCAACACCAGCGAGCCCACACAGCAGCAGCAGCCGTGGCCCAAGATGGATCCACAGCCCCACATTGGTGCTGCCAAGGGGAACAAGAGCAGCCAAAGGTGTGGTGGGAGCTGATGGGTGGTTTTATTACACAAGGTGTGACATCCTCCCTCCATCCCCACTGGAACAGGGATGAATGAGGGTTTAACACCATCCTTTTATCCATTCCATGGCTGTTTCTCCTGCTGCTTTCCCCCCACTCCTCTCCCCCCCATTTTTCCATCCATGCCCAGTGTTTCTTTGTGGAGCCTCAGTGCATTGCCTGAAGTGAGGACCACCCACAGGGCTGGGGGCTGCTGGAGGGTTCAGCCCAGCTGGGACAGGACTGGGAAGCCACTGGTGTCCTTGAGGAGCAAAGCCTGTGGCAATGGGGACATGCATCCCTTGTCAGGGATGGGCTTGGTCCCCTGATGGGCTTTCATCCCCTTCTGTCTCTATGCAGGGATGATGGATCCATCCCTGCCTCCCCAGGGTGATGATGGATCCATGGAGAGTTGCTGGATCCTTGGGAAGATGATGGATCCATCCCTGCCTCCACAGGGAGATGATGGATTCGTGGAGAGTTGCTGGATCCTTAGGGTGATGATGGATCCATCCCTGTCTCCACAGGGAGATGATGGA
Organism: Chlorospingus semifuscus; assembly: GCA_035048045.1. NCBI lineage: Eukaryota > Metazoa > Chordata > Aves > Passeriformes > Passerellidae > Chlorospingus > Chlorospingus semifuscus. Next base: position 20,816,314 of record JAWWMS010000015.1, read on the forward strand.
TTCATGGAGAGTTGCTGGATCCTTGGGAAGATGAAGGATCCATCCCTGCCTCCCCAGGGTGATGATGGGTCTGTCCCCTGCCTCCATGGGGTGCTGATGGCTGCACAGGGAGATGACAGGTCCGTCCCCTGTGTCCATGGGGTGACATGGGACAGCTGCCCAGCTAGCAGCTCCCTCCCGTGCACAGGAAGATGCCCAGGGCCATGCCCAGCAGGCCGAGGCTGCCCAGGACCAGCCCCAGCACCAGCGGGGTGCGCGATCGGCCGCTGACTCTTCCTGCAAGAGGCGAGAGGGACAGAGGTGACAACCGGGCCAAGCCACCGCGTCCCTGTCCCCAGCCCCGGCCCCAGCACGAACCTGTCCTGGCGCTCTGAGCCTGCAGGAGGCTGACACAGGTGGTGTTGAGGAAATACTGCAGGTCCTGCGTGGTTATGGGGTATTTCATCAGCTGTTCCTGGGCGAAGGCGGCCACCGGGAGCTCTCCGGGCCAGCGCCGCTCCCAGGTGGCGCTGGGGACGTGGAAGCTCAGGAACGCCGTCCTGTTGAGGGTCACCTCGTAGAAGCTCTGGGCCGTGCCGTTGGGGTAGAGGCGGCAGCCGAGGTGGCAGCACAGGTGATGGGTGACTGCGGGGACACAGGGAGGGGACAGGGTCACCACGCTCCCGCCCGGAGCACCAGCAGCAAACTGGGCACGGAGTTCGCACAGCCTCGGCACCACCCACAGCTTTCCTTCCCCTCAGTTTGAGCATGGCAGTGACCGGGATTATTTTCCCTCCCGTATCCCCACACAGCACAGATTCTGCAGAGAAGGAGACTCTGGGCACAGAGCTGCTCGTGGCTCTTGTGGATGGAGCGAGACACCGGGACAGGGACACCGGGAGAGGGACAGGTCGTGCCAGAGACTCCGCGGTGACAGCGGGCTCCCCAAGGGTACAGGAACGGTTTGGGGGTAACCAAGGAAAGGAAAGGAAAGCACAGCCCGGGCAGGAGCAGCAGAGGTGACAGGGCTTGTGGGGCGGAGCGAGCAGGAGCACGAAACCATCGGCAGCAGCGTCCCACAGCTCCCGCAGTCTGCGGGATGCAGGTGGGATGCAGGCAGGGTGCAGTGGGATACAGGTGGGATGCAGGCAGAGCACAGGCAGGGAGCAGACAGGGCTCCTACACCTCACCCCCCCACAGGCTGCAGCCCCCAGCCCTTTTCCTGACGAGAAGCAACAGGTTGAGCATCATCCCGTTCCCAGGGTGTGCTCCGGGTAAGAAATTCCCGGCTCAGCAGAAGGGCTCCCTTCGCCCACAGGGAGGTTTTGCATATGGTCCTGTTCCCATCCCTTCGCCCTTCTGTCCCTGCAGAGCCACTCCCGTGCCTGACAGCAGGGAAGAGGCTCCCATTCCCCGGGACACCCACCCCCGTGCCCCGGGCACCACTCACAATCGGTGGGTCTCTCCTTGTTGAAGAGCATCACCAGCTGCCTGAAGTTCCCCAGGTAGACGGTCACCTCGTCCTGCCGCCGGGCCCAGGCGTCCGGGGACTCCAGCGGGATCACCTGGGTGACATTATTCCCTTCCAGGACATGGCTGAGCTGCCCATTCAGGCTGGCGTTCCCCCGGAACATGGAATTGCCCTTGTAGACGCGGGTCAGCTGCAGCATGGTAAAGGCGAGCGGAGCTGCGAGAGACGCGGGACATCAGCCACCATCCTGTCACCCTCCGTGAGCCCCGTGTGTCCCCACGCCAGCCCCGCTGTCCCCAACCAGCCTTACCTGCCTGCTCAGCCCCGCAGCCCAGGATCCCGGCGAGCAGCAACAGCCGCAGCATCGTGGGGACGGGAACCGCGCTGGGGACACGCTGGTGGCCCTGCTGCTGTCCCGGTTCGCAGCTCAGCCTGGGCACGGCTCTGGGTTCGCGCTGCTGTCCCGGTTCGCAGCTCAGCCCTGGCACGGCGCTGCGGACACGCTGGTGGCCCCGCTGCTGTCTCGGTTCGCAGTTCAGCCCCGCTCTGGGCTCGGCTGGCGCTGCTGGCCCGGGGGATGTTAAGCGGGCCGGGGAGGTGGGGCTGCGAGGGGAGGAGAGCGGGAATCCGGCCAGGTCTCTCCCATTTCCTTAAGCCGAGCCACCCCTTCCCTGCCGGATGTGCTGGGCCCCGCGGTGCCTGAGGATGCAGGATGAGGCTCCAGCTCCTTCTGGCACAGAGGGAATTGGGCGAGCTGCCAGCACCTGACTCAGTTTCCCCATGGGCAGGGCGCTGTCCCGCTCCCCTGGGGGATGTGGGGGAGCAGGGGGAAACGGGGATGGGGACCATTGCCAGGGAATGGGGACTATTGGAAGGAGCAGCATCCCAGCACCTCACTGCACCCACCTGCATCCCATTCCCTGAAGGGTTTAGGGTCCCATGGGGTTTCCCCCCGCTCAAAGGGACACCTCAGGGTCACCTGTAGGATCCTATCCCCTATGGAGAGGGCATCCAGCAACAGGACCCCCCTCCCTGGAAAGAGGTGACACTCTGGGTAGCTGAGCTGGGCAGTGAGGATGAGAAATCAATGGCAGGGACAAACTTCCATGAGTTTGTTTTTTAATTATATCTAAAATAATTATAAATTAAAAATTTTAAAATGTGAAATTTCTGCTAAAAGCTCCAGCTTGTCTCATTGGCAGAGCATGGCACAGCCTGGCATGGCACATAATAGCATTCATGCCATGGCATGGAATACAGGCATGGAATGCTTTGGGCGGGCAGGGATCTGAAAGCCCAACTCATTCCACCCCGTGCCATAGGCAGGGACACCCTGGTTTGCTCCAAGCCCTGTCCAACCTGGCCTTGGACACTTCCAGGGATCCAGGGGCAGCCATAGCTGCTCTGGGCACCCTGTGCCA
>JAWWMS010000015.1:20831762-20853653 GCA_035048045.1 Chlorospingus semifuscus
TCCATGTCCTTCCTGAATTGCTGGGCCCAGAGCTGTCCCCAGGGCTGGAGGTGCCTCACAGGTCCCAGCACAGAGGGGCAGTCATTGCCCTGGGCCTGCTGGACACACCATGGCTGGGACAGCCCAGGGGCCATTGGCCTCTTGCCCACCTGGGCACACCTGGGTTTGTGTCAGCCAATGTCACCAGCACCCCCAGGGCCTGTCCCAGCTTTCCAGACACTCTGTCCCCAGCCTGGAGCTCCACAGGCTTTGTGTGACCCAAGGGCAGGACCTGGAGCTTGGCCTTGTTGACCCTCAGCCCATGGATCCAGCCTGTCCAGATCCCCCTGGAGAGCCTTCCTGCCCTCCACACTCCCACCCAACTTGGTGTCACCTATGAACATACTGAGGGTGGCCAATTCCCTCATTAAGACCATGGATAAAGGTATTTAACAGTGCTGGGTCCAGCACTGAGCCCTGGGGTGCCCCTGTGGTGCCCAGCCCAAGCTGGATGTGACTCCATTCCCACCATTCCCTGTGCTAGGGATCAGCCAGGTTTTTACCCAGCAAACAGTGCATCCATGGAAGCCATGAGCAGCCAGTTTCTCAGGGGGAATGCTGTAGGAAACAGTGTCCAAGCACAGGTGAGACTGTTAATTTAACTGCAAAAGATGTTTCACAAACTCTGGCAGGAATATATCTGTGGAGACCATGGCCAGGAGGCCCTCAAATCCACATTGACACTGCAATACAAGCTGGAAGTGGCCTAAGCAAACAGAAAAATGCCCCTGCAATCCAGCTGCACTCCCTGCACAAAAGGCTGCCTCTCTGGGTGCTGCTGGGAGCAGGGAGATAGATAATCTCCTTGGGATCATCTCACACATCTCTGTGTCACTGCTGCAGGGGCCAGGCACAGCGGGCTCAGGTGTTCCCAAAGGTAGGGAGGCTTCCCTAACTCCTGATCACCTGAGGCTCCTGGGCTAGTGGAAGAGGGTGGAAATGGATGAGCTTTTTATGTCTAAATTAGCCAATTCTGGGACTCCCTGGGATGAGCTGAGCAGGTGCAATGTCTCCTCCTGTCTCCCAGCTCCAAGCCTTGTGCAGTGTTGTGGTTTGAAAAGCACTGAAGAAATCAGTATTTTGGTTAAACCCCAGCTGTGTGTTTTAAATCTGGGTGGTCCTCTCTGTGTGGGTGTCCTTTGCTAATCCCTGCACAGTCCTGGCCCTTTACTGGTGCTGCTTGTGACATAAAACAGATACAATGGAGGTGTTTGTGACGCTCCTCCTCGCTGCGCATGTTTTGTGGAGAAACTACGCCAAAGACAGAGGAAAACCCGCCACTTCAGCGACACTCTGCTGCCCTCGAGTGGGTGTCTAAGAAATATCCCGCTCTTCTCTGCCCACGTGCTTTGAACTAATGCTTTAACACTCAAAAAAACTCCCTCGCATTCACATTTTTAAACTGTTTCCGCAGCATGACGAGGGCGAGGGCCGCGACCTCACCTGAGGCGAGGGCGCGGTGCCTCACCTGGGGGCGGGGCCTCACCCCAGGGGAGGGGGCGGAGCCTAAGTGGGGCGGGGCTTCGTGGGGGCGGGGTCGTGACCGTCGCCTCACAGCTGACGTCAGGGGCGTGGCCTCAAGTCGAGGGGCGTGGCCATGGCACACAGGGCGGTGAGGGCTAAGGCGCTTGGGGTGGGCTAAGGGGCGTGGTCAATGAGGGGGCGTGGTTTCGCATCATGGGCGGCCCTTTCGTAAGGCGTGGTCTAATGTTGGGGGCGTGGCTTTGGGGGCGCGGTCTCCGGCTCAGGGATGTCCCCCTGGGGGCGTGCCCTGCCGAGCGCGCGCGCGCGGCCCCGCGGTCTCGTCACTTCCCGCGCGGACGGCGCTGTCGCCGGGGTCGGTCGTGTCCGGTTCGGGCGGCGGTGTCGGGAGCAGCGGGACGAGACGATGAGCGACAGCGGGGAACAAAACTACGGCGAGCGGGTAATACACGGAGCCCGAGCACGCTGCGCGGCCGGGCTCCCCCTTTCCCTCCCAACCGCATACACCCCTCCATCGCCTTCGGGTGGCGCCGGTTCCCCTCTGTCCCCCCCGTGTCCCCTTTTGCGGGTGGCGGAGCCGCCGCGGGAGCGGAGAGGCGGGTGAGGCGGCGCTGCGGGGTCGATGGCGGAGGGGCCGCTCCCCGCATGAGGCGCCCGGCGCCATCTTGGGCCGGGACCGCGCGCCCGGGAGGGACAAAATGGCGGCCCCGGGCCCTCAGGGGCCCCTCGCCCTCCATCCCACCCTGTGGAGGGGAATCCTGTTACCATCCTCCCTCCAGAGCCGCCTTGCAATCCACCCTTGAATTGCTCTTTAATTTAGACCGCTTTTCGCTGCCTGTCCCCTGTAACAATAACTCTGCTCTCGGGCCTGGCGTCCGGCTGGCTCGGGCTCTCCTCTAATTTAAATTTGATAATGGAGGCAACCCCTTGGCTTTGTGGAACCTGCAGCAGATCCCTGCCAGGGCTCCTACCTTCGGAAAGATCTCACTGTCCGAAAGAGTTTTTATTAATGTCGAAATAGATGCCTTGATAAGCTTCACGTTTGTGATACGCATCTGTAGTTGCTTTTTGTTTACTGGATCAGCCTTTGATGTCTTTATTTAGGGTCAGTACTGTGTTTTGGGGATTTTTTTAGCATAATTCAAGTATTTTGTTGCAGTATCGGAGGGAATTGTGGAGGTGATGAGTTCCTAAGTTTTAAATTAGAGGAGGCAAGAAATATTAGAAAACGTAGTAATTTTGAGCCATGTCTTCCTTAGAATACGGTTTTATCTTACTAATTCACTATAAGAAGCTGTGATATGTGAGTGTTTCTACTTCAAGGTAGGTAAGATCAGAAAAAATTGGTCTTCAGGGGGCTAAAAATGGGAATGAATGGTGAAAGACGGGCATTAAGGAATAGGCTCGTGCTAGCAGCAGGGTTTTCAGTGGTATCTTCATTCACTGAAGTTTTTCTAGTGAGGAGGTGTGTTTTGCTCAGGGTGAATTATTTTTGTGTTAGTTTTTTTAAAGATGCTTTAATTATTGTGAAGGTCAGACTGGAAGCCAGTGTAGTCTTAATAACATTTGCCAGGATAACGTGCATTATCTTTTCAGTCAGAAAGAGTAGAAATAATAAAACTTCTATAGCAAAGTCTCTTTGTGTGAAACAATCGTGCAGAATACTGGGGCAGAAATCATTGTTTGGTGCTTTATTATATTTGTTATATAAATAATGTATTAAAGCATTTGTAGGCAGTCTTTGCTAGTGCCTAGAATGAATTATGCCTGAACTTTCGTGACCTTTAAATAGGTAAGTTGTTTGAAATTGATGTTTTTGTAAAGGTGAAACCATAGAGCTGGGTTGCTCAGACTGGAGCAGGGATTGCTTTTCCTTCTGCTCTTGCCAGTGTTATTTATGGATTTTTTTTTGCTTACTAAAGGCTTATGTTTTACTGAGTCAATGCCTTTTGTGCTTTTCCAAGCTGGAGTCTCTGCAGACTTGAGTTAGTGTTTGGATAAATAATCTGGAATATGATTGCAGCTGTCTTAAACTGTCCCAGGTGCAGGCTGCCAGCAGGAATTGAGCTCCTGCTCTCTCCTTTGTTGGTGTTCCTTAGGCAGTCAGATCTGGGAATTCAGTCAGCTGGATCTTGTTTTACTCCATTTCCAGCTGCATTGGTTTGCAGGCCTGACTTGATTGAGCCCTCATGGCAGCTTTGGAGATGAAGAAATTCCAGGTGCTTTTGCCAGGAATGGGACTTGTTTAAGCAGCAGCACGAATTTACTCTGGATTATGGCGTTTTTAAAAGGGGGAGGAAAGATAAAAATAAAAAATCCCCACTTTAATTCTCTTTTCACAGCTTGTGTTCCATAGGGGGATGAACTGAAGAAACTGTAAATTGTTAAATACTGGAATATACTTGAGATGCTGTTGTTGTGTTGCAATGCCATGGTTTTCCAACTTAATTTTGTTTTCACTGAAATTGTTGTCACTGAAGCACATGGGATTCAGGCATGGAGGGGTTGGAAAAAGATGAGTTAAAGGCCAAATTAATGAATCCTACCCTGTGAATTAGTTAATTATGGTAGTGATGGCTTGGTATGTGGTCAGAAGGTGTTCAATATGCAAGTCAGGGTTGGGGGGTTTTGTTTGTTTGGGGTGTTTTTATGTATAAAAGCTCATTTTACAGCTTACTTACAAGGTATTTAATACATGTATTTTCAGGAAAGAGTGATTTTTATTACTAAACTGTGTGAGGAGGTCTGAGGAAGAAATCTGAGATTAGAGATGAGCTGATCACTCAGTGCCACCCCAGGGATGGACTATGCCCTGTGTTCCTCCCTCACCAGCTGGCACTTGATGGCACCTCTTGGGGAGCTCATTCAGTGTCCAAACCTGTCAGAAGATAATTTGGGTTTTGCTGGTGGATTAATTTCCTTCCAGCTTGGGCACTGGAGGAGCTCACAGAGCCAGTGGCAGAGGTGGTGGGAGGAAGCTGTGGCCTGATTTTTCAGAACACACTGTGTTCTTCCTGTGTGGAGTTTGGAAACCTGTGGGAAGGGATGGTTCTGCTCTCCCTGCAGTGAATCCCCAGCAGTGATCTCGTGTCCCTCAGGGGAAGGGAGGCAACTTCCATCAGGGAGAGGTTGGGGAATGTGCAGTCAGCACAGTGACACCTTGAATAAAGAGGCTGCAGGTCTGATAGTGTCGTGTGAGGCTGCCCCTTTCCTTAGGGAAACAAGTGGAAATACATAACTTCATAGGAATATATGATTATAAAACCTTAATGCTTTTATTTCTCTGTATCTTACATTACTGACTGAAATCTGTAACTGATTCCTGTGAGGAAAACCTGCATCTCAGAAGTGCAAAGAACTGTGGCCATCATCTACTTTCCAGCTGCTTCTGTCCATGGAAACCTTTCCTACCTACTGCCCCCCAAATAATCCTGCCTTGGGACATTCCCTGCTCAGAGTACATGGCTGTAAGGCTCTTTGGGAATGTGCTTAGAGCTGTCACAATCATCCCAGCACTTGGTTTGAATGGGCTCAAGGTCTGGAATGAACCATTTGGAATCCACAAGCCTGGACTTCAGGGCTCAAGTGAATTCCAGAAGTGCCTGATGAAGGGGAAGAGCTGTTGATAAAGACCAAGGGATGTGGGGAGGGAGGTTAAATTCACACTTGACAAAGTTAGGGGTAAAAATGGTTATTGTTTAGTGAATACCAGTGTGGATCTGCTGACCAGCAGTGCTGGAATGTAGGCAGGGTAAGAAGATTGTTCCTTCCCTCTTCCCCATGTCATGCCAGGAGCACATCTGGGCATTTTTCAATAACTTAAAACTCACAGAGTGAAAGAGCAAAGAATAGGAAAAGTAAATCTAAAGAACAACAAAAAAAGATGCAAGAAACAAGCTGTGGGAGTGACTGATGTGAACCTTCAAGGGTGTAAAATAAACTTGCAGTGCTGCAGGCCCCTTGTACTTGGAGTTTTGGATAAGGGAGGATTTCCTGGGGCTTGGGGTGGAAAAGGGGTAACTTGGTAATTTTGGGGTTATTACCAGTCCTGGTGATATCCACAGCAGGTGAGGTGCATTGAATTCCTTTAAGGCTGGAATAAAGAAGTGCAATAATCCTGTAAAATGGGGTGGATTGAAGGATGATCTGGGGGGAAAAAGTGGATTTTTAAGGACTGGGAAATGTGAAATGCAAAGGAGTTGAATGAAAATAGGCCAGCTGTTAAACTGTTTTGATTTTGGTAGATATTTTTCCTTAAGACATTGTATTTTCTTCCCGAGTTTCTGCTCAGCTCCTCAGTGTCCAGATTCCATATCAACCTTAGCATAGTACAGCAAAGATTGCCTGAAAAATGTACCAAATACATGAAGAGTTTCCTGTTCTCTACTCATTTCTTCAAAGCTTTTTGACTTTTAAAATCTCTGAAAAAGGGTTGGTGTGTGTTTGTGGGCAAAATCCTCCCAACTGCTTCCCTCCAGTCTTGCATTTCTCCCTTTCTTTCTGGTCTCCACCTGTACTTGGATACAACTCCTTCTGTTTAGCCCAGATTATCTTTTGTGAATGGAATTATTTTTTCTCAGGTGAAAAGCAGCCTTGGTTTGGGTTTTAATCCTTCTTCAATCTTGCTTTCTCTAACTTTGTTAAAGAGCTAAGACTTCTTATGGCAAAATTAATATATTAACTCAGAACTTATCTCTGTGGAGTGTTTTCTTTGGAAGTTAGTAATGGATTTAGATTAAATTAGTTAATTGTAACTTAAAATGCTCCTAAATATTCCCCCTGCCCTTTTCAGTGTTAGTACATGGGGAAACTGTAGTTTAGAACAAAACATTAAACATCTGTATGAAAAATACAGCCTTGGCCAACTTTGTGCTCTTTCTGTTGCTCTTGGGATTAATTGCAAACCTGCTTTGTCCTGTGCATCGTGTTTCTTTCCCCTGTATGGAAGGGAATTGTAAAATGGTAACATTTGGTTGAAGTTGTGTGGAAGTGATTGAAGTGTGTAAATTTCTTGTTAGCAAATGAATTTGTGAATGCTTGATACAAGATTCCAATTAAGTTAGTGTTCAGGTTTAAGAAATGTTAGAAAGATGAAACAGGGGATTTTTGGAAAAAATCTGGTACCCAGTGTCATTGGTGAGCTTTCTTCATCAGAATTTACACTAAATTAAGGATTGTTTTTAGAAAGAAGTATAATTCTGCTGAATTTTAAGTTTTCTCTAATATCTTGAAATGAAGAATACTTTCTACTAGTGTGTTTAAGGCATATGACTAAAACCAAGCATTTTACTGATTTTAAAATAAAAATACATAAGTTCAAACTGCTAATTAGGTCATGTCACTGCCAGAGGAGATTGCCAGCAAATAACAGAGCAGGTGGGGTGTTAGTCCAGAGCAGTTTGAGTGTGGGGCTCCAGTGCAGTTCTGATCAGTGGGGAATGCAGATTTCTGTGGAAACACAAAGCCTGCACATGTAATACCACTTGTGCAGGCAGCTGGGGGTGTGTGCTCCTAAACCTTCACACCAGGGCTGCCAAACTGCAGGAGGGGCCCAAAATTGAGATAATTGGAGTTCATGGGATGACCAGTGCTGTGCTTTCTGCACATCCAGCAGTGGCCGCAGCAGGACCTCACTGGAGTCACTCCTTGGTGATTTTGTCTCAGTGTGTGGCTGATAGTGCAAATTATTCAGAGTTTGCTGATGCTACAGTTCCTTAGTAGGTACTCAGTTGATCCAGTTGCACTTACTGTTAAATACAGACATAAATAGCAAATTCAGCTACTTAGGGTTAAGTTAAACTGAGTTGACTGAACCTGTTGATAAAATTATAGGGCTTTGGTAGATTCAGTTCTTGAACTGCATTTATAGTAAAAGTCCACAACACTTTTTTTTTTCTAGTTTCAGTTTTGGCACTAGATTTTATCCTGGAGTTCTTAAATATTCTTCATCCTGTTCTTTTTCTATTAAGGTTAATGTTGAAGAAGGAAAATGCGGAAGTCGCCATTTGACAAGTTTTATAAATGAGAATTATTTGAAGCTCAGGAATAAGTGAAGCTGAAATTTGAAAAAAAAGAAAGTGAATGCATGCTAATTATCAGACCAGAAGTCCCACTTGTAGAATATTGAGCAATTTGTGTGAAGTGGGGAAGATGAAAGAAGTCAGAATTTGAAACGGAAGAATGAAGAAAAGGAATAAAAATGAAGTTAAGATAAGAAGTAATCTGGAATCTGAAAGCACTACGCTAAGTAATTACTAGTCTGTTTATGTGTCCCTGTATATTTTGCTAAACATGCATGCATTATCTGTTTAATAGCAAAAGTACATGCAGGGTAAAGAAGTGTCTACCAGGGAAAAAAATAAAAAATCCTCCTTAAAAATCTAGGCAGTGCTAATGCCGACTGCCCGGACACATAGCTATGAATATTTACCATTTATTTCACTGGAGCTTGTTTACAGCCCCTAGGTGAACAAGGAATTGTGTACAAATTAGGCTTTCAATATCTGCGTGCAGGAATCCCGTTCTGCTTCCAGAAGCGGAAGTGCTCATGGGTCTGGCAAGTCGGGGAGGCACACCCCTGCAAGATCTCGCTCTAAGGAGGATTCCAGGCGCTCCAGGTCAAAATCTAGATCCAGGTCTGAATCCAGGTGAGTTTGCTTCTTTTACCTCTTCCTCCTCCTCACAACTCAGGTGATTGTCAGAGGTGGCCCAGCTTAGCCAGTTCTGTTGCCAGAGTTAGTGACTCTTCTGTGGACGTGGAATACAAAGGGGTGTGCATGGTTTCAGGATTGGGAAAGCCAAATTACATCAATTCAGATATTTTTGCTGCTTCTTCCAATAGTTAAATCAGCTATGTAGCTTTGTATCCTTGCTGATACACTTTAGAAGTGACTGCCTTTTATTTTTATCTCTTGGCATACTAACTTGTGTCTGAGCCTGGAGTTTAGATCTTAGCTTTTTTGTTCATTAACAGAGTTTGGTGCATCAGCAGATTTCCCATTTTAAGCCACATTCCTGTATTACATTTCTTCACTGGAAGCAGTGATGTTTCTGGAATATTTGAAAGAAGCAGTAGAGATAAATGTGAATTTCACAGTCTGACATTTTAAATACATTGATTTAACTTGAAAATTACCAGGGTAGGAAGCTTTGAATATGAGACAGCTCTGCAAGCTCTCCACAAAAGTTGTGGAGACCTTGCTTATTGTATTTGTTATGTGAGAGCACAAACATCCACGTGCCTATTGCACTGTGTTACCTCTCCTGCCAAACAAGCTGTGTGCAGAGTCAGAATTCCTCTTAAAAGAGTAGATAGTTGACTGCTGACTACAGAAATTAATGTATTGATAATTTCTTTACTCATTTGTAGACATTCAGGCTAAAAAAAGTGAGGTTTCAGCAGTGTGGTTTTCAGGTGAGCTGTTCACAACAAACTTTCTATGTGAACAAGCAGTGAATTGCCAGAGCCTGGAGGGCAGACTGGAGGAAGATACTGTGCTGTCAGCAATCACCCAGGGTTGAAAACATAATCAAATAGTGTGTTAAATCTTGCAAGATGAGACAGAAAGGCTTTTGTGAGAAGGAATGTGATTGGGAAGCTGTGACAGCAGAAGAATGAGGGTTTTTGTTTAATTCAGGCACAGTCACAAGTGTCATATCATGCACCTGGCAGTGCCTGTAGTGTAAGAAGAAATGTGTTGAGTAAAAGGAATAAATACTTGTTAGAGCAGTGCCATTAGTGAGTGTGGAATTGGAGTGACCTGTGGGAGTGCCAGCAGTGAGAGATGCTGGGCAGCTCAGGAAGGGCCCAGTCCCAGGTCCTGCTCTGGGCTCTGGGCTCTGACCCTGCTGTCAGGGCTTTACCCAGTTGGGGTTTGAAAACCTCAGGGGAGGGAAGCTGCACAACACCCTTGGGGGAAACCCTTTGATATTCAAACAACACAGTCAGGACACCCTCCCAGCATGTTCTTCTGCCCTTTAATCCATATAACTCCAGGGATTCCATACTCCTTAAAATACTTCCCACTTACAGAATAACCACAGCACCGAGTAAAAATACAGTCACAAATGGTGCACAATTCTGAGGAAGCAAATAGAAGATGTAGAATTTATGAGAGACCTGGCAAATCTTACTTTTGCAATAAACAGTGTTTAAATAATACCCTGGCAACTGTTTTTTTTACTTTTTGATGACCAAACAGTAGAAGTTTATAACTACCATGGCTTCCTGAGCATTTAACAGCTATCTTGAAGGTGCCTCTGGCTGGAAATAATGGAATTACGTGCCAGAGTTAGTGTTGATTAGTAGATGTGGACAGAATTGTGTCGAGGTACATATTTAGAAACAACATACTTTAATCTCTGTTCAGTGCTGTCACACGTTGAGATGTGGTCATGGGCAGATCTTTGAACTCTGGCTTTCCCCAGAGAAATAACCCTGTGATAACTTCTTTATTTCTTGCTAGTTTCTGTTGCAAATGTATTTTTGAGTTACAAGCTTTATAAATTAAACTTTGATTTGGGAACCAACCTGTGTCCTGGTGTTTTTATCAGTTGGGATGTGGATATACTTGATTTTAAAATCTACTTTTATTGATGTTTGTAGTTCCTGTCTTTGGCTGATACCATTGTGGTACCTGAAATATCAGTTCTGTTTGCCTTAAATTTTTTTTTCCTATATCAATGTCTAAAATGTGGCTGTGTGCATGTGTGGAGCTTCTTTTTTTTTTTTTTTTATATATTCTTTCTCTCTTTTTTTACTGTTTTCCCAGCTTCAGGGAAGTTCTCTATTTTTTTTACTTTGTTGCCAAAAATAATGTTTTCTTTATAAATACATAATGAGAAGTGCTGTAATGGGACATGCTGAATTAATTTCTCCTGGACATGAATATGCATCTTAACTTGAGCTTCCCTGGCTCTCTCCTGATGAGGTTGGAGATGGTTTTTGAGGAGATTGACTGAACTGTTTGGCTACCTGGTGACACTTGGTGAGAAATCCTGGAAGAAGCTGTTAAATGCTCAGGAGTAAAAGCAGTTCAGGTTCAGAGCCTCCCTCACACCAGTGGGGTGGTGCTGCTGTGGAATTAGAGGAAGGGGACATTTAAGACACAAGAGCCTGAAAATCAGGAATTTGTGATTCTGATCCATTGACTGTTACACTGTTCACTGCACTTCTTAGCCTTGAGGGGTTTTTCTTTGAAGTGGTGTGGAGCACAGGTTACTCAGTGCAGCCATCAGCAGACCAAGATCAGGTGTAGTATCCCTGTGTGAGTGCTCAGCTTCTCCTCTAGGATTGCCTGTGTTGGGAGGGGTGAGACTTTGGGAGAAGCAATTGAAGAGTTTCAGACCCTCATGTCCACAGAGCTCATGATGTAAGAAAATATTTTTGGGGAAAAAGAATTAGTGAGCAGTTGCATAAATGCGCTTAAGAGTCAGAACATGTAAATATTCATGAACAAACAGTGCCAAATAACTGCTGAAATACCAGCAGATAAATGAGCCAGCTCAGGATTGATTTCTTCAGATTGTGTTCAGCTCTGTTTCAGGGGCATTTGCTTTTCAGTGTCACCCAAGGCAGCACTAAGAGAGTGGCCCCCTTAGTGGTGCATGCCTTGTGTTGAAGTATATTTACAGTTCCCTTTGACTGATACGTGTGAAAGGAAAGCTACCTCACTTGTTTTTACCTAAACACTGAATATTCTAAGCCCTAAGTTGTCACACCCAGGTAGCTTTGTTAAAGGAAGAGCTGACTGTGATCAAGTGCAAGTTCCTGGACTGCAGCAGGAATGCCCTGAGACTATCTGCAGTAATCTGATAGCAAAGATTTAGCACACAGAGTAGAGAGATTCAGCTGTGGAGAGTAGTGAGTAAATGGATGATAGCTGAGGTGTGTGGTACTGCAGGATTTTGGAAAACAATTATTGAGCTTTTTGTGACTGTCTGCTGGATTTTTAAAATACTGAACACCCCAACAAGCCCAGCACTGTACCTCTCTGTTCTTTCCCTCAGGTCTAGGTCGAGGAGGAGTTCCCGCAGACACTACACCAGGTCGCGCTCGCGGTCCCGCTCGCACAGGAGATCCAGAAGCAGGTCGTACAGTCGGGACTACCGGCGGCGGCACAGTCACAGCCATTCCCCCATGTCTACTCGCAGACGTCACATTGGGAACAGGGTACGTGTGTGAGCCATGAGTCATGGGCTCTGTGCCCTGAGAAACACAAAGGGCTTTGTGAAATGCTTGTGCTCCTGTAGGTTTAATGTATTACTGTCTGTTAGCAGGTGACCTGTGAAAAATGCGTATTTTATGATTGGCTTTTCACAAATATTAAAATGAATATTAGATGGGTTGTGTTAAAAGGTAATGCGGTATTAATTCTCTTAAGTAGTGTAGTAAATACAGTTTTAGGTTGTAAGAAATGTTAAAATAGAAACTATGCTGTGTAGGATACTTTTTTTAAAGAAAGGACTTGCAGCGAGATAGCAGCCACAGGACACCTGAATCTTTCAGAGAAAAAGAATTTATTGCCCTCTTATCAGAAAAAATGAACTTCCCACCTCGAAGGCGCTGTTAAGATTCAGAGGAAGAAGTTGACACTGACCAGACAGAATCCTGTATTTGAATGGAATTTATGCATCAGGTATTAAGTGTATAAATATGCAACAGGCTGTTGCTTTTTAGGGTTAATCCTTTGTTAACAGGTATTCTTTTTAGGGCTCGTGCTGCCCAGAAAAAGGTACCCGGATGTCCGTAACTCTTTGTATTTGTTGTCTCATATTGTCCTAATTCAAATTGTCCAAATTATTATTACTTTAATTGTATTACTATTTTTATAACCCTTTTATTACTATTAAACTTTTAAATTTTTAAAAACAAGTGATTGGCGTTTTTCACACAACCAACCAAATAAATAAATAAGTAAATAAATAAATAAATAAATAAAGCTGAGAGCTTCAGATCACAGAATCACAGAATGGTTTGGGTTTGGAAGGACCTTAAAGATCACCTAATCCAAGCTGCCTGCCAAGGGCATAAATACCCTCCAGTAGAGCTCAGAGCCGCATCCGAGCTGTCCTTGAATACTTCCAGGATGGAACATCACCGCCGTGCATGGAGAGCTCGGGCAGGCGGGACGGCCGCAGCTGAGCAGGCCCCGTTTCCCGGCAGCATTCCCGCCTGGAGCGGCCGGCGTGCCGCCGCTCCCGCCGCCGCCAGGTGACGCCGCCGCCCCGAGGGATGGCGGGGAGCGCCCGGCTGGGCCCGCCGGAGCTGCGGGCACCCGCGATGGGCCCCAGGGGACACCCCGGGCACACGGGGACCCCGAGGGACGCCCCGGGCACACGGGGACCCTGGGGACACCCTGAGCACACAGAGACCACAAGGGACACCCCGGGCACCGCTCCTACCCCGCCACACCGCTGCGCCCTGCCGTGTGCCACGGCGCTTCGGCAAAGCCCTTTGCCAGCTGCACGCTGCCCTCACGGCAGGACAAGCTGTGGGGAATTTCCCCGGAAAGCTTCTGAGGGAGGTTAGTTGAAATAAATAAAATAATTAGAAACGAGACCAAAAATCCCTCCCATCTTGTGAAAAAGGCCAATCACTTGTTTTTAAAATTTTAAAAGTTTAATAGTAATAAAATGTTTACAAAAATAGTAGTACAATTAGAGTAATAATAATTTGGACAAATTGAATTAGGACAATATGAGACAATAAAGACAAAGAGTTACGGACGTCTGGGTACCTTTTTCTGGGCAGTAGGAGCCTGAAAAAGGACACATGTTAACAGAGGATTAACCCTTAAAAGCAATAGCTTGTTGAATATTCATACACTTCATACATGATGCATAAATTCCATTCAAACACAGGATTCTGTCTGGTCATCCTCAACTTCTTCCTCCGAATCCTAGCAGCGCCTTCAAGGCGGGAAGAAGTTCGTTTCTCCTGATAAGAGGGCAATAAATTCTCTTTCTCCTAAAGATTTAGGTGTCCTGTGGCTGCTGTCTTGCTGCAAGTCCTTTCTTTAAAAAAAGTATCCCACATAGCATAGTTTCTATTTCAGCATTTTTTATAACCTAAAACTATATTTTACACAGTACTTGAGAGAATTACTACAGCATTACTTTCTAACACTACACATATAATATTCATTTTAATATTTGCAAAAAGCCAATCATAAAATACATGCATTTTTCACACATCTAATATTCTGCTTGGATGTTTTTTAAATGAAAATCTAGCTGTGTCCTGGGGTGCCTCAGGCAGCAGGGATGCCAGCTGCTCAGAGGACCTGATTGTCCTCCTTGAGCCCTGGGTGCAGTTTTGAACATCTCGATATGAGAGGGCTATAAAGCCATTAGAGAGCTCCTCCAAAAGAGAGGTACAAAGATGATGAAGGGTCTAAAACAGAAGCCATGTGAGGAGTGACTGAGCACACTTGGTTTGTTTGGCCTTGAGGAGACCGAGGGGAGACCTCATTGTGGTCTGCTCCTCTTGAAGGGAAGGGGAGGGACAGGCACTCATCTCTTCTCTCTGGTGACCGGTGACAGGACTGGAGAAAATGGCCTGAAGCTGTGTCAGGGGATGTTTAGACTGATCAGGAAAAGATTCTTCCCCCAGAGAGTGGTTGGGCACTGGGATAGAGTTTCCAGGGATGTGCTCACAGCATCAGCCTGACAGAGTTCAAGAAGTGTTTGGACAATGCTCTTGGGTACGTGGTGTGATACTTGAGGTTGTCCTGTACAGGGATAGGAGTTGTACTTGATGATCTTTGTGAGTCCCTTCCAACTCAGGCTATTCTATGAATCTCTGATCTTCAAATTGATATTTAAGAAAAGAATTTTAATTCCTCACGAAAGAAAGGTCATCGTATGTTCCCATAATGAATGTGAAAGGTAGATGAATAAACAAAATTCAAGCAAGGGAAAGTCATTATCCATTAGATACTGCAGAATGGCTTTGTCATGGGCATGTTCCAAGCTTGCCTAATGGAAAGTTTGTTAATATGAGCAGCTGGGATGTCAGGCTCCCTCCCACCTCAAGTACTGCTGAAGTCTGGGAAGGATGCTGTAAACCGGGCCAGCTTGTCATTGCAGTCCCATAACCAGAACTGATAAGAACTAAGTACAAACTATTAGGAAGTACTGTCATTCTCCTTCAAACCCAGGCTCTTTTGATTTGGTGTGCTTGGGCACCAGTGCTCAAGGTCAGCTTTTCAATGATGCTTTCTTTTTGTTCATCTGAGGACAAAAGCACAGACCCTTGGGAGTGATATTCTGAGCTAAACTGTATCTCCTGACAGTATTAATAACAGTCTCTGAAATGTCATTTGATGCTCACCGAAATTGTGCGCAAATATTAAGCTGAAACGTTCACCCGATCTTTCATTCATCTGTTCCAGGGAAATGTCATTGGTGAAATGCTAATGGAATGTGACAAAATACTTAAGCCAGAAAACTCATGAGGCAAATTAGGGCCACTTGACTTTTTCCCAACCAATCTAATAGCTACTGAGGCACTGGCAGAGCCAGAGGAAGATTTTGTGTTGCTCCAGGGACATCACAGTATGGTCTGTTGAAAATAGCTTTATGATTCCTGTCTGACCTCAGGTTTCCAACCCCATTTGTGAGATAGTGTGAAAAGTAAAACTTCTTAAAGGGAAGAAAATTGAAACAAGTACTGGGGAGATTTTGTAAATGATCTGTACATCTTGCTTGTGGCTCCTGTGGTCGTTCCAAATTTCCACAGTCATTTAAAAGTAGGAGAAACAGCTTCAGTTTGTGAGATGAACTTCAGATAACAGGCATTGCAAATGTCTCCCTCAGCTGCTTCACTTCCACAGTCTCCCCTGAGTATTTTTTCCAGGTGTATAACAGATCTCTTTCCATATCAAACATTAAATACAGATGTATTTCAAAGGAATAACAAATTTCAGTTAAATTTGTCCTAAATTAGAGCCTATTGCTTCTGATCTGATAGAGAACAGGAAGTACACCATCCATCCCCAAATATTCACATGTTGTAAAAGCAAACATGAAGAAAGAAAAAAGCACTTTCCCCACAGCATTAAATTTTGAAAGGAATGATTCTGAAAGGTGTCCACAAGAAGCAGAAACAGACTCAAAGATAAAAGCCAACACTGTGTGCATTTGTACCAGGTACAGAAGAGGTGGATCAGAGGCAACCAAACAGGCACAGAGACCTCCATTTATGTCTTGCAATGAAACAGAATACGAATGAATCTTGGCATCAGTCTGAAAGGATAGTTTGAAGATAATCTATTCAAAGAGAAAAAAAAGACCCCAAAACCTACAACAAAATTCCACAGCAGGAACAGATGTGCTTGTATGTGGGAAAGAAGAAAAATTCCACCTTGGACTCTGGTACAATTTGTAAAAATCATCAGTTACAAACCGAGATAACTTGAAAGATGGGAACTAACAGTAGATTCTGCTAAATCTGCACCTGGAAACACAAGTAAGGACTTTAAACACAAAGAAAATGGCCTTTATCTGTATCTCTAAATATTTTAGTGATGTAATAATGAGAAAAAAAATCAACATCATTAACATCAAGATCAAATAATCAAAGCCAAGAAAAAATATTTGTGGGTATGGAGGTGGTCATAACATTTATAAAGGATACAGAATATTCACAAAAAATAAACTTCTAAAAACCACATATTATTTAGCTAAGGAAGGAAACTGCCACAGGTTTCTTATCTACCAATTAATTGCATCTGCAGAGCTTTTCGCTTGATGCAAACCACTTTTTGTTTTATCCTCCTCTGACTTTGGAAACAAGATTCCTTATCAGTCCCCAGTGCATTTCCCCAAGGTGTAGCACAGATGTAATTAAAAGGCTATACAATTAAAAAGGGATTGCACCTAAATCACTACACTGAAACCATTTCTCATGCAGAGCCTGCTGTACAGAACTGCACAAATGTAACTTCATTCTAATCCACATCTTTTGCCCATCTGTAGTGTGTCAGGGAGAGAGATTTTTGTCCCCATAAAATTCTCAAGTACGAGGAGCTGGAGAAGTTATGAAAGCTCCTTTTACTTGAGGGAGACTTTTTCTTTCAGGTCACCTAGTCAAGTTCCTGTTTTCTCTGATTAAATTATTTGAGTGTTAAGCACAGCTCTTTGTCTACAGATTTGTTATGGATCTATAGAAGTCAATAAGAGTCTGCCCATTGATTTAAAGGGGTTTTAGATCAGAATTTTTAAGGGCCAAATTTTAATCTGACCAAACATAAACCAAGACTCTGCTGATTTCAGTGAGGTCAGAATTCTGCCTCAGTTCCCCTTACAGTGACTGGTCCTGTGACTGGGCAGTATCGGAAAAAGCCTGGCTTCACCCTCCTTGCTCCCTCCCATTTGTTATTTTTTACATTATAGGATCCCCCCTGAGGCTTCTCTTCTCCCAGCCAAACAGTCCACCTCTCTTAGCCTTTCCTCATAGGTGAGATGTTCTACACCTTTAATTAGCCTTCCTTTTATTATCTATGCACTTATGGAAGAAGCCCTTCTTGTCTCTTATACCCCTGCCAGATTAATTTGGTTTGGGCTTTAACGTTGCTAACTTCACCCTTGCTTCCACCCTTGCTTCATTTTATGTGTGAGTTTGGGCAAAGAGTCGATGCCATTGCCAGATAGAGTTTACAGACCATGCAGGTGAATAATTGAATTTCACCAATATATACCATAACTGAATTTAGGATTCCCTGTGTTTGAAACACTACTACATCCACCAATAAAATATGAAGTAATTTGAAAACCTGCCAGGTGTTAGCATGAACAACTGCAAAGCACAGGTAAAGTGGTAGTTGCCTTCTACGTTGTAGGAGATGCTAAAAGATGTATTTCTTTTATGTTTCACTCTGTGTTCTGAAGCAGGTGGTGTGAAGGGTTTAGTGTTTTGAAGCTGCACCCAGATGAATTAGCCAGCATGAAATATGCATAAATGGGGTTTGTCACTGTGCTTAGTAAGCAAAATCAACGCTTACAGGCCATCAGCAAAGAAAATTGCTGTATAGAATTTAATGAAGTATGTTTATTTTCCAGTTATTTATAAGTTAATATAAAAATAATAATCATAACCACAAAAGGGGCCCAATGGTGTTTTTAAAGGACATTTAAAATGTTTTAAATAATTCTTTATAAAATATAATTTCCAGTGCCACTTACAATCTGCTCCTTGAAGTTCACTGTTTAATTGCTAACATCCATAGTCGAGGCATTTTGTTAAATGGGACTGTTATTCATGGACACAAGTGTAATTACTTTAAGTTTTTAGGAACAGCTTGCATTGTTTATAAGATCAATTTTTCCTTTCAAGAAATGGAATTAATAACATAAGCAGCAGTTGGGAAAGAGCTGCATATAGAGATTGTAAGAGAAGAAGCACTAGCTAACAAAATTATCACAATTAATAGGAAAAAAATGATCACCAGGAGAACAGAGTGATATAGCAAAATGTTACTGCTGCAGATGCATGCCCAGTACAATAAAACAAACCAGCAAAAAACCCAAACAAAAAACCCCAGGAAATGCCCAGCCACACTATTTTGCATTACAGAGTTTGTGCTAACATGAGCCAAATGAGGTTTGGGAATGAAAGCCTACTATAGAGTAAAATAGAGTTTCTAAAACTAAGGAAAGTCCAGAACTTAATGTAATTCTTAAATCTGATTTACCCAGTTTCTTTTTCTTCTTGGGAACATCATGTCATTTCCTGTTCTTTACTGATCAATACCAAAACCACCTGACAGCAAATGCTGTGATATCTCAGGTTGGATTAAGACAGACACAAAACACCAGATACAAGCTGCATCCTTCATGTGAACCCTTCAGACTGATTCAAGGACCTTCTTCAGGGCCTGAATGTGTGCATATTTAAGGAAATCATGTTTTCCTTGTTTCTCATGTAGACATGAATTCCTCCAGTCACAAACCAGCCACAACAGACACACTGACTATCAAAAGGTTACTCAGAATTTGTATCTGCAAGCAAAAAGCTGTTTTCCTATTTCCAGGAAATCATCACTTTTGTTGAGCAACACTATTTAAAATATTTATTTGCTTCCTTTTATTTATACACTGTAGTTTCTACTTCTTATTTTATTTGAAAGAGGAAGTTTCTTGAAAGTTTTAAGTTTCTTTTAAAGATATCTTTCCAAGTCCATATCAAAAAGAGAACAATTAAATCACTCTGAAAAATGAAAGAGTTTTCGGCAATAAATCATTGAGATTGGAAAGCTAAGGGAAAAGACCTTTACTGCTTATTTACATTTTCCTAAGAATCAATCTTTAAATTGCAATGAATCTTTTCATTATAAGGACTGGCCAGGTGTAGCACATGAAAGAAGACATATTTATACTCCCCTCTGAATTTGGTTTTCAGTCCCTGGCTGTCTTCCACTGCAAACAGCATCTGCATCAGAAATTGGTATAAGCCAGCACTTATTCATTAATAATCTTTAGCAATTACATTTCTGACAATTCTTCCAGTTATGGCATAATGTAGGTTTATAACATATGGCAGTGTCTGGCCTCACTCTGACTCTTGGGTTCATATTGGCATCACCTTGTGTTGAGTCCCAGTCTACTTACCGAGGAGCAAGAATACTCTCTTCTTATCTTTCTGTTGGGAGGCAGGCATACATCAGAAGCTTAATTCAGGCTGTGCTGTTCTAATGTGCATATGAAACAAAAAACATGATGATAATGATAAGTGAGAAGCTATAAACATTTCCGTAATTAAAACCTTGTACTAGGTTGAAAAAATAAGAGATGCCACCTATATGCCGACTACTGTTTTTGTTCCTTGCTTATTTTATCAGTTCTCTCTGTGTGAACTGCAGTCCCTCCTTGCTTCTTCTATCTGAGCAAACCACCAGGGTGGTTTGCATCTGTAAAATCAGAGAAGACTTACCTGTTTTGAACTATTTCTAATTCTCTTTGACTTCGCTATTTTTCAGGGAATTTAATTACATCAACTAAGGAACAAAGGTTTAAGGAAGCAAGAAACTGTGGACGTCTTTGATGCACAATTAATGATTCCCTGTAGAACACATTTGAGCTCATGAAAGGAGTTCAAACCTGAGTGACCAAACAGATGACTAACAATGCCAATTCTTAGAAACTTGGTCTACAAGCAGAAGTGCATGGAAAGGACAGAATGGAAAAAAGCTGCACTGTAGCTCTGCAAACCCCATGTGCAGAATGAGTAGTTGATCATTGCTACTGTCATTAAAGCAAAGTTTACAAAAGGTAAAGGTAAGCCTAAGTAATTGAGAATAAGGGTTAAGTACTGAAAATGAGCATAAATGTAGAGAGAAATAAGAGAAGAAAAGGAAAAGAATAATGTTCTGGAGCTGACAGGAAGGAAAGAATACATGAGGAATGGAGCCCTAGGTTTAAAATCCTGAGGTCCTTCTATTAATTATAGTCATGTTCATAGAGAAGTTTTTGTACTCTCGCTGAGTGACTGAAATCAGAACATGCGTTGAAATCTTCCACCTAAAGAGGCTCTTACTGACATTCTTCAGAATAGCAAAAGCTATGAAGTTGAAAGAGTGTGAAGAACATGTCAGATGTGTGAATTTCTCATCTTTCATTTGGATTTTATAAAAAAAAAAAGCTACATTGTCAGGGACAGTAAAAGCAAGGGAAGGTTTGAAAAACAAGCCACGCATTGGGTCAATAAAACTCTCATAAAGTGTTATCTTTATGACTACTAGGAACTTAGGAATTGGACCAGGTGAATATTTTTTCTCAGCCAGTAGCACTTTTCATGTGTTTCAAAGAGAGATAAAAGAAGGCCCATGAGGAAAATTCCTTGATAACATTTTCCAATAATGGTTGTCTTATGGCCATCTCAGGTCATTTAGTTCTCATTATCCACATGATTGTCCAGTCCTTCTTTGAACTCTGCTGTTTTGGACAATGATTTTCATAGGTTTGTTGTTCCTTGTGAGAAAAATATAAACATGCTTAGAACATTTAGATTTCCACTGTTTGTAATTTGAAGTTTCCTGCTTCTTGAATAGTAGTAGTTAATAATGGGCTGAAAACTAGAGGCAGAATGAAGTTGTATTTAAAATAGCAAACTAGGATTTGATCCTCCTGGCACTTGTGAAGGTTTTTTCCTTGGCCTTTGAATTATTTGAATTTCTCTGCGACTTAATATTTAAACATCCACATGTTTATTTCATTACCTTTAGCTATCTGTTAATTCCCTGATTCTGATGCAATAATTACTCAGGGATTTTCTCCATTCATCTCATATTTAATTTTTTGTTATTCTCTGCCTTTTGCAGAGTAGCTGAAAGGGTTTCCTAGTCAGGAATTCCCCAGCACAGTATTTGTCTCAGGAGTCAACAATATCACAAACTTAAGGAAAAACTGGTCTCTCTGGTGAGCAGTGACAGGACCTGAGGAAATGGCATGAAGTTGTGCCAGGGGAGGTTTAGGTTGGATATTAGGAAAAGGCTCTACACAGAGGGTCTTTGGACATTGGAAGAGGGTTCCCAGGGAAGAAGTCATGGCATCAAGCCTGACAGAGTCCAGGGAACATTGGGACAATGGTCTCAGACCTATGGAATGAATTTTAGGGCTGTCCTGTGCAGGACCGTGAGACAGAATTGTTGATACTTGTATGTTCCTTCCAACTCAGGATATTCTATAATTGTAAAATTATTGCAAATGCAGTGGTGTCTTGCCTCAGTGAAACCCACCAGAAAAGTCTGCAAAACTTAAAAGTGGCACCTGACCTATTCTGGATCAAATGAATTGCACAAATCTTCTACCTGGTTGTTTTAATGGATGTCTCATTTTAGCAGCTATGCAGAAACAGACAATCACTCAGCATTCCCTATGCATCATCCCATCCCATACATGGTTCCATAGTCACTCTCATATTCCAGAATAATATACTTCAGCTGCCTTTCACATTTTCTCATTACAATTATTCTTGTCTGGAGCTTCCAGGTTAGTACACCTGTGCTCATTTCCTTTAGCAGAATCTATGTGGCTTGTATTGTGTGTGTTTTAAGGATGACCTGTCTCCTATGGGACTGTGCCTTGTTTTCTAGGGCTGTCAGAATTCTTTGAAAGTAAATTCTTAGCTGGAATCATCCATCAAATGTGTTTTCCCTTCAGTTTCACAATTTAAAATTATTGACATTTGTGGCACTTAAAAAGCTCTGTTGGCTTTTATTCCCTCATTAAATAAATGTTTTTCTGTTTGGGCTTTATTCTTTATGAATATGAGTAATGCATGTACAATAGTAGTAGTAGTAGTAATAATAATAATAATAATAATAATAATAATAATAATAATAATAATAATAATAATAATAATAATAATAA
>JAWWMS010000015.1:20869488-20890685 GCA_035048045.1 Chlorospingus semifuscus
AACCTGCCCATTCCACCCCCGAGGAGCTCGCCCGGCCTGGGGGGGCCGCGGCGCTCGTTAATTTAGAATTAATATATCAGTAACGGAACTAACGCCGATTTTTAAGTTTTGTAAGATTTTATTTTTTAACTCACTTTTTAAAAATTTTTTGGGGGAGGGGGGGGATGTTTGTTTTTAGCAAAAGCAGGCTTTTCTAGAGGTTTAATGGCAGGAGCTGGTTCATTGGTTCTCTAATGCACCGTAGAGCAGAGCTGTAGGATCGCCAGCAGGGAAAAAAAATACTGAATAAGTGTTAAAAAGCAATTTCTGAAGGGCTTTGAGAAGAGCAGGGCCTGTAGGAGCCAAGAAGATTCCTCGTGTAGGAATTGTTCCTCTCCTTCACCCTTTCCTCTTGGCTTTGGACTCCAAAAGAGGGGTTTGCATCCGTTCTGTCTGTCTGTCCTCTCTCCATCACTGCCCAGCACTGACATCGCTGGGGAACGATGGGCAGCACCAGCCCTGCCCGCTTTGGACTGGGATCTTTTCCCCAAAGATCCCTGTTGCAGGGAGAGGAGGGGGAAATGGGTGAAAAAAAACAGATTTACAAGAGGTTGTCAGCCCAGGGCTGGAAAACCCAACCAGCAAAATTGGCTTCAAATGAAAAATAACCCAAATAACCCTCCCAACACACACACACACAGAAAAACTACCTCAGGTTTTCGTACCTCAGCACCTTGCGCTTGTGTTGCCCTTTTAGAGATTTTTGTATGCCTTGTAAAACTAATAGTTGGAGCATTTTTTTATTTTTGTAATAAAAAAAAACCGAGTTGGAAAAATGATCTCGACCAAGTCAGCTGCGAGGTGGAAGAAGGAAACCATCCCCCGTGTCCCAGAGCTCTTCCGTAAGTCTCCTGCAAACCGAGAGCCAGTGGCTGTTCCTTCGGAGAAAGCTTGAGAAATGGTTAAAAAGAACAAAAAAAAAAGGGAAAAATAAAAAAGCCAAACACAGTAAAAAAGGGTTTAAGCAAATCCAGGTGATGGATGGAAGCGGTGAAAGCCGACGGGCAGAGCAGGGATGGGAGTGGAGGCGCCGGTGCCAGCGCCGCTCCCGTGGGCTGCGAATCTGCGTTTTCCTCTACTGCAAAGTGTTCTGTGAAAACCAACCTGAGACACCAACAAAGAGAAATATATCCAGCTAACCAGAGCCTGAGCCTGCTCTCTGTTGCTTTCTTTGGGGTTCCTTGTGGTGGTCACAGCTGGGAGTTCCTCCCCTGGTGCCCAGTTCCCCGCTACCAGGGAGGGAAGGGCTGGATGGGGTTGTAGGGCAGTGCCAGGTGTAGTTTTACCCTGGGACCTGGGAAGTGTTGCCATCACAAAGCCACCTCTCCCTCCCTGCATGGAACATCCAGTGGGGAAAGGCACCAAATGGGGCTGGGATGGCCTTTGGGGGGAGGGTGGGGCTGCCTGGGGTGCTGACAGGTGCCACAATGAGGGGACCCCACCCCTCCAGCATAGGGAATGCTGCTCTGGTGGCAGCTGGGACAGTCAAAAGTGCAGCCCCAAACAGGAGGAACCAAAGGGAAGGGTGAAGGGACATCTCAAACGCTCCCAGCTGCTGCATCCTCATGCTCAGATCTTCTGCATCCTCAGGGAAGATTAATTATCCCTGATTAATTATTTGTAAGAACAAAACACGAGTGGCTTTGGGATTGTTCAGCCTTTGGAGAATCTGCCCTAAGATTGTACCAGATTGAAGCAATCAGTGAAAGCAGAGACAAAGCCCCTCTGAAGGGATCTTGTGGGTCTTTGGGTCAGGAGGAGCACAAGGATGTCCCCAGAGCCACCACGAGAGGAGATCTGTTCTTCTTCAGATGGGGAGTAAGTTAAAAACCACACAGAGACAGCAGATCAGTTTTCAATTAAAAAATAAATTACTCTATTAACAAGTAACCTCCCATACAATAAGGCTCTTACATAAGTTAATATTTCTCTTGTCTTACTAAACAATAAGAAATAAATACTACTCTTTCACAGAACAGTGTTTCCCTAACAGTGCATGTCTCCCAGCAGCTGCTGATGGATTATTTCCCACACCATCTTCCTGCGGAAATAAGGCATGTGTTCCTGAAAAGAAACAGGAAAAATCCATCACATGGGAAACCAGGGGAGAAAGAGGCAGGAAATCTCCATTAACACCCAGGGAATTCTTGAGTGGGAAGCTGCTTTTGAGCACCTGCCAGTTGGGTACAAGGTGGGTTTCACACCAGGGTGACACAACCATCCAACACCCACATTTCTTTAATAAATGTCCCTGTAAATATCAGCACATTGGTAAATAACCAGGGGGAAGTTTTCCAAGTTTTCCTATTTCACCAGGAGCTACAAAGGCTAGATATCCCAAACCCCTGGCTGCACCATCCTGGCTTTGGAATGAGATGGTCTTTAAGGTCCATTCCAACCCAAACCACTCTGGGATCCCACAATTCCATGATCTTGCCCAAGAAGCAAACACCAGACATGAGGAACAACCCTCAGCCCCTGCCCCAGCTGCTGAGCAGCTTCCCTGGCTCCCACATGGGTGTGGGAAAGGCTGGAGCTGTTTACACCCCCCTCTCACCGGGGTGAAGATGATGGGTTTGTCTCTGGAGATGAAATCGGCAAATTTGCAAACAAAAACTCCACAGTCATTTCCATTGTTTTGTTGAGGGATCTCCTGAGGAATACAAAAACATGGAGATATCTGTCTTGAAAGAGCAGCAATCTGGTTGTAGCACACATTTTAGCCACACCTATTCCTGAAAACCTATTTCTATAATCCATTTACCACTCCCAAACCCAAGGAACAGTCCCAGTTAACTGCACATCATCTCCCTCTGCTTGCCTGGGAAGTGTTAAATCCTCTGTGACAAGGAGTTCTAGCTCCCATTCCAAATCCAGGCATTGCTCCCATACCTCTGTGCCCATGCTGTGAAGAGTCCACTCAGAAGCAGTCAATTCAATGTTTCTTTTTTCCCTGCTTTCCTCTTCCAGGTATTTTCTGTTGAAAACAACACAAAAATCACTTTTTATCTCCCTAATTTAGGGCAACAACAACAAAAAGCTGTTGAAAGGTGTCAGGAAGATAAATTGCAGTGAAATGCCAGAGGATCCTCACAGCAGAGGATTTAAGGAATGTGGAGGGAAAATTCCAATCTTAGAGACACAGTGAGGGTTGTGAGCAGGGCTCCCCAGGGCCCAGCCCTGTGTAATGTCTTTATCCATGGCCTGGACAAGGGGATTGGGCACCCTCAGTGCCCTTGTAGGTGACACCAAGCTGGGTGGGAGTGTGGAGGGCAGGAAGGCTCTGCACAGGGCTCTGGGCTGGTGACAAGGTGAGGATCAGTCATGGGATGGACTCAGTGATCCTGGAGGGCTTTTCCAACATCAGTGATTCTGGGATTTGTCTCTGTGGAGCTGCTGTCACCCTACAAAGCTGCTGGATGAAGGGTTTTTAGTGACAAAGACACTCAGGATGTGCAGCACCTCTGACACTCCGAAGGATTCAAAACACTGAGCAGAACAGAAGAGGGGCACCATAGGACAGGGCACAAACACTTCACATGGGGAGGGGAAAAGGCCTCAAAAACAACCAGAAGGGATTAAAAAAAGCAAAAGCAGGTACTCACAAGACAGTTTTACAAATGTGGTCTCCCTTCTGTCCCAAGGAGTCGAAGTATTTGATGGTTTTCTCTCGGAGGTCTACGACCTGGGGTGAAAAGGTGACTTAGACAAAGCACACCCCAAACACTAAAGAACTTTGCTTGCTAGTTTTGTTCTCCCCATCCCCTAAATAAAGAGCCACTTGGACTCACCAGCAGTGTCCAGTGAATTCTGAGGTGAATAGGCACCAAGATGACATCGTGCTCAAAGATATCCACACCTTTAGTCCATTTCTTTACTCCCTTGTGGCTTGCAGAGCTCAGCTTGGAATAAAAGAAGGTATTAAAAGCATAGACTGCTGGATATCCTTCCTTCTTGCTTCTTTCCACCAGAAGACCCATGTAGAAATTCATGATCTGGAACAGAGAGAGGCAAAGTGAGATGTGAGATAAGACACTAAATAAAAAAGACAGCAACCTGTCCTTGCTGGCCACCTCTGAGCTGAGAAAACTCCAGCTTGGCAGCTTTTACTCCCAGAATTTCACACTGGAGGACTTGTGCTGCTGGTTAAAGCCCCCACACCCACTCTGATAACCCAGACTGACTCCTGGGAGCTGCATCATCCAAGTGAAAGCTTCCAGAAACAGCAGCCCACACAGTACCCAAAATAAGGAGTGCACAGCTATTTCTGGGCTCTGCAGTGGAGCTCCTGGAAGACTCCTGTGCCCAGGGAGGGGGGATTTCCCAGCAAGTGCAGGATCCCATACCCTGTCGTTGAGCCAGCCCAGGGGCTGCAGGGTGCAGATGTCCTCACGGGTGACAGTGAGCTTGAAGGCCCTGCTCAGGATGTCCTCAGGCTCACCACTGTCAAAGGCAGCAGAGATCTCACTCTCCATGGCCTGGAACAAAGGATTCAGTGAGGAAGGGCTGGTGGAACAGCACATGGAGCACACCCAGCCCCCCAGAAGGCTCCAAGTGCAGTGCCAGAGCAAGGAGCCTTGCAGGCTGAACCAGCCCCAGCACTGGCTTGCTGCTGAGCACAGGTACCTCTGTCAGTGGAGCCAGATCATCTCCTGGCTTTTCTAGGCATGGCAGTGGCTCACTGTCCACAAAGAAGAGGTCTTTGGACAGGACAGGTGTCACATGGAACTGGAACAACTTTCTTTGGGGGACTTCAGCTTCACGCTGGCCCTGCCCGGCACAAGGACAGAAATCAGAGAGAAGCACAAGGGGCTTGCTGGGGGACAGGGCAGAGAATCCTGCAAGAAACTGCAGGGGGTTGTGTAAACACATCCCAGCAGCAATCCCCAAAGTCACATTTGATTGGTGACTGCATTCCAACAGTGCCCAGAGAGGCAGGGCTTTCCTTGGGCTTGGATTAACATCCCCAGCAAAGTCTCCACAGGCAGGTATCAAGCTGAGATCAAGGTAAGTATTTCTGATTTCCACCCTTGAAATTTTATTTTGGATCTCAGTCCTGAGCAGAGGTGAGTTGTATTTTCCAGAAAGCCAAGTGAAGCAGTGACCAACTCAAGCTTACCACTGAAGCAGCTCGTTTCTCTCGTTTTCCCTGACCACGAGAGTCTTCTGGTGGTGTGTAGTAGCTGTGAGAAAAGAGAGACAAGTGAGCTGGATATCCACACTACCCCATGAAATTCTCCAAAATTCTGCACAAGAAATGCTTTTTCGAAGCTGATTCTGGCACATGACAACATCTCAGCCTCCTTCCCCACTCCTTTTGTAGCAGCCAGACCAGGACAGATGAAGGGCTGGAAGCTTCACAAACTTTCTGCCACCATCAGGCGCCAAACTCCATTTTTTTTTCCTCAGTTTTAATCTTTGGAAAACAGGGAAGCAACCAGCATTTCCTCTATCAAGTGCTTTGTGATCTCCTGGTGACAAATGCCACTCCACCAGTTATTTCTCCTCTTCCCTTGAGCTTAGGGGACAGTGACAATTTAACTGGACAAATGCACAGTTCAATACAATGCTCGTGTCCAAGGGGGGAAAGAGAACAGGGACAAAATCACCCCAAACCACATCTGCCACAACCAAACCTCTCTCTGCCCCCATCTGAACTCTGAGAGAAGGAAGAGGATGGCACCAAGCTGCCACACCAAAATCCCTCCCTGGAGCTGCAGCCAAAAGTCCCTTTCCCTTCACTCCTGCACTCCCATCCTGCCACCACAGAGTTCACTGTCCACTGAGGGACAGCAGTGCTCCCTTTTGGATCCATTCCAACCCAAGGCATCCTGCAAGCCTCAAAAACTGCCTCAGCCCCCCCAGGCTTTACAAGCTCCCAACTCCTTTTGCTGAGGATGCACAGGAAATGCAAAGCCAGCTCATTAATGGTGTGGCAGAATGACATTCAGGAGAAAAAACAGATTCTGCAAACCCAAGGACAAGCTGGGCTGTCACCCCTACTTCCTTCTCCCAAAAACACCCAGCACATCCCACAGCTGCCCAGCTGTGACAGGGGAGCTGGATTTGAGGGACAACTGGCTGTGAGCAGTTTCTCAAACCAGCTGCTCCTCTCCCTCAGCACTGAGACACAGAACAGGATTGGGCTTCTGGAGGCTGACAGAGCCAAAGAAACAAGAGCCATGGTTAGAAGAGACTCTCACCTGATCATGACACCCCTCTGAGGCAGCTGGGGGCTGAAAACATCCCCATGTTTGACACCTGCAGGGAAAAGCAGCAGTATGAGAACAGGGAGGTGATTTCCCATTCCAGCAGCTGCACAGAGCTCTCAGTTTCTGGGTGACATCACAGACTTTTCATCAGCATTTTCAACTCAGAAGTTCAAACCCTGGCACTTGCTCAGAAATCATTTCAATCCCCATATGAGCATGTCACAAAGTCCAAGATATAAAAGAGTTAGTGATGAAAAAGTGTTTTAAGTAATGAACAGGGGAAAAAAAAACCCTGGGGCAATATTAAATATACAAGTAATTAGGTTACTTGTTTTGGAGGCTCTGCTTTTATGGAATTAGTCTTGTCTAGCATTAAAAAGGGATAAAGTGCAGCTGTGAGGGTGCAGAGTCAAATATCCCCCCTCCCCTGGTACAAAAAACCCAGGTAAAACAGGTGCTACAACCTTCTCCTGTGCAGTGGGGTCACATCCAGCTACAAACTGCACTGCCACAGTTCCCAAATACCATTTTTAACCAGTTCTTCACCTTCAGTAAAACCCTCACAAACCCAATTTAGCCAATAATGAGGAAAATGCCCTGCTTGGGCTGGACTTGTACCAACAGAGTGGAGCAGCCCTGGGGATACTCACTGGTCCTTTGTGGCACAGGTGGAGAGGCACCTCTGGGTTTTTGCTCTTTCAGGGGACTCCCAGTCATCCCTGGTTCCTTGCTTTGAACTCTTGGGTGTAGCAGAAGAAAAGGACAGAGTTTTTACAGGTGATTTGTTACCAGTGCACCTCAATTCACTGCAGAGCACACGGCTATTTGTACACAACTGGCTAAATGAAAGCAACAGAAATATATAAAGCAAAATTAGGCTGTTTAATCCTTAACAGAGCCATGCTGTCACTGGTTCCATGACAAGATGCAAAGGGCATTTTGAGGAGCTCACATCCAGAAGTTAGGCCACTTTCAGCTCAGACACACTGAACATACAAGATTAAATTTTCTGTCTCCACTTTTCCAATCATTACATTTGATTCTGTCCAGAACCCTGAGAGCAGGAAAGATCAATTCTCCTCCCCTTCCACATACAACAAACTCACCACCAGAAAGTTAAGGGTTATTTTGCTCATAATTACTTGTTCAGTCTTGCTGATCGTGGAGAAGTAAGTCTTCCAGAATATTTCTCTTTAAACAGACTCAAGAGCTCTTTGTATTTCTTATTTTCTGCTTGCTGAACATCCTTGCAGAAGGGAAGGAAAAAAGAGACTTTAGCAAGCGTTCCCAGCCCTTCCTTTTGTCTCAACCTAACTGTACAGGAACTCCACAGCTGTTTCATCCCAAAACAATTCCCTTCTCCTCAATTTACCTCTTCAGCAGCACACAAAGGCCTCCTGGTGCCACTGACTCCTGGAGAGTGGGGACCTGGCTCCTTAATGGGGGGCCTGGGTGTGACCGGGCTCTCCGGAGCAGCTCGGATGTGGTTATTCCTGCTCAGGCTGCAAACAACAAAGGCAGGAGAAACGGTGTTAAGAGACCATTCAAAGCTCCTGATTTATTAATTAGGTTTTAATTAGCACCTCCTGATTCAAGGAGGCACTGTAGGCTGCTCAGGACCATGTTGAGGAGGGTTTGCCAACATCTCTCTAGGTGAGCGGTGGCAGTAGCTGAACATTTTTAAAGGAAAAACATAAAAGGGTTTCCCAATGGAATTCCCTGGGGAAATGAAAATTCTCTGGGGAAATGGAAATTTGGAAATTCTCTGGGGTTTTTGGGGATTTTTTTTTTTGTGTGTAGTTGTGGGTTTTTTCTGTTAGCATTCCTGGTCTCAGCCTCTTCCCAAGTTCAACACTTCCTCCTACCACAGGAGGTGAGAGTGTTGAACTTGTTCATCTTTCTCTGATCTCCTGAGTCCATCAACTGTCTGGACTTAAAGAGAAAGCTTAAAATTGGTCAAAGGCAAGAACATAGCTGAAGACCTCTCTCAGTATGGCAGCTAGGACGAGTCCCAGAACATGGAAAAATGTTGCTCTGTGGACACAAATATATGTATGGATGTTGGGCAACAGAGGAAGTTCAAGGATGAAAATGAAAGGCAAGAAACTCTAAAAAGCAGAAGTGGAAGAAAACAGGTGGTTTTTTACCTCAGATATGGAACTCTCTTGCAAAGAGAGGATGGTGATTCCTCAGTCATGCACGGGTTGGTGTCACAAGGCATTTCGTCTGTGGGAGAAGAGCACAAGCCTCAGCAAGTGGTCAGGAAAACAGGAGTTATGTGAGTTTAAAGAGCTTCACCAAAGGTAAATTACTCTCACTTCATCCCTCAAGTTCTAGTATTATTTGTGTTATGTTGCTTCAGGATATTTTCATATCGGCAACTACAGAATGTTGCCAGTCTATGCCTAATACAAAAGAGTTCTGAGGCTCTGCTACCTAAAATCAGCATTTACAACAATTTCTTTCTGGCAAGCCAGCAGTGGGACACACTAGAACTGCATCCAAGGCAGTTAATATCCAAGAACCACAACCATCCTGGGGTAAACCACTGAATATCCCACTTGGAAGGGAACCACAGAATCATCCAGCCCAACCCCTGGCCCTGCACAGACACCCCAACCATCCCACCCTGTGCACCCCTGAGAGCATTGTCCAAAGGCTCCTGGAGCTCTGGCAGCCTTGGGGCTGTGCCCATTCCCTGGGGAGGCTGTTCCCAGCCCTGGCTACAATCCAGAAGCAATAGAGGATGCAGGGAAGAAACAGAGCTCACCCTCCACTATTCCTGGGTGCTACCCAGATATTTTGCCTTCAGCAACCAGCCCCCAGAGGAGCAGGAGAAAGGAACAAGTAAAGGATTTTCTGTCAGCCCTACCAGGTTCTGTTGTGTCCTCATCCTCTGCAGATGCTACAAACGAAGAGTCAGAAGAAACGTACACAACCTGAAATAAAAGCAAGTACCAGAGTGAGCATAACCTGAATGTGAATCCAAGCAAGCACCTCCCCTTCCTGAAATCCAGTCAGCTGTGTTCTGACTCAGAGCCCATGGTTTTGCCCATGGGGGTGCAGCAGAAGGCAGGGGCACTGATGGCACCACTTCTGTAACACAGGGTCCCACACCTGCAGGGATTGTGGGAGCTGATCCCTGAGCTCCCCTCAAAATCCTTGCTCACCTCATCTTCAGACTCAGAGAAGGAGTAGTCATCTCTCTCTTCAGTCTCCTGGCTTCTACTTGTTGCCTTCTGTGGCAACTTGGCAGCCACAGAAACCTCTTCAGGCTCCTTGTTAGTCCCAGAGAGACATTCTGGAAAAACCACACCACCAGGCCATAAGGAATGGGACTGGAAACAGGGCTTGGGATTTCTGCTTCCACCCCAGCCCAGCTCCTTGATCCCATGTGGAGAAGAAAACTCATTTCAACAACACTGCAACAGCCCAGCAGCACCCCCAACCCCATCACTGGGGATCTTGTTCCCAAGTAGGAATCAGGGAGCTCCACATCCCCCATGGAACAGCAACAGCCTTGACTGAAAATGCTCTTTGTGCTGCCCTGCAGGGCTCAGTGCCAGGGACAGCTGGGATATGCCCTGCCAGGATTTATCCATGGCCCTCCCAGGATGGAAAAAGTTGTTCCCTGCTTCTCCTCCTGCCTTCATCTGACCAGGATCTCCCATCTTGTACTTGGTTTGAAAATCCCAGAATCATCAAGGTTGGATAAGCCCTATAAAGGCATCAAGTCCAACAGCTCCCACAGCAAGGCCACCACTGCCCCATGTGCCCAAGTGCCACCTCCATGAACACTGGGTCACATCATCAATGGGCCCACGTCCCTCCAGCCACAGGAGTGGATCAAAAACCCTCAGCTTCAACAACAATGCTGAGTACCAAATCCAGAGCTCCCCAAGGTACCCCAAACCCAAAAATCAGGCACATTAAACCTCTCTGTGAAGGGCTATACCTGTTTTCGGCCTCTTTGCAGGGATCTCCTCAGGATCTTCCACAGGTGACAGAACACTGGGGGAAGAACAGACAGAACAACGTTTTGCAAGCACAACTCAACTTCCAAAGGGGGCTTTCCTATTTCCCCAGGATCATCTCCCAGAGAGCTGATCACCCCACTAAAGCAGATCAGGCCTCTTTTTCTCCTTCTGTTAATGCTTCCATGTGCTTTGTGTTTGCCCCCACCACCAAAAAAATGCCTTAATATGTAATGCTTCCCTCTTTCCACCAGGAAAGAAGCACTCCAGAGGTCACTAAGCCATCCAAGCTCACGGCACTCAAAGGAAAGTTTGGGTAGAACAGGAAATGCGAGGTGGGAATGCCAGCCCTGCTCACATCCACTCCAGCAGCTTCCTGCTGAGTCAGCTCAGGGACAAACCCTTGAAACAATCACCAGCCTCACCCTTTCCCACCCAAGGATTTTCACCAGCTGATACCATCGTTAAGTCCGGTAAAAACGTCTCCTTTAGGAACACAGCACAAAGAACGTTCCTATTTTTATTCCCCCCCCACCAAGAGCTAATTCCTTCCGAGCTGCTCCTCGGTGCAAACTGCGGGCTCAACACGGGGCTCCTTGCAGAGACACTCCCTGGTCTCTGTCGCTGTGTTGGGGCACTGAGGGAGGGAGCAGCCCTGCCCAGAGCACACAGTGCCATCCGTACAGCCCACAGAGCAGCAGGCACCCATGGGCTTCGGTCATCGCCCCCGGCAGCAAAATGTTAACACGTGGGCAGGGACCCTCCTTTTATCCATGGCGTGCCCGCAGCCCCCCATCCCCACGGCTGTGTGTGCCCTGCTCCCCAATACATCGGCCCTAAATGCCCAGCCCCGCTCCCCGTGCCGGCGGAAAGGGAATGAGGGATTATCGGGACCACCTAGGACCCACAGCCAGCGAGCACCGGTGTCTGCGACCCACAACCACCCCCGCACCTGCGGGCCGCCTCATGGGCAACACCTGCGCTTAATCAGGGGCTGCCCACACCCACACGGGGAGCGCCGGGCCATGAGGGGGCTGGCCGGGCAGGGCGGCGGGGCAGCAGCAGCGCGGCGGGAAGGGCTGACCTGGGGGCCGGTTTCTTTCGGCGCGGCGGCTCCGGGCTGAGGGCGAGGGCCGGGGCCGGGGCCGGGGCCTGGCGGGCGGCGTCGCGGAGGGTGCGGAGGACCGCGAGCAGCCATTGGTACATGGACCGCGCGCACTTCCGGCGCCGGGCCCCGCCCCGCGCCGCCAACGGCGGACACACGGGGCCCGCCCATAAACCGGATGGACCCGCCCACAGACACACACGCCCCGCCCGGACACGCCCACAGCCCTGATGGACCTGCCCACAGTCCTGATGACCCTGCCCACAGCCACACAAGCCCCGCCCACAGCCCTGATGCACCCGCCCACAGCCCCACACACCGCGCCCACAGCCCTGATAGACCCGCCCATAGCCCAAATGGACCCCACCACAGCCACACACGCCACGCCCACAGCACTTATGGCGCCCTGCCCACAGCCCTGATGGCCCCGCCCACAGACACACACGCCCCGCCCCCGACAGCACCTCCCACATCCCTGATGGCCCCGCCCACAGACCAACACGCCCCGCCCACATACCCTGATGGAGCCGCCCACATCACTCACGCCCCGCCCCCTGACGGCCTCGCCCCGCCCCTCCCGCGCCCGGCGGGCCGGAGCCACGTGCGCGCGTGTTCTACAACACTCCCCGGCCACAATTTGGGCCGTTTCTTCCCATTCTGCTCCTGCCCCGTCCCGTTTTCTCTCCCCCAGCGTTACCACGGCTGGGTCAGGGCTTTGCCCTCTCCCAGAGGCAGGAGGTTTCCCTACTCTGAGTCGGGAGCTTTGTCCCCTTGTGGGGTCAGGATCTTCTGCCCTGGCACACTCAGCTTTCCCTGCTCCGGCACTCGTTCCTCGGGCTTTGGTGGGGGCTCGCCGCGGTCCCTGCGGGGCCCTGGGACTCGCTGGCCATTTCCCGGCGCTCTGGTGCTTTCCTGGGGGGCAGAACCCGCGGCATCCCAGGCGAAGCAGGGACTGGCCCCTGTGTGCCCCCGGTGCGGAATCCCCTCCCCGGCGCTCACCGAGCCGCGCTGGGCTCGCATCGGTGAGTTGCGCTGCTCTGCATCGCCCTCGCCCGCTGCTGCTGTCGCGACTGACCCGCGACCGAGCGGCTCGAGCCGCGGCTTCCAGCGCGAGGTGCGGGCGGCGCCCCGGGAACGGCGCCGCTGGGTCATTCCCGATGATGGGGTGTTAATGGTCCATGTGCTGCCCATCACGGAGAAGGAACCTTTTTGGGAGCCCAACCCAGTTAAGGGGCCCTAAAAGTAACAAATTGCCCGGGAATATGCAACACTTTGCTGAAAAATTGGTATCTCCTGGCTAACAAACACGTGTAGCAACTTGAGCCAGCCGCGCAGTTACGCTTCCTCCTTAATACTGCGTTGGTGTTTAGTTTTATTGCCGAATTTCGGTGGCAAAAGGGGTTTTTTATGCTTTTCCTGTTGGCTCCAAGCATTTTCCTCAGGAGCAAAAAGCCTATTTGAAGGAAAGCAGGGAGGAAAAGGGGCAGATTGAAGAGTTTTGGGGCAGCTCTGCCAGCAGGAGCTTCCGCAGGGAATCTAAACGAGGGTGGGGTCTGCGTTAATTAATGTGAAAAATGCATTTTTCACAATTAAACAGACCTTCCCGGTTATTTTGGGGGTTTAATTTCCAGGAGGCTGAGCCTGGATGCAGAGCCCAGCAGAGGGCACGGCAGCCCCACGCAGGACCTGCAGAGCCGCCCTCAATTCCTTCCTCATCCTCCCGGGACAGTAGAAAGGAGAAGGATTTTAGGGCTGACAAATTGTTTTTAACGCCTGTGATTGGATTTTCGTGAGGTGGAGACTGTGTCCGTGGGGTGGGAGTGATCAGTGCACATCCACGTCCCCGTAACCTGTGCAGCTGGAATGAGTTTATCCCAAACACAGGATAAAGAATGTGGAATTACATGAGCTGGCTCTCTCTTCCACAGTGTTGATACGCAGACTATCACAATCTCTGAAACACCAATAACCAAATACATGAATAAATTAAACTTTAATTAAAATAATGCCACCAGACTGAGAGAACTTTCTTCTTTTCTTTCTTCTTTTCTTGCTTTCCATGCAGCAAAATTTTCTCCTTTTTATTTTTCCCCAAAAAACACCAGGAGTGCTTGTGTTGTAACTCCTGCCATGCCTTCCCAGAGCAGTTTGACGTCGGCTGCGTTTCCCAATCCCTGTATTTTTGCAGCTGCTGGTTCCCTCCATGACTTCATCCCGATTCTGCCCCTGAGCATCTTGCTCAGAGCACTGACGTGTTGTGACTCAAAGTGATGATATTTGATGCACGCAAACCAAAATCCAGTTCCTGGCTGCTCATCAGACCTGGATCACATCTGTCCCATCTCCTACAGCAGAGGGAGAGCAGAGAACTTCCATAAATATTTATTAATGATGGCTCGTTATTTATGCGTTGCTCAAAGCCTCCCTACCTTCAGTGCAGCTTCCATGTGGCAGCAGTGGGGTTGCAGTACCTGGTGTTTCAAATTATTGGGATAACAAAGTAATTCCACTGGGGAGGTAATTTGGGAAGTGGTGGGTGGTTCTAGGCACACAGGTGATTTTAGTGATATAAAGGTAAATAGGCTTAATCTGTCTTTTAAATCCCTTTATTTTACATGAGTGCAGGAGGAACAGCTGTGCCTGTAGGGCAGGGGGTTAACTTGGATGGAGGGGAGGGAAAGGGAAGGGAAAGGGAAGGGAAGGGGAAGAAAAGCAACAGAAGGGATGGAAAGGTAAAGAAGAGGAGGAAAATGAAGTGATGGGAAGGCACAGCAAGGGATGGGAAGTGAAGGCACGGTGAGGGAAAACAAGGGAAAGGGGAAGGCATGGCAAGGTAAGAGAGTGGAAAACAAGGGAAAGAAAGGCAGGGGATGGGGAGGAATGGGAAGGCAAAGTAAAGAAAGGCAAGGCTGGACAGGGGGCAGCTGAAACAGCCTGGACTGGTCTCCCAACCCATTCTGAGGACAGGATGGAAGTTCCACCTGCGCCAGTATTTCCCACCTGCCACTGCCAGGCCCTCCCAGCCAGGAGGCAGAAGATGCCCAGGATGCCAGAGGTCTCCTGGAAGAGCCCAAAGGCTTCTCCACTCTGAACTTGGGAGCCCTTGGGAATTCTCCTGGTGTGAAGACAGACTCCTCCATCCTGCCCAGTGTCCGGGCTGGGTGACAGCAATGACCCCCCTGACACCAGCTCTCCTGAACCCCACTCTCCAGGGAGTTTATCCCTGACCCAAGGGATTATCCTTGCCAGCACTTCCTTCCAGAGCCACCACTCTTTATGCTGTTCCACCAGCAGCTGCTGGATCCCTGGTGTGTGGTGCTCATCTCCCTTGGGATGGCTTCTCCAGTGACTTCAGATGGGAGTTGCCAAGCTGGAAGCCTCAGAGCACTTGGAAAAGCCCTGGAAAGGGAAGGTGCTGGCTTCTGGGAAATGGCTGCACACTCAAAACAGCCCTGGCAGTGTTCAGAGAATGCTGAAACCATCCACATAAAAGCCAGTGTTTACTGGGACAGAACCAACTCCTGGAGGTTGCATCCGTGCCCCAGCCATGAGCTGGCTGTCCTGGACTGCTGCTGGTGATGAGCAGGGGAAAGAGAGGAGGAGCACAAGGAGGTGCTCACAGGAATGATATGATTGATATGATTGATATGATATGATATGATATGATATGATGTGCTGCCATGCAAACCCTCAATCATGCAAGCCATGATCCCACTCCTGTATCCCATGGAGCATCCCCACAGCCACGGGGAACTCTGGAAAAGCTTGGGCAGCAGGAGTGGGGCTTGGGTGAGATTTTGGGGCAGACAGCTCCACTCATGGGCTGCACTTTGGGATAAGGAACAGGTTGCCTGGGGAATTTGTGGCTGCCCTATCCCTGGAGTGTCCAAGGCCAGGTTGGATGAGGCTTGGAGCAACCTGGGACAGTGGAAGGTGTGAAGGGGGTGAGGCTGGATGGGTTTTAAGGCCCCTTCTAACCCCAACCATTCCATGATTCTGTGATCTCAAGCACGGCCTTCCCTTTAACTCTCACATTCACCAGGTGATTTATTTCCCTGCCAGTCCCTCTGCTCTTCCAAAAACCATCCATGAGTGCAAGCCAGAGCATCCTGCTGGGACAAGCCACTGGCAGCTGGATTTGGAGCAGAAGTGGATGAACCATCTGTAACAGGGGAGGTCCAGTTCCACTCTCTGTGGTGTGGTTTGCAGAAGGATGAGACAGGAGCATTTGTACCCCTTCAGAGGGAGGATATTTGGGAGCCCCCAGCCCTTTCAGAGTGAGGATATTTGGGAGCCCCAACCCTTTCAGAAGGAGGATATTTGGGAGCCCCCAAGCCTTTCAGAGTGAAGATATTTGGGAGCCCCCAGCCCTTTCAGAGGGAGGATATTTCTGGCTCACAACAATGTCTGAGCCCTCTTGCTCTCTCACCCTGCAGGGACAGGACACCATCCCCCAGAAGAGGCTGTCCAGAGCCCCATCCAGCCTGGCCTTGGACACTTCTAGGGGCAGCAGCTCCCTCCTGCCTTTCTCATGGCCCTGTAAAATCCATACAGCAAAATGTCACTGTCAGACAGAAAGTTGTGGCTTCTCCTGAGCTGGGACGTGGGACTGGAGAAGATGGGAGTGTTCCCACTGTCTCCAGAGCCTTCAGGGCAGGATGGGAGCTGGCAGGGATGGACACAGCACCATGAGCACCCCTCTGAGCCTGGGGGTGTTGGGGCTGGAGCTGGAGCAGAGGCTCCCCCTGCTCCCCTGGGCTGGGATTCAGCACTCTGTTGATTCAGAACGACCCTGCCTGACTCACCCAGGAGCTGGGCTGAGCCTTTTCAAAGGAAAAACTCGCATTAAACTCTGCCACAAGGCTCTGGTGACCATATGGAGCTGGGAGAGGGGTGGGGGCCAGCCCTGACCTTTATTGTAGGGAGGGCAGCACCAGTGACCCCACTCCCTGCCCCCCAGGGCTGGCTGTTCCCAGGCCACTCAGGTTGTTCCACAGGGCTCGCTGCTAAATAAGACAATTAAATCCCTGAGCCCAGGTTTTAGTGTTTCCATGTGCAGCCAAGTATCTTAATCTGGGCTGTTTGGGGAATTTTTATCCCGTGGATCCCTTGGTATGCCTGGAATGTTTGCTTTTCCTACTGTGTGCGTGTGTTTGAGGCACTCCTGTAAAAACAAGAGCTTCCTGCCTGCCTTGTAAATCTTTCCTTGATTGGCAGAGTGGCCTTTGGTGATTAATCAAGGGGCACGACGGGGCTGACACCCTCCAGGAGCTCCTTGCAAATCCTCAGCACGATGGTGGGGACCTGGGCAGGGACCCCGGAGCTGGCTGCTCTCCAGAGCCGTGCGGTGACATCGGTTTTCGGTAAGAGCCTGGGAGAGGAAGGACCAAACGGAAATTCCAGAGAGCTAAGGAAATGCTCCAGAGGGCCGGGACTTCACAGGCATTTTCTATTGTATCATCGGGATAAAACACGCGGCTCCGCTCGGAGGGATTCGCGCCGTGGCCAACCAAACCTTCCCACCTCAGCTGGGAAGGGAGAGATGTGTTCCAACCAAACCTTCCCACCTCAGCTGGGAAGGGAGAGATGTGTTCCAACCAAACCTTCCCACCTTGGCTGGGCTGGGAAAAGAGAGATTTGTCCCAACCAAACCTTCCCACCTTGGCTGGGCTGGGAAAAGAGAGAGATTTGTCCCAACCAAGCCTTCTCACTTTGGCTGGACTGGGAAGGGGGACGTTTATTCCAACCAAACCTTTCCATTTTGGCTGAGCTGAGAAAGGAGATGTTTATTCCAACCAAACCTTCCCAGCTTGGCTGGACTGGGAAGGGAAAGATTTGTCCCAACCAAACCTTCTTCTTTCCTTATCTTGGCTGAGCTGGGAATGGAGAGATTTGTCCCAGCCAAACCTTCCCACCTCAGCTGGACTGGGAAGGAGGACATTTATTTCAACCAAACCTTTCCACTTTGGCTGAGCTGGAAAGGAGGATGCTTATTCCCACCAAATCTTCCCACCTTGGCTGGGCTGGGAACGAGGATGTTTATTCCAACCAAACCTTCCCACCTCGGCTGGGCTGGGAAAAGAGAGATTTGCCCCAACCAAACCTTTCTATCTTGGCTGGGAAGGAGGACATTTATTCCAACAAATCCTTTCCATTTTGGCTGAGCTGGAAAAAGAGAGATTTGTCCCAACCAAACCTTCCTACCTGGGCTGTGCTGGGAAAAGAGAGATTTGTCCCAACCAAGCATTGCCACCTCAGCTGGGCTGGGAGGGGAGATGTTTATTTCAACCAAACTTTTCCAGTTTGGCTGAACTGGGACAGAGGAGATTTGTCCCAGCCAAGCCTTCCCAACTTGGCCGGGCTGGGACAAGAGAGATTTGTCCTGACTAAACCTTCTCACCTTGGCTGGGCTGAGAAGGAGGACGTTTATTCCAACCAGATCTTCTCACTTTGGCTGAGCTGGGAAGGAGGAGATTTGTCCCAACCAAACCTTCCCAGCTTGGCTGGACTGGGAAGGAAGACATTTATTCCAACCAAACCTTTCCACCTTGGCTGAGCTGGAAAGGAGGATGTTTATTCCAACCAAATCTTCTCACTTTGGCTGGACTGGGAAGGGGGACATTTATTCCAGCCAAACCTTCCCAGCTTGGCTGGGCTGAGAAGGAGGATGTTTATTCCAACCAAATCTTCCCACCTTAGCTGGGCTGGGAAGGAGATGTGTCCCAACCAAACATCCCCACCTCAGCTGGGCTGGGAAGGAGGACATTTATTCCAGCCAAACCTTTCTACTTTGACTGAGCTGGAAAGAAGGATGTTTATTCCAACCAAATCTTCTCACTTTGGCTGGGCTGGGAAGGAGAATATTTATTCTCCTTTCCATTTTGGCTGAGCTGGGAAGGGAGAGATTTGTCCCAACCAAACCTTCCCAGCTTGGCTGGACTGGAAAGGGTGGTCAGAGTGCCTGTGACTGCCCTGCTGAGCAGAACTTGGCTGGGCAGAAATAAAATTTTATAGATAAGAATTAATAAACAACCTCAAGACTGAAAACTGAAGAGTCCACACTCGTTCTACAGCCGCGCAGGCCGAAGCAGAGACACCCTGCACATCTCGGGGCAGAGAATATTAACAGCCAACCCAAGAGTTCTGCCCCCTCCTTTTGCAAGGGGTGGCTGCAAATTGAGGTGCAGATCCCCCCCATGGCCCTGGGGAGGGGGCACAGACCCACCCACCCACCTGGATATGCTCCAGATTCAGGTGGGCAGATGGGATCAGTGAGGAGGTGCTGCTGGTGACACTGTGACACTTCCCTGGTGTCTCTGTGTCCCCCCACA
This sequence comes from Chlorospingus semifuscus, assembly GCA_035048045.1. Taxonomy (NCBI): domain Eukaryota; kingdom Metazoa; phylum Chordata; class Aves; order Passeriformes; family Passerellidae; genus Chlorospingus; species Chlorospingus semifuscus. The sequence goes on from JAWWMS010000015.1 coordinate 20,888,150, forward strand.
TCCCCACCGAGCTCCGGGACAGGAGGTGGAGCCTCCCCTCTCCCAGAACCACGGCAGGGGGGGTTCCCTGCCAGGTGGGCAGGAAATCACACCCAGCCCTTTGAATTTCTCAGGAAAAAGAGAAAATTCCTCAAAGGCGGCAAAACAACAGTGAAGGGCTTTGCTATGGAAATGCAGAGCTGTGTCCCCTGGGGGTGGTGGCTCCTGGCTTCACCTTTGTCCCTGCTGGCATCTCCTCAGCGTCCCCTGGACCGGGTCCCATGGGGCTGGCAGGTCAGGAACAAACCCCTCGCAGGAAACAGGGGAATAAAGGAAAGCAGAAAAGAACAATTTAACATCCAGGAATGGAAATGACTCAGGGGCATTAAAATGCAGGGGAGATGAGAAAGAGGAGGGTCCTGGCCCTGTTTTCAGCCACATTTTTCCCTCTTAAAATTCCTAAGAAGTGTCTTTGTAAAGGTGCCTGTGGCATCACCTCCCTGAGTGTTTGATTGATGTAGAACTGTGGCAGGAGGTCCTGGGGATGGGGATGTGCCCTGGGTTATCCATATGGGAACTTTAGATCAACTACAGAAGAGGAGAGAACCCAGGAGAAAGTGAAGGGTGGAAACAGCAGCATTCCAATGTTCTGTGATCCTTACCTGGGGCAGATCCAGCATCCCCCTGAAAAAAGGGGAATCTCAGGGGTTTGACTCTGGGACAGACTGAGGTGTGGAGGAGCTGGCTGTGCCCAAAGTGATGGGAACAGTGGTGGATTCATCTCTTGGGGATGGCTGCTCTTTCACATGGGATCAGTCCTGGTCCCCTCATTGCTCCAGCTGTGTGCCCACCAAGGCTGACAAGGTTTTCCTCTGATGGAGAAGGATCTTTCCATTCCTTCCTTTTCCCCATGGTGCAGAGGGATCTTTCCATTCCTTCCCTTTCCCCATGGTGGAGAGGGATCTTTCCATTCCTTCCTTTTCCCCATGGTGCAGAGGGATCTTTCCATTCCTTCCTTTTCCCCATGGTGCAGAGGGATCTTTCCATTCCTTCCTCCACCGAGGAAGAGCCATATCAGTCACAAAGCAGCAACAGGAGTGAGGGGATTTGGCACAACCAGGAGGATCCCAATCCCACCCATGCCCTCCCCACACTGAGGAGTGTTCCCTGTTGGGGTTTTGGGAAGGGAATTCACCCTGTTGCACAGCAGCACCCCAGGTCACACATTCCCAGGGGGAATCAGACCTGGACACCCCAAAATGACGCAGGTTTCAGAGAGAGGACAGGGAAGACGAGTTGGCCTCAGGCCTGGCAGTTTGTGGGGATATCTCCAGGAGGACAGGGTCCCTCTGGATGGGATGGTGAGAGCAGGGGAAGGGCTGGGGTGATGCCTTGGCTCCCTGCCTGTGGGGATGAAATTCCCTTTGGGGGCAGCTTGGGGAATCCTGGCATGGGGAAACATCACTTGTGCAATTCCTTGAACTCCAACTCCTGGCTGCACTCTGAATCCAGAGTTTGGGACACAAGAAGCAGGTACCTGGAGGAAGCTTTAGCAGGAAGATTGCCATGGAGAGCTTTGAGGGGTTCAGCATGGTCATAGGACACTGTCACTGGGGCTCATGGGATGCTGTCACCAGTGTCACCATCTCCCCAGGAGATGTGCTGAGGCTGCAAACCTCCCCTCCATGCCAGGCACCTTCCTCTGCCCACAATGCCCCAGTTTTCCAGGCTCAGCACGGCCGAGGGCTGAGGCACTTTGGGAGCCTGAAGACAGCCGAGGTGATCTCATCCCACGAGTATTTTCTTGGCTCCCTCTCCCGGCTCCAACGCCTCGGCGATAAGGCTGGGCTGAGGTCAGTGGGAGGGTCTGGCATTGCGGAGCCGTGTGTCACCCCGCCCAGCCTGGGACACCGCGGCACCTGCGCTGCCTCCAGCCACGTCCCCGAGGCCCTGCCCCATCCTCCGGGATGCTCCACCTGGGAACAGGGTCCCTGCAGGCACCCAAAGGTGCCCCCACCACTGCCCCCAGGGCCAGCTGCTGTTTCACCTTCTCCTGGGGAAAACCAAAAGGTTGAGGCTTTTCTTACCTCCAGTATTAGAAAGAAGGAGAGGAAATTCTTCAGATCACTTTTCAAAGGGGTGTTATCAGCCCAGGAGGGGTTTCCTGCTGCCAGAAATAGAGCAGTGTTAAGATAGGAAGGGAAGCAGGATGACACAGACATGGAAAAGGGCAGGGGGACGAGCCAGGAGAGGAACCCGGGGTGCTGGGGGAGTTGGGCTGCTCCCTTGGAGCTCAGGTGGGAGCCCAATCCATCCAGGAAAGAGCAGGGCAGAGCCACTGCTGGGCCCTTTTGGAGATGCTGCTGCTGGGCTTGGGATACTGGAGTGGTGCATCATCCATCCATCCATCCATCCATCCATCCATCCATCCATCCCATCCATCCATCCATCATCCATCCATCCATCCATCCATCCCATCTATCCATCCATCATCCATCCATCCATCCATCCATCCATCCATCCATCCATCCATCATCCATCCATCATCCATCCATCC
>JAWWMS010000015.1:20890785-20902765 GCA_035048045.1 Chlorospingus semifuscus
ATCCATCCATCCATCATCCATCCATCCATCCATCCATCCATCATCCATCCATCCATCCATCCATCCATCCATCCATCATCCGTCCATCCATCCATCCATCCATCCATCCATCCATCCATCCATCCATCCGTTTATCCATGGAATCACAGACTGGTTTAGGTTAAAAAGGACCTTAAAACTCATCTTGTTTTACCCTCCGCCTGGGGCAGGGATACCTTCCACTAGACCATGGTCCTCCAAGCCCCATCCAACCTGTCCGTCCGTCCGTCCATCCATCCATCCATCCATCCATCCATCCATCCATCCATCCATCCATCCCGTGGTGCTGGGCCTAGCCGAGTGTTTCCAGACTCTGCACATGCCTGGGGACACAGGGACAAGTGCTGTGCTCTCGTCTCCTCCCCACACCAAACTAGACCCTCACGGGGGCTTCAGGGTGCTAATTCCCACATTTCAACTTTCATCCATGAGAATTTGACTTGTCACTGGGAAAACTGGGCTGGAAAACTCGTTTCTTGAGCTTCCAGGTGCTCCTCTTCCTCCAAGCACTGACTCCATTTCTCTGCATTTTCTTTCAACGCTCCCCTGCCTTTGAATCTGGTACCTGTTACACACTGGAGATTTATTTTCCCCCCATTTTTTGGGAGACAACCCAGAGGTAGTGAGCTGTGCCTGCAGCCCTGTGCCTGCTATTGCACCCAGGGTGCCTCGGGGGTGATACCAGCGTGTGATGGAGCAGAAAAACAAGGAGATGAGGCTGGAGACCCCCATGTCCCCCTCCCAGATCAGCCTCCCGGCTCTGTGCCAGTCAGAAGATGCTTTTTGAGTTCCCTCAAAAGAATGGGAGCTTAATGTCCCGGAGCTAATAAGCAATTTTCCCCTGCACCTGCCTCTCCCCGCCGCCTCCCCTCTGGCCATCTGCCGTCTCTCTCGGGGCCTCTGGACCCTGCACCGGCAGCCTGGGGCTGGGATGGGGCTGTGTTCCACTGCTCTGGGGCTGGGGGTGCTCGGTGTCCCCTCAGAGATGAGCCAGGGGGCTTTGAAGGGGCAGTTTGGCCCCTGATGGTTTCCTCCATCCCTGTGTGCCCCCAGGGAAGGGGGTGGCAGAGCCCAAAAGGGGAAACTGAGGCTGGGAGAGCAGCAGGGGACACGCAAAGGTGCCGAGGCAGACACGAGCTGGCAGGAATTGCTGCATCCACAGGGACCTGGCATCCCCAAACAGGGAGGGAGGAATGCAAGGAGAGGGATGTGAAGAGGGGATGCAAGGAGGGGGAAGGTGAGGAGGGGGGATGCGAGATGGGGGATGCAAGAAGTGAGATGTGAAATACAAAGAGGTGGACATAAAGAGGGGGATGTGAGGAGGGGGATGTGAGGAGGAAGACACGAGGAGGAATGTGAGGTGGGGAATGAGAGGACAGGGGTGTGAGGTGGGGGATGTGAAGGGGGGATGTGAGAAGGAGGATGTAAGGAGACAGACACAAGGAAGGGGGATGAGAGGAGGGGGGATGCGAGGACGCAGAATGCGAGGCGGGGGGGATGCGAAGAGGGGGGATGCGGGAAGGGGGGGCCCGAGGGGGCAGAGCAGATGGGGCCGGCGGGCTCGGGGTTGCCCCGGCCCCGCAGACAAAGGCTGGGGCAGATTTACGGCCCGGGACAGCTGGCGGGCAGAGCCGCCCCCCCGGCCGCAGCTGCCGCTCCCGCTCCCGGCCGCGCTGCTGCGCCGGCGGCGGCCCCGGGGCGGAGCGGGGCGGGACCGGCCCCGCATTCCGGGCATAGCAGAGCCCGGCCCGGCCCCCGCGGCCCCGGGACGCTCAGAGCCGCCGCAGCACCGCTCCGCTCCGCCATGCCACGGTGAGTTCTGCCATCGGGACCCCCGACCGGCACCGGGGAACCCCGGCACCGGGAATTCCCCAGCATCGGGACCCCCCTGACCGGCACCGAGATCCCCCGAGCGGTATCGGGACCCCCCAGCACCGGGAATTCCCCGGTACTGGCACCCCCTCCCCCCCGGCACAGGGAACCCCTCTAGCACTGGGACGCCCCCGACCGGGATCGGGACCCCCAACCAGCACTTGGACCCCCCCGGCATGGGGATGCCCCTTGGGGAAAGGACGCTCCCCAGCACCGGGAATTCCCCAGCAGGGATCGGGACCTCCCTCCTTCGGCACCGGGACCCACCCGGACCCGCAATCCCGGGACCGAGACCCCCTTGGACCGAGATCCTCCCGGCCGGGACTGGGACACCCCCTGGGGCTGCGACTCTTTGACCGGGATCGAACCCCCCTGGCCCAAGGAAGGCCCCAGCCGGGACTGGGATCCCTCCACGGGAAAAGGACGCCCCCAGAACCGGGACTCTTCTCCCTGGGACCGGGACTCGCCTCTTCCCCCCCGGCACCTGGACCGTCCCGGGGAAAAACCCTCTCCCATGCCGGATTCACCCCCAGGGACTGGGAACCCTCCTGGAACCCTCCCAAACGGGACCGGAACATTCCCCCTTCCCCCACGGAAAAATCCCAGGACCCTCACCGGGACTGGGACACCTCTGCAAGTCCAGGACCTCCGGGTCCAGGGATGGGGGGTTCTATCCATCTCCCGGTGGCTCTGTGCCCGGTCCCGTGGGGCCGCTTTATCCCCCGCTTTATCCCGGCTCCATGGGGGACCAGCTCCGGAGCCAGTCCCAGGTGCGGTGCCGGTGCTGGGCTGCTCCGCTCTCCCAGTGCCGCCACGGGCACGTCCGGGCCGGATTCCTGGCAAACAACCCCGTGTCCATCACGATCCGGACCGTCCTGCCCCGGCTGCTTCCCAACAATCCCGTTTCTCCCTGCCGCAGGTGCCTCGGCGTGCCCAGTCGCTGTTGAGGTCCCCCGGGACTCCCCTTGTCGGGTGGAATCGTGGCTCTGCCGCCGGCACGGACGGACATGAGGACGGCGGAGGACTCGAACGGCACGGTGCTGCACCGGCTGATCCAGGAGCAGCTGCGCTATGGGAATCTCACGGAGAACCGCACTCTGCTGGCCATCCAGCAGCAAGCCTTGCGCGGCGGCGGCGGCGGCGCCGGCAGCCCCCGCTCCTCCCTGGAGAGCCTGAGCCCCGAGGAGAGCCAGATGGTGCAGCAATCCACGCGGCAGGAGCCGCAGGGCCAGGAGCATCACTCCGACCACGTCTACCTGGAGAACAGCGTCTACCGGCTGTGCCCGCCCAAGGGCGAGGAGCTGCCCACCTACGAGGAGGCCAAGGCGCATTCCCAGCTGCTGGCATCGCAGCGCGGAGCGGGGATGCGGGCCGAGAGCGGCGCCCGGCGCCCCGACGAGGGGCTCAAGGAGCTGAAGCACGGCCACGTGCGGTCGCTGAGCGAGCGGCTCATGCGGATGTCGCTGGAGAGGAACGGGGCCAAGGCGCAGAGCCCCATCAGCGCGTCGCACAGCTTCCCGCAGCTCTCCCGGCAGCTCGTCCCCCTGCGCGGGCAGCAGCCCGAGGGCACGGAGCCGCGGGGACCGCCCCCGGAGTATCCCTATGTCATCCCTGCCCAGGATGCTTACCTGGCTGAGCCCCGAGCCTGCTCCCGGGAAGGTCCTGCATTTCAGCATCCTGACATCAGGTAAAGCTGTGGCCCCTGGGCTCTGATTTTGGATGCCTCTCAGGAATGTTCAGGATGGATGCTTGGAAGGGCAGCGGGGGCCCAGAGCAGCTGCTTTTGTCCTCACTGGCCCAGGCCTGCTGGGATCCCCTCACTCTGCTCCTGTCCCCAGCTCCCCCAGCATGGCTGGGCTTTTCCAACCAGTGAAGAAAATCCCATTCCCACAGCAGACCATGCCTCCTCCCCATGCACCAGGAGGGAGCTGGGGGTAATTTAGGGAATAATCCAGGAGCTGGAAGCAGCCCAGGAAATAGCTAAATGTGGAATAGGTATGGGGCAGGGTGGAAGACAAATATGCTCCCTGCTCCACGGAAACCCATGCCGTGGTCCTGAGCTGGGAATGTCCATGATACTTGGAATTGCTGCTGAGCAGAGCCTGGGCTGGTGCCAGGTGGTCTGTGGTCCCTTTGGCAGCTCAGTGCCTCTGGCAAAGCCCCCTGGGTGACTGTGAGATGGACACCTGGGGGTCCAGGCATTGCCTGGAATTTGAGGAGGACTGGAAACAACTTCTTCCAGTGTGGAAAATGATGGGAAAAAGGGAATTGGTGGCTCAATGTGAGGACACACTGCTCCCAGCCCTGCAGATCTATCCAGGCAGAGAGCGATAGCATCTCCAGCAGGAAAACCTTCTCCTTGCAGGAACAAAGAGGGGAAGGGGAGCTGCGAGGAAGATGTATTTATTCTTCCTTGCTCCTATATCATCCCGCAGGAATGCAGCCCTTGGCGGGCAGCCCGCGGGGAGCGCGGCGGGGCCGGGCCCTGCTCAGGGATTCCAGCAGGGATGGTGAGCTGGGATGCTGGAGCAGTGGCACAAGGGGCAGCCAGGCTGGCCTGGCTTCTCTGAATATAAAAAGGACACATCCACAGTTTGGCAGTGAGGGCCTATGTCAGGAGTCCTTGCTTTGCACAGAAAATAAGGAAAATGCTGGCTTCCAAGGTGGATCCTGTGCCAAGCTGCCTGTAGCATTCCTAGCAAAAGAGGGACCTGGGGGCTTGGGAGCCCATCCAGACCCACTGGCCAGGTGCTGGAGGGGTCAGATCAAGGCATCCCTGCAAGATGGGATGTGTGGTTAGAGAGCGAGCCCTTCCCAGTTCTAAAAAGCAGGATAGGCACTTCCACCTCCTTTGAGGTGACACCAACACGTGCCTGATGGGATGCTGGAGCTGCAGCCGGCTCTCCCACCGTGCCCACCCTGACACCCCCTCCTCGCTGTCTGCAGGGTGCTGCCCACCTCGGTGCCAGCCGCGTTCCTGCCGCTGTGCCCGGGCGCGCTGGGTCCGGCGGGCGTGGAGGCGCTGGTCAGCGCGCAGGCGGTGTCGGCCGGCAGCCGCCTGGCCCGGGCAGACGCCGTCCTGCGGGACAACGAGAGGCTGCAGCGGGACAACGAGAGGCTGCGGCGGGAGCTGGAGAGCTGTGCCGAGAAGGCGAGCCGCATCCAGAAGGTGAGGGAATGGTGGCAGCTTCTTCCCGTGCGCCTCCTGCCCGGGGCGATGCTCGACCAGCTGCTGCTGTGAAAATTCACCCCCTTTAGTGATTTAATCCTTTCTCCTCCTCCCTCTGGCGGCTCGTTCCCCTCGGAGCAGCTGCAGCACGGCAGCCGGGGTTGGGGAGAAGGAGCCCATTCTCCAGTGACCCTCTCCCTCCGCCTGTCCCCCCATGCCGGCCGCCACAGAAAGCCCTTTGTGTGCCCGTCTACAAGGGGCGGCTGTTCCCCGTGGCTGGGCTGTGGCAGAGCCAAAATTCTGTGGAGAAACTCTTCCATAAGAGAAAAGACCAAAAAAAAAAGTCAGTTTTTTCCCCCAAACAGTGCACTTGGGGTGCACTGAGCTCCTCTGGCAGCTCAGGTTGGGCTGAGCACCCCAGCTGGGCTTTGGCTGGCATGTGCCTTTCCTCATTCCATGAATATCTAACCCTGGCTTGTCCCTTCCTCCACCCCAGCTGGAGAGCGAGATCCAGCGCATCTCGGAGGATTACGAAAACCTCGTCAAGGCGTCCTCCAAGCGGGAAGCCTTGGAGAAAGCCATGAGGAACAAGAGGGATTGTGAGATGCGACGGCTGCAGGATTTCAACCGAGACCTGAAAGGTGAGGCACCCTCTGTGTCCCCCTCCCCTCTCCATGGATGCTCTGTGTCCCCCATGGGAAACCAGGTTTTTTCCCCTTCTTCCAGCCAAAATCTTGTATTTAAATCTTAATTGGTTTTTTTTTCTTGTTTTGGATCAGAGCGGTTGGAATCGGCGAACAAGCAGCTGGCTAGCAAGAACCAGGAAAACCAGGAGAGCAACCAGGGCAGCGTGGCCAAACTCCTGGCGCAGAGTAAGTCCCGGGGGATGGACACCCATCCCTTCCCGGCTCCCCGGGCATCTGCGAGCAGGGCTCGGCTGCAGGAGGAGGAGGCGGGTGTCGGGCGGCAGCTCTCGCCCTTCCCCAGGGAGGATGGAGCAGTTCTTGGCGCTGGACTCGAGCCATTAATCCCGGCGGCCGGCCGGCGGCGTGACCCGCATTCCCCGCATTCCTGCCGCAGCTCCGGCTCTTCCAGCACCAAGCCCGCACTCCCGCCCCACGCCAGCCCGGCCGTTCTCTCCCTCCTCCCTCCTGCACTCCGCAGCCATGACAGCCTGGGCTTTTTTGGGGGAAAATGTGCTTAAATTTTAGCAGAGAGATGTGATACTCGTGTTAGTAGGAAGAATTTCATGCCCTTCCCTAAGGTGGCTGGATTCACACCAGGCAGGTCTCACCCTCCCTGAGCTAAAATTTAGGCTGGAATGTGGCACGTGGAGGCTTCTGGCCAGCTGCCCACATGGCTGGAATGCCCCTGACCCCCGTTCGATAGAAGATCTGGAGGAAGGGCTGGCATTGCCAGATGCTGGGAAGCAAAGAATCCCCACTGTGCTTCACAGCCTTAGGGAAGAGGAATATGGGAGATTTGTGGGGTTCCCTTGCAGGCTACAACACCCTTGCAGATGTTGGGGAGCAAAGAATCCCCACTGTGCTTCACAGCCTTAGGGAATCTGAATGTGTGAGATTTGTGGGGTTCCCTTTCAGGCTACGAGCACCAGCAGGAGAAGGAGAAGCTGGAGCGGGAGGTGTCCCTGCTGCGCAGCGCCAACGAGGACCAGCGGCGGCGGGCAGAGCTGCTGGAGCAGGCGCTGGGCAGCGCCCAGGCGCGGGCGGCCAAGGCAGAGGCCGAGCTGCGGAAGAAACGAGCCTACGTGGAGAAGGTGGAGCGGCTGCAGGCAGCCCTGGGGCAGCTCCAGGCCGCCTGCGAGAAGCGGGAGCAGCTGGAGCTGCGGCTCCGCACCCGCCTGGAGCAGGAGCTGAAGATGCTGCGGGCTCAGCAGGTGGGTGCTGGTGAGGCACGGCTGTGACGGTGTTAGGATGAGGGAAGAGATGAGGATCTGACTCTATGTTTCAGAAGGTTTGATTTGTTATTTTATGATATATATTATATTAAAACTATATTAAAAGAACAGAAGAAAGGATTTCATCAGAAGGCTAGCTAAGAATAGCAAAAGAAAGAACGATTACAAAAGTTTGTGGCTCAGACTCTCTGTCCGAGCCAGCTCACTGTGATTGGCCATTAATTAGAAACAACAAACATAGGCCAATCAAAGATCCACCTGTTGCATTCCACAGCAGCAGATAATCATTGTTTACATTTTGTTCTCAAGAGGAAAAATCTTGAAAAAAAGATTTTTCATAAAAGATGGCTGTGACACACGGCGGCTCCAGCCAGGCACAGCGGGTGCTGCGGGCTCCCAGCACCTCCTCATCCTCACTGGGGCTCTGTTTTGCCTGCTGCAGAGGCAGGCGGGCACGGCCAGCGGGGGGACGCCGGAGCTGAGCGCCCACACGCTGTCGGAGCAGCTGAGGGAGAGGGAGGAGAAGATCCTGGCGCTGGAGGCCGACATGACCAAGTGGGAGCAGAAGTACCTAGAGGAGTGCACCATGCGCCAGTTCGCCATGGACGCCGCGGCCACGGCGGCCGCGCAGCGCGACACCACTCTCATCAGCCACTCGCCACGGCACTCCCCCAACAGCAGCTTCAACGAGGACCTGCTGCTGGCCAGCCACAAGCACCAGGAGATGGAGAACAGGTCAGTCCCACCTTGCCAGAGGCATTTGGCATCAAACTTTTTGGTTGGGCAGTGCCTGGATCCTCCTCTTCCCATCCAGCTCCTCTTCCAGCTTCTGCATTTCCTCCTCTCCAGGTTAAAAGCCCTTCATGCCCAGATCCTGGAGAAGGATGCTGTCATCAAGGTCCTGCAGCAGCGCTCGCGGAGGGACCCCAGCAAAGCCCTTCAGGGCTCCCTGCGGCCGGCCAAATCCGTGCCCTCCATCTTCGCTGCCTCCGCCGCCCTGAGCTGGCCAGGGGCTGGCCAGAGTGACCGGTCATCTGAGGGCAGCTCCCGTGGCAACACAGGTAAATAGGGACACCTGCCTGCTCCCTACCTTCACTTGGCACTGGGGACCTGCTTGCAATTTTCTCCTGTGGTTTTGGAGTTGGAGAGCTTGGGGAGGGTTGATTCCTCCAGGATCAGCCAGCAATCACAGAATGGTTTGGGCTGGAAGGGACCTTTAAGCTCATCTTGTTCCACCCTCTCCTATGGGCAGGGACACCTACTAGGCCAGGTTGCTTCAAGCCTCATCTAATCTGGCCTTAAAAACTTGAATCCCTTGCCTTGAATCCCTAACAGAGTCTCCTCCAGCAGGCAAAGCCACCGCTGAAGGGACAGCAGTGTCCACTGCCCTTCCCTTGCCATCCCACTCCAAGCACGGCAGCAAGGACGGCAGCACGCAGACAGACGGAGCGGCCGGGAGCAGCGAGCAGGGCGAGGGCACCACAGTGCTGGGTGAGTCCCCCTGGATGGCACAGGGCAGGGAGCTGGGATGGCCCAGCATGTGGGCTAAGCATCCCTGGGATGGGCTTTGCACAAAATCAGCAATTTTTAAAGGCATTTTTGAGGCCCCAGTTGGGTTGGGTGGATTTGAATCCCTGCGAATCCCTGTAAATCCTTTATTTCTCTGCAGAGAGCTCGGCCGCTGCCAGAGCCCTGGACCTGTCTGACATGGTGGAGATCCTGATTTAAGGCCACCCAGGGCTGCACGGTGGCCTCTCCACCTCTCCTGCCAGCATGCTGGGATGGAGAAGCGTCTGGGAAGGAAGGACCAAGCTGGGAGCTCAGCAGTGTCCCCTCGGTCTGGGCAGTGACTCCAGGATGTGACAGGGTCACTGTCCCCTCAGTGCCCACAGGGGTCCCTGGCTGCGCAGGGCGCGCTGGAGCCCGGGGACCCTGCGGTGGCTCCATCCCTATCCTGGCTCCATCCCAACTTCATCCCCATCCCAGCTCCCACTTCTGGGTCTTGGCCACCTGCACCCAGCCAGGTGCTTGGCTTCCAGCTGCAGAATCCCTCCCTGATGGCCTGAACTGTACCCACAAGCTGAACTCTCTGCACGAGGGCAGAGCTGGGAGGGATCCTCTGTGCGTCCCATCGACCACCCGGATCCACGTGGCCAAGCCAAGCACTGGGAGCACCAAACTCCCATCACCTGCGTCCTGCCTGTCATGGGCAGGTGAGGGCTTTGTGATGGGGTGACAGTGAAACAAAAATGACAGTGGAGGGGATGAAGGGTGGAGGAAAAGTGGAGGTGAAAGGCTCTGAGGATGGAGGCAGCGGGATATGCCACTCTTCTGGTGTGTCCCCTGGCTACTGGCAGCTGGCTTCTGCTTGTAGCCAGTGCCAACATCCCGCTCCTTGGAGCTTCCCATCCTTGCCCTTCATGTAAATATATATATTTTTCTTTATTTCTTTCCCCTTTCAACATGTGCATTTGCTGGCCAACTGCATTTTTTATTTTTCTCTCCCCAGACACGTAAAAAATGCGTTCGGTTCTCGTGCATTGTTTACAAAATGGAAAAGAAACAAAAAATTATGAAAGAGGAAAAAAAACCCCAAACCCCATGACTTAATATATTTTATATTAATATTGGTATTTCTTTTTAAGTATTTTTTTTCGTGCTGTGAACTTTTTTTCCTGCCAAAGACGACAAGTTCTCGTTTGTGCGTTTTAAGTTATCTTTAAGTATTTAAACATAAACCTGGCTGTTTCGTTATGCCACCCTATACCGAGATTGCTGTAGCATTCCACTTGGTATAACAATATTTTAATAAAAAAACCCAAATATTGATCCATGGATTCTCTTTTTTTTCCATGCAATGCAGACAGGCGGAGGTGCCACCAGGGGAAGAGGGTCTGGGAGTGCTGACCCCTTGGTTCACATGTCCTTCCCAGCTCCCCAGGGCAGAGAGATTTGGGATGCAGCTGCATGGGAGAGGGGAAAAATGCTCAGGAGGATTTCTGCATTCCCCAAAATCCCATTGGGATCTCATTCCCCTCACCTTCATGGCGGAAAGCATGGAGTTGCCTAAAAGTGTTGATGTGGTTTCCTTCCTGCTCTGGTATCCCTGCATCCCTGTGTCCTCTATCCTTGTACCCTGCTGTCCTTGATCCCTGCATCCCATAACTGCATCCTGATGGGATCCTCCTCTTCCTCACAAAACCCCTTCCTGCCCTCCTCAGCCCTTGCCACATGGAAAACTGTTTAAAAGACTCCCTGATGTCTTCTAGCATGGATAGACCTGGTCTCCAAGCTCTCCTTGGCTTTGTCAGCCATCTCCAAGCCCTTCCCACTCTGCCTGGCTCCTTGGTCTTCTGGAAGACCAGAAGTTTTCCATGACTTGGACTTTCATTTTCTGATAACTGTGGTGTTAATGCTTCCCAGGGAACATCCCTGGGGACTCTGCCACCTCCAGCCAGGCCAAGGCTTTCCCTTTGTGCCACCCCTTGGCATTAACTGGGAGCTCATCTTTGTTATCCTGCTGTCCCTGGGGACCAGGAACTCTTGTGCTGTGCAATGGGGTTTAGCCTGGATTATGTGGAACAACAGCATCAGAAATCAGTTTTGCTGCCAGCTCTTCCATGGAACCATGGCATCATTTAGGTTGGAAAAGCACTTCAAGGTCATCAAGCCCGACTGTTAACCCAGCACTGCCAAAGCCACCACTAAACCATGTCCCCAAGTACCACATCCACATGTTTTTCAACACTTTTCAATCACCAAGGATGGTGATTCCATCCCCTTCCCTGGGCAGGATTCCTTAGGGCTCCAGTGAGGATCACTGGTCTTGGTGGGACAGTGATGCTGAATCCCAGCTGAGCCCCAACCTTCCCATTCAGGAATCTGGAAGAAGTATGGCTAAAAAAATGAAAATTTGGGTCTTTCTATGGCTGTGGGACAGGTCTCTATCCCTGAGGAGCAGGTTAGGGAGGCTTGGAGAAATGTGAAGCTTGGAGCTGGGATTCTCCTCTGCACCAATGGCTTCTCCTGGGTGTTGTGAGCAGGGAAATCAGCTCTGCCCATGCAGAAGGCTGAAAAGGATGAAAAGGGCCCTGAAACGGGGCCAGGGATGGGAAGAACGGGGTGGGAAGCTCACAGGGAACTGCTGAGGTCGGGAATATGTCTGGGGGATCCTGGTGGCCTCCAGCCAGGGCTGTACCTGCCCTGCCTCCCCCAGCTCCCGCCGCTCCAGAGCCCGGGAAGGCCGGCAGCATTCCTGGCATACCACAGCTCTCACACCCCGTGCTTTATTTACCCAAATCCGGATGCAGAGTGGCCTGGCTGCAGGTCTGGCTGTTTGCAGGGAGCTTTCTGAGACCAGGGATTCAGGGAAGGGGCTCCTGTTGAGAGCTTTGCCCGTTGATCCTCACCCCCAGGGCTCTCAGCCTCTAGCAGTCAGAAAAAAGCACAAAGCCCACCTGTGGGTACAGGAATTGGGCCACAGGGAGAGAATTCCTAAATCCAGCAGGTAGACAGGAGGTCCCAGCTCCTCCTGCCACACTTTTCGAGGAGCTGTGTGCTTTGTTAGGGATGCTGTTCCAGAGCAATATCCCAAAGGATCTGCACACCTTGGCCATGGAAGCTGCTGTGGGGGTGGGTTATCACCTGCTCTGTCCCCACAGGCATTTCCGTCTGCCCTTCCCACTCTGTCTCCCTGGATTTCGCCATCAGCATTGCCTGGACCCACTGTCCTTTATCCCATGTCTGTGCTTTATCCCATGTCTGTCCTTCATCCCGTGTCTGTCCTTCATCCCGTGTCTGTCCTTCATCCCATGTCTGTGCTTTATCCCATGTCTGTGCTTTATCCCATGTCTGTCCTTCATCCCGTGTCTGTCCTTCATCCCGTGTCTGTCCTTTATCCCATGTCTGTCCTTTATCCCATGTCTGTGCTTTATCCCATGTCTGTCCTTCATCCCGTGTCTGTCCTTCATCCCGTGTCTGTC
>JAWWMS010000015.1:20929155-20956647 GCA_035048045.1 Chlorospingus semifuscus
TCTGGAGCCTCCCATGGTGTCTGTCTGTCTGAATTCCCTGTGTTCCTTCTGGAGCCTCCCATTGTGCCTGGGTGTCTGTCTGATTTACCTGTGTTCCTTCTGGAGCCTCCCATGGTGCCTGTTGGTCTGATTGACCCAGTGCCATGGTTCACATCCATATTGAGGTTTTTGAGAACGAGCTGCAGTTTGGGCTCCTCTGTCCCTTTCCATTCTGTTACCTCCCCTTTAGCTTGCACACTTCTGATAACAATGCACCACCATTTCTTTGGGGATGTGTAAAATTGTATAATCCACTGCAATATTAGTAATATTTGCAAATTTGCAGAAGAATAAGCTTCTAGAAGCTTGAAATAGCCAGTGGAAGGCCTTCCTCCTAGAGGAGGCAGCCTCTGGGCTGGGTTGGGATTGCTTTGAAACCATATTCTGTGATGCCACTAAGGCAGAAGTCTGAAATAAACTTCAGGCCTTGTGTGTGTTGATCTGCTCAGCATTGCTGAGGTGGGTGGTTGATTTCTGAATCCTGCTTTACCACATCAGCTGTTTTGTTGGGATTTACAGTGCTGGGGGCTCTGTCTGAATCCTGCCTGGAGAAGGCTCTTTCCTTCTGGAAATCAGTGTTCAGGGGGGACTGCAGGGGTGGAGTGCAGCTGGGCTGCCTGGTGCAGCTCTGTCTGTGCTCGGGCCTGGGAGGAAACAGCCATTTCAGCTCCCCAGAGGCCAGGGTCTGTCTAGTGATAAATGCTTGTGGCTCTTGTAAGATTTGTGTGTCAGGGACTTGGAAGAAACCTGACCTCTGAAGGCTGTCCTGGTGGTGATGAGGGGAAAAATTCCCGAAGCTGCATTCCTCACTCCTGTGACTTTACACCTGCGTTCTGTTTGGCAGCATCCTATTTATCACTGCTGATTGTTTGGTCTCTTTCTCCCTCCAGCGCACAGACAGAATGGAAACGAAAGAGAGGAAATGGAGGCACAGCTCCCTGCATGCATGAGAAAAGCCAGCAAGAAAGGCTCAGGATACTGAGAGGAAGGCAGGGACCGAAACTGCTCCTAAACACCACCTGCGCAGAGGGAAATAAAGGAGATAGGGATCATGTTCACAGGCACACAAAATCCCAGGGTGGTGTTTTCCTGAGAGTGGGAGCTGTGCAGGCAGCTGTACTGTACACTCTGGGTATTTTAAACCATGAAGCCTCGTGTTTTTCTCCTCCCCTTCTGCTGTTCACAGTTGTGTTTGGATACTGGAAAAGCTGAATTAATGAGACAAATTCCAAATGTGTTGATTCACGGTTGTGCTGAGCTCTAGTGAAATGACTCAATGACTAATTCCTACCTGAAACTCTCCAGACTGGAATATCGTGGAGGCTCCTGCTTTCCTTGCAGTGGAGTCAGAGTTACTCCTCTGTACTTTAGTGTGCAGGATTGAATCATACTCGAGGTCTCAGCCATGAGAGCAGGGAGTACAGGCTGAAGTGCATTTAATGAGTTGTGCCTGTTGAATTGAGCTCTTTTCCCTTTTTCCCCCAGAATGGCAGCAGCACCAGCAGCTCCCATGTCGGGATGAATGCTAACACTCTCTGCAAATGCCTTGTGGTGGCACAAAGGGCTCGATGGCAGAGGCTTCAAAGGCATTATTCCTCTTCCATCGCTGCCTTTGTCCTTCTTTCAAGCGGATAACTCACATATTTGCACTGACTGCTCCGGAGAGCTGGGAGCAGAAGCAACAGCATGAAACTAATGTGATGCTTTAGAATTTCCCTGCCACTTACTGGGTGTTGAATAGCTGTAATTAAATTAACCAGTATATTGATTTCAGCACGCTGCTTGGGAAAGAGCAGAGCAGGAGCACAGGCATGGGAGCTGCAGCTTGGGAAGCTAGAGCTGACTAATAAACTAATGATGATTATCCTCTCTAATCTGGTTGGGCCTTTATTAAATAAGTTGATGGCCTTGCAGAGTAATTCCTAATAAAAGAAAAAAATACTAAGCTCTGTAGGTTTAGAGATGGTCACAGGAGTGAACAGACCTGGCTTGGTTTGTTTAGAGTTTGGTTTTTTGTTAAACAGTCTGTGTCACTCTGATGAAAGTGTTCAAAGCATCTCAAAAAGCTGTGGACAGTCCATCATCCCTTCAGCAATCCCTTCAGGCACAGAACCAGGAGTACAGACTTCAAAGCTGAGGGATCTGAAGTGGTTTTTTTGGTGTTTTAAAAACTTTTATTCCATTTTCAGTCTCACATAAAAAATAAAACAATACAAATGTTACAATTCACACCATTACAATCAAAACCCAACTATTTCTTAATTACAATACATTATAAACATTTCTTATCCTATCAGCTGTTACCACACTGTACTATAAATACCTTAAAATCAATACTCTAAAATTACCTCTCATAAATCCTACTACAATATCTTTCATGGTTCTATTTCTCTAAAATACCTAATCTTTTTTACAAAACAACCTTTTAAAACTTATTTCTAATTATATTTCTCTGTCAACAAAATCCTATTCCATAACATTTCTAAATCAACATTTCTTATCTCAAAATGTACATACAAATACACACTATATGAACCTTCTATCAAACTTTAAATATTCTATATAAATCCATTTCCCACATGATGTACTGAGGGAGGGTGTATGTCTGTTCTTCCTAATGAATATTAAATTTATTTGTACTCTGTCAGGTACTCATTACTGGAATAGCCATGGCACTGTTCTGGAGGTGATTTTGGGTCTTGTCTACAGGGATAACTAAATCAACATGTGGGTGCATTGCTATAACTAAATGAAATAAAAATACAATGGCACAATTTCTCTGGGTAGGTGACACTGAAACACCACAAACACACGTTATTCACAAGCCCAAATGCCACCTGACATACCTCTGTGGTGGTGTTTTAGCTGGGAAGGTGACAGCAACTCCCTTCCAAAACTTTGGGGCACTACTGAGCATTTGACCAGAGGTTTTGTTTTGAGGGCCATGCTCTTGGCAGCTGCAGTTCATGAGGAGGGAGGGAACCTTTTTTCTATTCTCAGTGTTTGCTTTAATTCAAAAGGAGCATCAAACTTCATATTACAGTAATTATGAGATTTGCCATAGCTGCTAAGTTAAATTTTTATTTCATAAGTACACGTAAGAATAAAGTTCTTTTATATTGTTCCATAGTTAAATTTATTTTTTGTATTACTGAGTTTCCTTTCAGTTGCTTCCAACCCTGTACCTGTGCCATTTCTATTCCCACTTGTCTCATTTCCCCTTGCCCTGTGTGTAAAACCTTCCCACTAATTTTCCTCTGCCTTCAAGTATCCATTTTGTGCATCTCTGCTGCATTTTTCCTTTGGAATTGGTGCTTCAGGCAACTCATGTGCAGCATCCTGCCTATTAACAGCAGCCTGGCTGCTGTTTTGGTGAGTTTTCTGGGTTTTCTTTCTTTTCTTGCAATGGCAAAATTTCATTTAAAAAGGTATTCTCAGGAGCAGAGTCCACTTGCATTTTGCTCTGAGGTGAGAAGTACGGTTTTGGTTTAGGTTTTTCCCCATCTCCCTATTAAGAAGGGTCATTTAACTATTTCTACAGGGATCTTTATATCCCACCTAGCAGAAAAGTGGAGATTTTTCTTTTTTAGATGAAGGTGAGAAGAACAAGCAGGTGGTTCAAATGTAGTTGCTGTTCAGAGACAAATAAAGGGTAAGCAGGTGGGTCCTAGGAACAATAAATATCTTCTGTTTAGTATGGATGGAGTTAAATATTGATTGTACTTCAGCAGGTGGCATCTCCTAGGGGAGCTTCTTCCTGTGGAAGTGAAGTCCTCCCTCTGACTTTCCAAAAGGCCTTTCAGTAGAAAAAATCCCATTTGCCTGGGGTGTTGAATTTGCAAATTGTATTTAACAGTATCAATGAGGTGAATTGGGGGTGAACTGCCTGTGAAGATTCACAAGGACTTAATGAGAGCTCTCAGCCAAGAGTTTTTCTCCCATTTGCTGGATGTTGGGAAGCTTCCTGCTAAGATTTCCTGCCGGGGAGTCTTGGTCGGTTTTTAAGGATGCATTAATCGCCTTGAAGTTATGTTGGGTATTTCCTCAAATTGAATGCCCTGCACGTTGTATTCCCTCTCCAGCTCATGAGAAATTAACTCTGCCCAGGTAACAAATAAGCACAGCCCATGTTCGCTCTGCTGCTGCTCCTTGGAGCTGGGTGAGCTTGCAGAGGTGTGAGTATTGCTGGGTTTGTGCTGCAGCTTTATCTCTTGCCTTGACACTGATCACCATCCTTTGAGACTCCCTGGTGCCTGTGTTAGGAGACTGAAAAGCTGCTTCTTCATCATCTCCATGTTGCTGAAGGTTTAACTTGTTTTTGCCCTGTTTTATATTTAATCAGTCATCTTTTCCACAGACTCCCAACGTGTAAGGTGTTTAAAAACAAGTATTTCAGCCCAAAATCCTGCCCAGCAGCTAGAACTGACAGACTGTAGCTTTGTGGGAAGCTTAAGTCAAAATGCAGGTGGAAGGCTGTGGTCAGTTGCTTGTTTTATTAAAGCGAAATTCACTTTATTGTATACACTGTATATGCACTAATGTGATGTAAGTAGTTTTTTGTGTGTCAGTATTTTCAGAGGCTTAGTATTGCATTCCCAGTAGTTTGCTATTTTCTAAACTAAATCGATCTGTGTGGATCAGTTTGCATTTTTTCCTTCTGTCTTTGAACTCCCAGCTGTAGTTTCAGCCCTGGGCAAAGCTGATTGCTGAATTAATTAAGTACATTCAAACTAATAAGGTTTGCTCTGGGAACGTGTTCTTTCTACTCTATTAAAAAAAAAGGAATTTTCAGTGGTCAAGAGCTGATTTTTAGTTCTGCAGTCACATTTCTTGTGTTTGGGCTGTATTTCCCAGTGGACATTTGCAGAATCTGCTGCAAAACAAGCAAAGTTTAGCATTTAAAGTCAGTGTTTCAGACTTAGGATGCACTTTAAATGAAAGGAAAATTGAAGTAAAAAGAAGTTGTCTTTTTCAGCAAGGTAGGTTATCCAGTGCTGGGAGAATTCAGTGTGTTTGTGGAGTGGGATGAGCAGGCTTGGGAGGGGGGTGGAATCTTGGGATTTGTACTCTCTCACATGAGTGTTCATCCTGGCATGGAAACTTCTGCTGTGGCCAGAGGACTGACCCAGATGAGCAGCTCAGGAGCAGAGGCCTCATTCTCTGGAGTACATAATAGAACAAATAAAATATTTATATAGAGATCATAACTCACTGAACTGGGTAAATCTTGCCTTTAATTGGTTTCAGTGGCTGTGAGTCAGGATCAGGAGTGGCTCTGCTCTGGGTGGGCTGTGGTGGTTTGATGTCACACTGCAGAGATTTCTCAGCTGCTGATGAAGAAACTCTTTTAAATTACAGACTAAAACATTAAGAAAACACCCCCTAATTTCAGTCATTTCTCTGCTGGGGAGCCACTGGACAGATAATTGTCAGCTATTGTTACCAGACTGCTTTTAGTGAAATGCTGCTTTTTGTAAAGCAGCAAAAATAATAGGAAACTCTTGCATTGCACACTCATTTTGTATCTCCCCATTTAAGACAAATCTGCCAGAATTATGTTGTGGAGATTTCAAGTGATTTAGTAACAAAGTGCAACCTCAGGTAAGAGACTCCTAACACTGCTGTCATCTTTAAGAAGAACATGTAGGTACTGATGCATATTGCAGGATATATTTTCTTCATAAAAATAAAACCCAATTTTCCCATGATGGCAGAGGCAAGTTTCTTTTTTATATTGTGCTTAAAATGAAAAAAAAAAAAAGAGTTGAAGCTAGACTGCATTTGCACAGGGGCATTTGAAAAGAAGTGTTTTGTTAGGCTTCTAGACTGACATGATTCAATTTTGTCATGAACACAAGGGCTGCCCAGCATCTTTGGCATCTAGGAATGAAAGTTGGCCTCTCCCCTTCCTTTTTGAGCTTCTTCAGATGCTTTGTTATGTTAAACAGTGCAAAGAATGACAGATTTTCTCTGTGCTGCTGCTTAAATTTACCTTTTTGTTTGCCTTCAACTTTAATTTATTCTTTCAGGTCTGTGCCCAAGGTACAAAGATGGGGAAGTTAATAACGAGATTTAGAGGTTGCCTGGGTGAAAGGTTGGTGGTTTTGCCTCGAAATCCAGCAGAGCATTGCTCTGAACTGATTTCATGTGTGTTGGTGTAGGTTAGTCAAGTCCAAGTAAGGAGAAACTAGATCCTTCTGTGCTGTGCCTTGTCTGCATATGGACTTGTTTAGGGAGCTTTGCCAAAGCAAAGCTGCAGCCCAGCTTTTAAACTGGTCAGAATTGATCACCAATATTCTGCTTAAACCAACAGAAGCTGCTTTTCCTCCTCTGTGTTTTGTGATATTTCTTTGTAGGGCTCTCTACCCCTTTCTTTATGTTTTGCCACTTTGCCTAGAAAATTATTGAGGAGCTGCCAATTTCCTGTAGCTGTTTGTGTTGCATCTGTTTTCCTCCTAGAGCCACCTGTTTTCTCCTTTTATTATTCCATTTAGGACACAAAACATTAAATCCATCTTGGATTTGCCTTACATAGTGGAAGAATTGAGCACCGTCAGAGGAACCCAGCATCTTGCAGAATGACATTTTCTCATTTTTTATTTCCTTCCCCTCCACCAGTAAGGAGGGTTAGGTTTAGTATTTAGCATTCTTGAAATATGAAACAAGTGAGAAACTAGAACTTGTTTCTCTTTTCCTCTGCAGCCTGCTACCTCAGCTGGTGCACCTTATGCTGCTGCTGAGTTTGGAAGAGATTTACACAAAAAAGTGAAACATTGAGGTTTCTGTTTTATGCTGTATATTGGTAGTGACCTGCTTCATTTGATGCCATTTTTCTAAGTTACCTAAGTCCGAAGTATGCTTTGGAAAAACCTTACAGCATCTGATGAAGTCACAGGACTGTTTCAGTGTAAGCTCCATCTAAGTGCTGCTGCAGTCTCACCCTCAGTGTGGGATGCTCCTGGGCATCTTCACTAATCCAGGGAGTTTAACTCACTGAGGAGTGTTCCCCCACTTGTTTTCTCTCCCTGCGTAGTGTCAGCTTGACTCCTTGCACTTGGCTTGCTGAAGGCTTAAATAAGGAATGTTGCCAGGCATGTGTAAGTTTGCAAGTCTGAAGGAAAAGGGGGAAATGCAGAATTAAAGCAGTTCTGAGTTCAGCTGTCACGGTGAGACTCAGATCCCACACCCCATCAGTGAACCACAGCTCTGGCTCTCACTGCTGTTCTCTGCAGTGCCCTGTGTGATTCCTGACCTGGCTGTGCCTTCCCAGTGCCTTCCCGTGGGGCTGGAATGTGCTGCAGCTCCCAGGATCAGCACTGGGCTCCCCTGTGCCTGCAGAACACACTTGCCTCCCTGGCTGCCTGCCTGCAGCACAGGCTGGGGCTTTTTCTCACTGGCAGGTTCAGCTGCAAAGTTCAGTGTGTTTTGCTGGCCTGATTGAGATAAATTATACAGACAGAGTGCTTGGGGAATTCAGGATTGAGGTGGGGAGGTAGTGAGGGGATGAAAAATTAGAAATGGAAGGATGGTCTGGAAGCGCATCTGTCCTGGGGTGGATTGGAGGTGGGGAGATGGGAGCTTGCTTGTCTGGGGAGGACCTTGGTTCTTAGCTGTGCATGGGAAAAGGAATTTTGTCTGATTTCACTGATGGGAAAAGATGTGCTAGAGGGGAAATGTTTTAATCATTGATAAGCTTCAAAGTATTGAAACTAACATTTCCCAAGGGTGTATCCATCTGTTTCCAGGCTTGGAGAAAACATTGACCCAGATTCCTAGGAGAAAAACTATCTAGTGAGGAGAGATTGGGAGATACTGCCTGTGAGTTTAATCACAGAATCATGGAAAGGATTGGGTTGGAAGGGACCTTAAAGCCCATCCAGTTCCACCCCCTGCCACGGGCAGAGACACCATTGCACTAACCCAGAGTGCTCCAGTCCCCATCCAACCTGGCCTTGGGACACTTCCAGGGATGGGACAGCCACAGCTCCTCTGGGCAACCTGTGCCAGGGCCTCACCTCCCTCTCAGGGAACAATTCCTTCCCAATATCCCACCTAACCCTGCCCTCTGGCAGTGGGGAGCTATTCCCCCTTGTCCTGGCACTCCAGCCCCTTTTAAAAGGTCCCACTCCAGCCTTTTTGAGGAACTTCCTGAAGTTTGTGACCACGAACACTGGAGGCACAGAGGATCTGCTGGTAAAGTGTCACTGTGTCCTTGGGTTTGAGTCCTTCCCTAGGCAGTTTCTTTAGCTCCCTGGTGGAACAGGACTCTGAGCCAGACAATCTTCTGCCTTTTTTTAAGGAATTCAAAGCTGTAGTACAAAACCTCTGGAATTATTTTTCTATGCCAGTCTTGAAGCACAATATTTTGAATACAACACAGCATTGATGCTCATGAAGGTCTTATATTTTGCTTGTGAAGTTCATATAATTATTGTCTCCTATTAGTGTGGAGCTTTTTCTGGCAGTACAGGCACAAGATATTGATGTCCTATAAAATGAAATTACTCAGTGTTGTACCACTATTAAAGCTTAGAGGTTTGATTTTTCTGTAGGGTAACTTGGTTTTGTACACCTTTGGATGATATTGCACGTCAAGATGCTTCTGACAGCCTCAATTAGGATTGCATTTTATATTATTCTTATGAAGCTGGGTTTTTGCAATAGGCAATTTTATTGCCATTTGATTACAGTGACCAGTTTCTCTACAAACTTTCTATTAAATCAAGGATTATCACCCTGAAATTCTGAAATGTTTGTGAACCTCTGGTTGCTGGCACCATTTATCAACAAGAGAAGCTTTTCCTTATTCCAGAGGCAGCTTCCTTGTTCCAATTGCATTGTTTCACATTGCTTCCCTAATTTAAAAAATATTTGTACTTAGTGATGTTCATTTGAATGAAAATTCTGCCTTTAAACCTTCCCATCTTGATTGGATCTAATGCCAAGTGTCTGATGGTTGTGAGCTCTCTCCACACTCCTCCTGTGTTTGCTTACTCCGAGTTGGGTTTCATGTGTAAACATGTAGACATGTCAGAATGATGCAGGCAGGGATTTTTGAAGTTTGCTGTTGCTTTTATGTGTTTTCAAAATTCAGTTTTGTTTCTGGGGCTGTGTGGGCTTCCCCTTCCTCCCTCTTTTGCTGGTGGATACATTTTTGCATTTCCCATTTATTTTTAAGTGGAAATAGGGACTGTGTGTACAAGAACTGTCTCAGGGTGTTTACATTAAACACTTAGAGCAGCACCTGCATCTTTTTCTGCTCAACATCTCATGTGAGATCATTTCTCCCTGGGATTACTCCATTATCTTGATTCATTTCATGCATCCAGTCTTTGGAGTTCTCCCTCTTGCCAACCCCAGTACCTGTGATTAAACTGTGGGGTTTTGGTTAAGTTTTGGGACCCTGATGAGCCAGCAGGGAATAAAAGTGGTTAACAGCAACAAGAATGAAAAGGAACATCTTGTCTGGTTTTTTTTGTATTTGTGGAAACAAGGTGGATTAAATCAAATTCTTAAATAAGAGAAAATGTTACTTTGTACTGATCTGTTCCCAGGTTTTGCACTAAACAGGAAGAATTACTTCTCTTGTGCTGTTGCTCCCTTTCTTCAAATGCAGCTTATCTACACAGTTCAATGGTTGCCTTGGATTTATTTTTCCTTAATTTCTTAAGAAAAGCTATCCTTTCATGATTCCCTGGATTCTTGAAATGATTTCAGGATGCCTTAAATGCTGTCATCTTGAAGTCATAGCTTCTCCAATATTTTCAACTTCCTAACCATAAAAATAATGATTCATGGAATCAAAGAGTGGTTTAGGTTGGAAAAAGCTCATCCAGTTCCACCCCCTGCCATGGGCAGGGACACCTTCCACTATCCCAGGTTGCTCCAAGCCCTGTCCAAGCTGGCCTGGAACACTTCCAGAGTTAGGACAGCCACAACTTCTCTGGGCACCCTGTGCCAGGGCCTCAGCACCCTCACAGGGAAGAATTTCTTCCTAATATCCCTCTAAACCTCTCCTCTCTTAGTTTAAAACCATTCCCCCTTATCCTGTCACTGTCTTACTTTAAAAAATGTCTTTATGTTTTTTAAAAGCCCCCTTTAGGTGCTGGCAGGCCATGAGGAGGCATCCCAGAATCTGCTGTCTCCATTCCCATTTGTACTGTGACTGTTTGAGCTCTGTTCTCTCAGTGTGGAATATTCAATGTCTGATTTACCCCATTGTTCTCCTGGCATGTCCAAGAGCCTTGATAGCATTAAACTGGGAGCACTGGAGGATGAGACAAGGCCAAATGGTGCTGACTGCAAATCCACTGTGGTTTTGTCCTGAGGACATGGAGCTGGGATTAATTTTACCCCTGCAGGGAAGAAGTGCTTCCCCTACCACTAATTGCTATTGACACCCAGGGCAAGCTGCAGGGTCCTGCCCTGTGTTCAGTGTGACCTTGGGTCGTGTGCCACAAAAAGTAACAGCAGCTGCAGTGTTTGTAATATCACAGGCTGTGTCTTATGGAGGGAAATGCACCTTAGTGCCCTGACATGAGTAGTTTGTGGGGCTTTCAGGTCTCTAGGTGAACTAAAATGTTCAGGGAGCAAAGGGTTGGCACAAAATGTTGGTATTGCTCGGTGTACAAATGCCACCTCTCACTCTGTATGAGGAGGAGTGACTTTTTTATTTTTTTACACAAGCAGACAGTGATAGGGCAAAGGGGAATGGTTTCAAACTATAAAAGAGGGATTTAGATTAGATATTAGGAAGAAAGTGTTCCTTGTGAGGGTGGTTAGGCCTGGCACATGGTGCCCAGAGAAGCTGTGGCAGTCCCTGAATCCCTGGAAGTGTCCAAGGCCAGGTTGGACAGGGCTTGGAGCAGCCTGGGACAGTGGAAGGTGTCCCTGCCCATGGCAGGGGCTTTAAATCCAAACCATTCTGTGATTTAATTACCTTGAAGCTAATTCCATACTGCCTAGGTGTCTCAGGCTCAAGAAATGAGCTATTCCAGAAGGGATTACCTGTGATTAACCAACTGATAATCCGGAGCAGTTTGGTTTGAGTGAGCACAGTTGTAAATAAAACGAGCTGTGATTCCCAGAAGCAGAACAGGGGATGTTCAGGACAGCCTGTAATGACTCCCCTGGATGTTTGTGTGGAAAGTTGTGTTTCCTTCCATTACATTCCAGCTTTTACCTGTTCCTTAGGCTGTGGCACCTCTCTCAAGTGCTTGCTCTGGAAGGTTTTGGAGCACTCTGTGAGAGCTGCTGGCTGTGAACCTTGGTCTCCAAACCTGCCTTGGAATTCATGGACTGGAGAAGTGTTTGCTTAAACATGCAAATAAAAGTGGAGCTGCTGGTCCTGAAAGTTTCTTGTTCCAATGTGTTTGGTCCTGTTCTTCCCTGTCTTACTCTTCTCTTTCTTCTTACAGGTCTGGATGCAGAGTTGTCTTACGTGAGGAATGATGTGGTTAATCACTATGCCTTGTCCTTCAATCTCCTGATACCCAGCGAGACCAACAATCTCCACTTCACCTGGCATGCCAAATCCAAGGTGAGCAGGCATGACTTCTGCTCTGGGTACTGGAGACATGAGCTGTTCTGCTTGGTGAATACCCACTGCTATCATGTAATGGCTTTTTTCTTTGCAAAAATTAGCATATGCAAGGTGCAAAATATTTATATGACTGCAGGCGGTAAGTTAAGATGGCATATGTCCAAGCTGCTCCTTATTTTAGAAACCTGAAGCACTTATTTCAAAGTATTTTATACTTCTTGCTCCTGGCAAGGTCCATGATGCAAGTCACTGGCTGTGGAATCTGTTCCCTTGGTGCATTGGACATGCAGAAGGGCAGCCATGAACTGGAGCCTCTGGAAATCATATGTAGAGCAATTGTTGTAGAGATTTCTAGAAACATATGCTTGGAGACAAGGAGAGTCTATAAAAGCAGCATCCAGTGTGTTATTACTGAGCCCTGATTAAATGGAAATGCTTTTTATGTCACTTAATCACTGTGCCTGGAGCATGCAGCAGCAGCTGTCAGAGAGATTGCGTATGCTCTTACATTCTGAAACATTTCCAGTTACTTAACAATTCATTTTCATATATGAAATGATCTGTTTAGTCTCTGCCAGATGTTCATTCTGTTCTTTTAAACTTGACTGATGGTTCTTCTTCTGCTCTCAAGTAGGAAAGGCTGCAGCAGGAGCAGTACTGTTAAACAACTCCACCAGTGCAGGTCCTGAAGCTTCCTCCTGCCATTGTTCTTCCTTTTGAGGTGTAACTTGTTAAGAGGAGTGACTTTTGGCCTGCAGTGGAGTTGGGTTGAGTGCCAGCCAGCCCTGATCCCATATTCCACGTGCACAGTGACAGTTCAGTCACTTTGTCATTTGAGAGGAGTTCTCTTGTCACAGCTCCAGCCCAGGCTCCCTGCATTGCTGGCCCTGCCTTGTGTTTCCTTGGGCCTGGCTGGGAATTCTGAGGAGGAATTTTGGAGCTTCCCATTCCTGGGGTTCCATCCCTCAGCATCTTCCTCTCTAACTTGGTGTAGTGCAACTTGGAGGAGCAACTTGGGGTTGTGTCTCTTCCCTTGACATCTTGACTCAAAAATAAATTGATAACAGAAATGAACCATATCATGTTTTAGAAAAGGGGAAAAACTAGCTATTGGCACAAAGTCAAACAAATTAATTCAGCTGAGAGTGGAGGGGCAGGATGAATTTCCAAGAGGAGCTCATGACTTAGAGTAGGTCCTGTACTTTTTTTTGAATAAATGTTTGCAGAGTCAGCTTCTTAAGTGGAAACAAAATCTTAACTATAGTTGAATAAACTATTTCTAAGCAGTTTTGTTTGTTAAATTGACTGTTGCAGGGGGAATTTTTTGAATTCTAGCAGCTTTAACAAACTGACTTTTGAACAAGTTTAAAAGCATAATCGAGTGAAGTTTGTGGGGGAATTTTTTTTAATACAAGCACTCTGAATTCTCCCCCAGATTTTAAGAAATTATTTCAAGAGTAGCTTCTGTTTTGATTTTCTTCATTTGAACTGTCACAAAAGTCTTGATACTAAAATATCACATAAGAAACTTGGAATATGGATGCCTAAAATTACCAGCACTCCTTGAAAATAATGTATGGGGTTTTATTTTCAAGAAGATTTATGAAAAGGGGTGTTGCATTTCTTTATACTCCAGAACAGATTTCTGATGTGTTTTCTCTCTCCCAACTGTTGTTACAGGTTGAGTATAAACTGGGCTTTCAGGTCCATGATCCCATGGCTATGGCTCTGCCCCAGGCCAACATTTCTCTACAAGGAGAAGTTCCTCGCACCCTCTCAGGTAAATTCCCCACCCCCATCCAGCTGATGGATGAATCATGGTCATTTAGCCACAAATGCAGTTTTAGTGATCTGTGAACACTTAATAAAACTGACAAAAATTCATTTAAAATCCATGTCCTTTGATGCTCTAATAGCTGAAGTGATGAGGCGTGAAGACTAAAACAGCATTTCTTAGTATAGAGTTCTTTATAATCTGATAATTTATGATGTTTATAATGTGTTTTATAAACATAATCTCAGAAAGCCCTTATTTAAATGTTATTTCAGAGTCTGAGAGTGCCCCACTCCCATGTAACCCCTGTGTTGTGTTCACAGTGTTCCGTGTTGAACTCTCCTGCACCGGCAGACTCGACTCCGACGTCACAATACTGATGCAGCTCAACTTAACAATAAATTCCTCAAAAAACATCACAGTTTTAAATTTCAAACGAAGGAAAATGTGCTACAAGAGTAAGAGATTAAGTTTCCGATAATTTAAAGTTTTTTTACTGTTTAAGTGTGGTAGGAAAAGGGAGTGGGATGGTGTATGATCCAGCACAGGAGTAACACAGTGAATTTTGGGGAGGATTGGAAGAAACCAGGTAAAATCCTGCCTTTCAGAGTGGAATAAGGACTTTTGTTCATTCATCAGCTTCTGCTTTAACCAACTTTCCTCAAGAGTTCCACTGCACTGACCTTTTAATAAATATGTAACAAAAAACATTTTCTCTCTGTTTGGAAAGAAGAAATCAGTTCCCTCAAAACTGCCACTTTCTGAGAATTCAAATTGTTCCAAAAATTACCAAGAAAAATCTACTTAGTTTATAAATGGTGATAAAATTAGCTGTTTAGTGAGTGTAGGAGGTGTTAGTCTGTTAGATGTGAAGTACAAAATGATCTTGGGAAATAATCCAGATTTTGGAAATCCTTAATTGACTCTTCTGTGTTACCACTTGGCAATCTGCAAGCATAATTTATTCTTGGATTGTTCCTGTTTACTGTTGCTGCTTCCTAGAATTTTCCTAGGATTTTCTAGTATTTTCATAGGCATCAGGAAAAGATTATTTTGGAGAATCCCAAGAGCTGTGCCCTCCTTAAAAATGCCTGTGGTGTTCCACTCCTAGGCAATATTTGGGGATGGCCACCTCTCTGCATGCTCCTCCTGCCTATTTCAACTTTCCTGGAGCTTTTGAGGACAGTAGCTGTCTTTCCAAAGTGGGGTTTATCACTTTTCTTGAGTATAAATACCAAAGGATGAGCTCAGGGAAGGTGTGGATGGAAGAGTCAACCATGCCTTATAGCACATAATGTTGGGATACTCATGTTCCTTTCTTCAGGAAGAGCATTCTGAATTCAAAGTGTGTATCTCCTTCCAGTAAAATGGAGGTCTGGCTGATAATGTTGATATTTTAACCTTTATTTCATATTTTCCTGGGTATTTTTTCAAGTGGGGGAAGTCAGCCCTGCTGAGGCATTCACAGCTTACTGAGCTGTGCCTGTGTGATGGAGCTTTCCAGAACCACCACACAGTTCCCTGGGGGGTGAGACAGAGCCACTGCCTGAACCATCAAAAGTGTTCTTTACAGAGATCTCATTTCTGCAGGTTCATAAAACCAAAAAAATTGGCTTTGTTTGGTGTGTGTTGATGGGTGTAGAGCATATGGGGCTTTCTGATTGGATTTAATGCATAAGTTAGGAGTATGGAGGAACTTGCTAGTGGTTTTGCTCAGGGCATTCCTGATAGCTCCTCCTCAAGTTCAAAAAAGGGATAAAAAAAGAAAAACTCTTTGATTTTTCCCTCCCTTGGATTACTTTTTCCTAAGCTGCACTGGCTTAACAAGGGGCTGGGAAGGGGCTGTGCACTGTTTGACACAAGTGAGAGCAGGAAGGAGGGTGTGCAAGTGGGACTGTGCCTGTGCAGCTGCAGAAATCCATGGGATTCCCTCAGCTGCCTGCAGATCCTCTGGGGGGTTCATCTGGAGGCATCTCCTGCATTCCCCAGGTTTGCACTGCTCCTCTTGGTACCCAGACTCAGAGTAAGCTCAATGAGGATTTACCCACTTTCTAAAGTACTGCTACTCACACCAGCTGTGTTGTCCTCCTGCCTTCACTTGCATATTTATGAGTATTTAAGTGGACATCACCTCTTCCATCCTTCTGTTTTAACTCTTTGTCTCCTGACTGGCATCAGCTGAGAAGGCACAGTGCCTGTGGTTGCATCTCTGACCCTTCCTAGGGTGAGCCACATTAGACTGGAGCCAGGATTTCCTCCAAAACATTCACTGAACATCCCAGCAATGATTTTCTCTCCTGTAGGAGCTGATTCTGTGAGGTCTTTGTTTAGTGCCTTAGCAAACACATTCTCTGCACCTCTTCTTTCTGCTGCTTTGGACCTTGGACAAGCTGCAGGGTTTTACAAGGATTCAGTGGGTTCAAGCTTTGCCTCCCTGAACATGTGTTTCAGTGTG
The DNA here is from genome assembly GCA_035048045.1 of Chlorospingus semifuscus. NCBI lineage: Eukaryota > Metazoa > Chordata > Aves > Passeriformes > Passerellidae > Chlorospingus > Chlorospingus semifuscus. The sequence goes on from JAWWMS010000015.1 coordinate 20,944,966, forward strand.
ATTTTAATCCTACCTGGTTAGGTATTTAAATGGAAATGTAGGGATTGGTGTAGTCCTTGAATCAGCTCTTCCCTTTGGAAAAGCAGATCTGTGTTTCCATACCTGAGACAATGTGAAGGGCTGTGATAATAAATATACTCCAAACTTAATTGCCTTCTCTCATCTCTTCAGAGCTTGAACCAGAAGTCAAATCTCCAACAGCTGATAAAAACAGCAGCAAGGCTATCTGTAAGTAATCCTGAATGTACAACTTGGGGCTTAAAAACAGAAAAACTTTTTATGTGCTTTGCTTCCACTGCTTTCCCTATGAAAACAGTCCCCAGGTAGTCTGTACTATACCCAGTATTGCAGTGGGGTTTTGGTAGTTAATTGTTATAACTGGTGAAGAGGAAAAAACCCTATTCCAAGTCTTGTAACAACTTTTGTATCACATCTTTGGGACTCTGGTTTCTGTACATGACTCTGATCTATTTTCTTGACCTTGGGACCTGTCTGGTTTGCTGTTTCAGTTTATCACTATTGAAGGGATAGAATGAGGTAGTTTCCTTTCCTCCTTTTCTAGCTGGAAATATCATTGCCTGACTGTGGCTCCATAATATCCAAAATGGGAGTGTTTTTGCCAAAATGCTGTTGGAAAGCAGTGGGAAAGAGTGCTCAGAGCTCTCTTTACCTCCCACTGTCTCCTCCAGGGTAGTTGTTCTCCAGGATACCTTATAGAACATTTGGGATGGCTGAGGCTGCTGCCTTTCCTTGCCCCCCAGCCCCTCTGCTTGTGTGACCATAACAAACCAACAAATGTTGTTTGAGGTTTTTTGTTGGTTTTTCTCCATTTTGAGAAGGGCTCAGCGCTCTCTTTACCTCTCACTGTCTCTTCCAGGGTAGTTGTTCTCCAGGATACCTTATAGAACATTTGGGATGGCTGAGGCTGCTGCCTCTCTCTGCCTCCAGCCTCTCTGCTTGTGTTGTCATAACTAACAGATGTTGTTTCTTTGGGGTTTTTTGTTGGTTTTTCTCCTTTTTTGAGAAGGGTTCAGTGACTTTCCACATCTGTTGCAGTTGATCCTGTAAATGCAGCTCCCACCACTTCGACCCGGGTGTTCTATATCAGCGTGGGTGTGTGCTGTGCTGTGATATTCCTGGTGGCAATCATCCTGGCTGTCTTGCACCTCCACAGCATGAAAAGGATAGAGTTGGATGACAGGTATGTGTTCAAGTTTTCCCACTGTTTTTGGGACATATTTACTCAGATTAGTGGGAGTTCAATCTCAAAATGAGCTCTCTGTGGTGGTTTGCAATTTCTGCTCTCATTGCCAAGCTGTAGCAGGTGCTGCCTATGTGGGACTGTGGTGAGGGCTGTGCTGCAGAAAGGCAGCAGTTGCAGGTGCTCTGCTACTTGTGAGGTGGAAGGGTTGTTCAGGTTTTGCCAGAATATTTGTGTGGAGTGGGAAGATTCAGACAGAATCAGATCTGCAGGGATTGTCAGGGTTGAAGGAAAAATTGTTTTGGGCTCGCTGGAAAGGCAGGCTGGGAGAACTGGGGGTGTTCATACTGGAGAAGATTCCAGGGAGACCTTAGAGCCCCTTTCAGTGCCTAAAGGGGCTCCTGGATCAGGGCTTGGAATGCCAAGAGAAAGGGGAATGGCTTTCCACTGCCAGAGAGTTTTTACTTTTATTTTACCTTAGGTAAAATAGGGATATTAGGAAGAAATAGGGGAAAATCCCAATATTTGGGATAATATTAGGAAATATCCCAATATTAGGGATATTGGGAAGAAATTCTTCCCTGTGAGGATGGTGAGGCCCTGGCACAGGGTGTCCAGAAAAGCTTTGGCTGGCCCTGGATCCCTGGAAGTGTTCCAGGCCAGGTTTGGACAAGGCTTGGAGCAATCTGGGATAGTGGAAAGTGTCCTTACCCATGGCAGGGGTGGAACTGGATGGGCTTTAAGGTCCCTTCCCACCCAAACCATTCCATGCTTTTACAGGATTGGATGAAAACATTTGGGTTTTACTGACACCTGCAGGAGGCTGAATTTCAGTTTTCCCTACTTTGATTGATTTCCCAGTGTTCAGCTCAGCCTTAGGGTACAGTCTGAGCTTTACAACTGCTTGGTTATAAAACTGGCAGTGCTGGGCTCTCTCAAATATATTTCCAATCAGGAAAAAACGTAGCACATGCATGGAAAATGGAGCTGTAACATGAGTCCAAGGGCATTGGAGTGAGGATTAAGCACTGAGGAGAAGGGAGGCTGGAAAAGCAGGTGGGCTGAGGCTGTGTGAACAGCCTGCATCAGATGCAACTGTTCAGGAGCAGGCAGTGTGAAACTGGATCCTTTGGAAAACAGCCTGTGGGTGGTCACCCCTGTGAAAGGATGTCTTGAAATAAAGGATGTCTTGAGCTGCTTCTGTGCTGCCTGCAACCTCATGGAGTAGCTTCATCTTTTCATCCTCCTCCTTATCCATTCATCTGTTCCTTTCAGTTTTCTCCCTGCCCTTCCCTCCCCTGATGTCCCCACCCATTGTGGCTTTGGAAGTGCCACTGCATTGAGCAGTTGTGGTTTCTGGATTGTAACCAAATTAACTTATCAGCTTTCCTCGATTCCTTTGTGCCTGCTTGTCTGGTGGAGGGATTTTAATCAGCTGAAGGTGTTAAAGGATGGGCAGCTTGCTTTAATTCAGAAGGGAAGAACATTCCATTAATAGTGTGGGATAGTGAGGTGTTGAGGTGTCCAGCCCAGCAGTGTGATCAGATGTCCTCCCCTCATTGTGCTGGATTTCTGTGGAGATACAAGATCAAAATCCTAAAAAACCAACTGACTTTCTGTGGAAATAAAGCTAAAAATCCATCTGATGTTAGTCCTTTGTGGTTTGCAGGTGATAATAATTTGCTCTGAATCACTGCATAAATTCTGATAAATTCAGGGCACTTTCCCTGTCTGTGGAAAGAGTTTGGAATGAGATGATCTCTGAGGTCTCTTCCAACCCAAACTATGGTGTGATTTTATGAAGTTTGTGCAGCTCCTGGGGTTTAGCTCTTGAAGCACCATGTGATGACTTATTTTTTGAGCCTGAAGATGCCTGGCCTGGATGTGCTGCTGTGTAAAAGCTGTTGCTCAGGCAGTGCCAGAGCAGAGGTGTAACAGAAGCAAAACATGCCTGAAAATCCGGAGGTGTGGGGCTTGTTTTGAAGCAAGAATTTCTGACTTGATTGTGAATAATAATCTCAAACTGTTTCTGTAAAAGGTTCCTGAATGGAATATGACAATGTCATTATGGTTAACGACCTCCCAGGAGCAACAGAGCCTGGAAAAACCCACTGGTGCTCTTAATTTCAACCCCCAGAACTAAATAAAACCGAGCAGGGTTGTTAACTGGAAGCTCAAGCCGAGTTTACAGGCTGCACATGGATTATTTGGGAACATTGTAGTGCAAGTCCACAGCAAATCTGCAAACCTCAGAGCAAAGGCACTGGAAAAGTGCCAAGGAAAGCTGGCATGGCTCAAGAGCAGGATAATGGGAGTCATTAAAGCAAGAAGGCATCGTTCAAATAGCTGACAGAATATGCAAGTGAGGAAGCTCAGGAAGTGAGTTAAACCTAAAAGCCAGAATGAAGCCAACCCAAAAGGCAGTTTTTCAATCTTGCAACAGGCATTAAAAGAATAATTCCTTCCTCACACTTGCCTCCAGCCAAAGGAATCCGCAGGGCTAGTGGGTGATCAGGTTACAAAAGGAGTTTCCAGCCAGAGCAAGAAAAGGAAATACAAGTTGTGCCTTGGTGTTTGATGTGGTGGCCATGCCAAGACTCTCTTTCCTGCAGAGTGGATCATACTGAGGCAGCTCATGGATGCAATAGTGGGAACAGTTCAAATAAGCAGTAATAAGCTGCCAACACCAAAAAATATTCATTCAGAAACTCTGCAAGAAGTTAAAGGGGAGGAGCTAGACCAGCATCTGTGGTTTTTAGGCTTGTGCTAAATGCTGTGCTGGAATCCTGCACCTGGAAGTGGGAATAACTGTAAAAAAAAGGGTTCCAGAGGGAGATTGAGGCCAACTATAAATGAGTAAGTTTGTACTGTGAGATTCAGTAGATTCTGTTCCAAACTAAAAATTCAGTGAGTTCATCCATGGTTGGGCTATAATGGGAAAGAGTGGACTTGGATTTCTGGTTTTTAAAGGAGGCCTGGCTTCAAAGGTAGCAGTGGGCCTGGAGGGCATCACCAGCCATGTCTGACAATCCTACAGGGGTGGCTGGCCCTGCTTGGCCAGTGCTCAGCAGCAGCCCAAGAAATCTTAAATGTTGATTATTTGGCAAAGCAGAGGTTGTATCCCAAACCAGTTTCCTCTTTGTCCTCCCAGTACAGTCAGCAGTGGGAAAACCCACTTGAAGTTGGACCAAAGTGGGGGGACATTTGTGTGTGTTTGGAGGGGGAGGACATCAAAGAAGCTTCTGGCCCTACCATCTGACCTGCTAACAGGGTTTTGGTCCATAAAAAAAATAAGACAGAAGTGAGCCTGCTGTGATTTAGACTATGGTTTACCTGTTTAATGGATACTCTTGGGCCCCTGGGTCCTTCTGCCCAAAGAAAGCATCTCAAAAAGCACATTTTAGGTGGTGCTGGAAGGGGCAACAGGTACCCTTAGGGAGGGGAGTGACAAAGTGGAATAGGCTAAGAAATAGAGCCGTTGTCTGAGTGGGACATCAGTGCACGAGAGAAATGTGTGCAAATCTTTCCTGGAATATAATAGATATAAATATATATATAATATAATGCTCTTGGTATGACAGGGTGGTTCTGGCAAGGAATGTTATGTCACTTTGATTATTCCAAAGTGGGGAGAAGTACCAGAAGATAGAGCAAGTTCTGGAAAGCAAGTAGGAGGAAGCTGTTCATGCTTAGTGCCAAGATTTTTGAATCACCTGCAATACATTCTCATGTGTGAGCAGCTTTAAAAGAGCAGAGTTTTTCAAGTCTTGCCTGGAAACTCTCCTGGTTTTGACCTGGACAGGTTAATTTGGAATGTGTTGGAGTGGCAAGCAGTGATGTTGATGTGCATTTTGGTTTCCCCACAGCATCAGTGACAGCAGCAGCTCGCAGGGGCTGTCGCAGCCCTCCACGCAGACCACGCAGTACCTGCGGGCTGACACGCCCAACAACGCCACCCCAGTAACCAGTAAGTGTTAATCTAAGCACAGAGCCTCCTGCCACGCTGCTTTGGTGGCAAATGCAAGAGAAGAACGTGAATAATTCTCTGGCTCTGTCACTTTGCTTCTTGGATTCCCACAGAGCGTGTTTTATCCAGCCACGCCGTAGTCAGGAGTGAGTTCGGGGGGATGTGAGTGGTCATATCAGCATGAGGCTGTGTTTGTGCCTTGGGTTGTTCTCTCTGCACCCAGAGCAGTCAGCCAGACTTCACCAGTAGCTGTGAAGTATCTGTTTTAACACTGAGAAGAGCCTGCCTCATGCAGTCCAAGCAGAGGAGAGGGCAGGATGTGTCCCCCCCAGCCCTGGGATCAGTTCCTAAAGCAGGTGATGCCACGTGCATGAATCCTGGTGGCTGTGTTATTCCTGTCATCTCCTGTTGCTTACAGCTTTGCTTGAAATTATATAAAATAGCTGAAGAGAGCAGTGAGAGGAAAGGAAGTGTGGCAGCAGTTTAGATACTGAGCTGGTAACTGATACCACAGAATATCCCAGCTGGAAGGGACACACAGGGATCATCCAGTCCAACCCCTGGCCCTGCACAGACACCCCAACAATCCCATCCTGTGCATCCCTGAGAGCATTGTCCAAACACTCCTGGAGCTCTGGCAGCCCTGGGGCTGTGCCCATTCCCTGGGGAGCCTGGGCAGTGCCCAGCACCCTCTAAGTGAAGAACCTTTCCTGATATCCAACTTAAACCTCCCCTGACTCAGCTTGATGCCATTCCCACAGCCAAAACGCAGTGAAAGTAAAAGGGGAGTTTTAAATTTCCTTATTGGAGCCCTTATCCACCCCAAAGCCATCTCAGCACCCATCAGAGGGGCCAGCAGCTCCTGCTAAAAACCTTTCCCAGCTCTTCCAGCATCCCCTAGTGTGGGTAGAGAATGCACCCAAAGCCTTGCAGGCCTTGCCAGAGGATTTGGGCACCTCCAGCTCAGAAGTTTCTGCTCCCTGGGTTTACAAACTTAAAGCAGAAGTGTTTTTCAGGACGTGAGCCCTGAATCCTGCTCCAGCCTGATGGATTTAGGTGAGCATTGGTGTGAGTGGCATCATCTGGCACCTCTGGCAACAGCTCCTGGGCTGGGGGAGAAGTTTCTCAGCTTTGCTTTGCTTTTTGCCTGGCAATTGGCATGCAAACACCCTCTCCCCAGAAAATAATGTACGTTGTCCTGAGGATTTATGTGTTGCCAGCTGCAATTTATGAGATTCTGCAAGCTCTGCTGGTAGCTTTGTATACTGGAGGTTTCATTTGAGAGTCATCAGCCACAGATTATGACTGCAAGGGGTGCCTGTCTTTAATCTCATTTTTGAAGGAATAAATGTTATTAGTTTTGATGAATTAATGGTATTTAGGTGTGCAAGGTTAGCATGAATTAATGTCCACCTATTTCTGTTGTGTGCCTGACTATTGTAAAAGGACTCTGGTAAGCAATCTTTACACAGTCTCTTTTTTTCCTTCTCCTTCATTCTTTTCTAATGCTCTTTTAGGAGCTTAAAAATAATGTTTGAGAATTCTTTTTTTCCTCTTTCTTTTTAAGTAAAAAGAAATATTGAAGATTTTCCCCTGGGTAGAGCTGACATTAACTTAGCCACTGCTGAGTCACGGAAGGCTAACAAGCATTTGGGAGCCCAACCAAAAGGCTCTGATTTATGGATGCTGCAGGTGGAGGAATAATTCATGGCACAGCTCAGCTTTCTGGGGAGGGCTGGCATTGCTGAGGGTTGTGGATTTACTGGCTGATGGAAGAGCACCAAGAGAGGAGTTGCAGGGAACCTGCCACATCCAGAGTGGGTCACAGGAGTGCAGGGCACTGGGATCTGCTGCCCCATGGAGCCAGGGGCCACAATCCCCTTTATGAGCTGCTCACCTTCTGCTAAAACCAATTTGTTTTAATTTTACCTTAGAATTGTTGAGCCACAGAATGGTGTGGGATGGAAGGAGCCCTAGAGACCATTCCATTCCAAACCCCTCCATGGATAGGGATGCCTTCCCCTATCCCAGGTTGCTCCAAGGCTCGTCCAACCTGGCCTGGGACACTTCCAGGGATCCAGGGGCAGCCACAGCTCCTCTGGGCACCCTGTGCCAGGGCCTCACCACCTTCATCCTCAGGCAAGAATTTTTTCTGTATATCTAATCTAAATTTCCCCTTTTTCAGTTTAAACCCATTACATTCTTCTTAAACTCCCATATTTTCTTCTGATCAGAATCAACCAGTTCTTATAATTACAAAACCTTATTTCCTTCATTTCCCCTGGCTGATTCATGATCATTGTAACCTGGATTGTTTGTGCTCCATGCTGTCCATCATACCAAGGCAAGCGTGCTGCTTCTGCTTGTTTGAGATGATTCTCTAGAATAACATCACTTTTATGGTGGGGAAAAAAAATCAGTACAAAAATTTCATATTTCATGGCCAAATGGTTGTGACAAGTCATGTTTTGAATTTCTCTGCGTGGGCTGAGAAGGTTTAACTCTGAAATGGGTAGACAGTGTGTTGAAGGTCCTCACTGCCACTCCATCCTTCAAAAGTAAGGACAGAGGGATGTATCTGGCTCTTTCTTTGCCCACCCTGCAGAGAGCTTGGCATGGGCATTGCACAAAGATATGGGGAAAGATTAGGCTTGTCTAATAAGTTTGGCCTCTTAGAAGCAGGCTCAGCACAGAGGGTTTTGGTGGTAGCTTTGTACCTGTGAGTGCAAACAGCCTTTCTGAAAACAGGCAGCAATATTCACTTCCAAACCTTGAGGAATAAGTCTACCAGAAAAAACAATTTCCTGGCATAAAATCAGCATAAAATTGGGTTCCAAATCGATGTGCCATGAACACCTTGACCAGATATTTATTTATAGATCCCTGGCAATGCTCAAGGAAGGTTGGAAAGGCTTGGAGCAACCTGGTCTAGTGGAAGATGTCCCTGCCCATGGCAGGGGGTTGGAATGAGATGGACTTTAAAGTCCCTTCCAACCCAAATAATTCTATAATTCAATGGTTGTCAACAACCTGGGCACTGAGAACATTGATCATTAAACACCCAGAGATTTCTCTGCCTTCCCCTGGTCCCATCAACTGGGGACTTGCTCTGTTAAAAGATAATAAGATCTAAGATCTGGCAGTGTTATTTGGATGAAAGGAACCTTTAATTGAGGATTTTTTTTCTTCCTAATGAGGAGTCTCCAGGAGCAGGTGGGGAATGCCTGCACTGCTGGAAGGATCCAGGTTTTGTCATGCTTGCCTTTATGAAATTCTGTGTTATCTGGTGACAGCTACAGAGCCTTCCCCAAAATTGGGTTTGTTACAGTGCATTTGCTGAAAAAAATTGCACACAAAAGATCTGAACCCCTTTACAAGGGAAGCACCTGTAGTATGTGATAGGCTTCTTTCTCCCATATAGGTATATTTAGGAATAACAAAAAGTCTGTGTAAAAATGCCTTGAGCTGTTCTTTAAGTTAATTATCACTTCTTTGGGTACTATGAATGGCTGTTCAATGACACTGTCAGCGAGTGGAATGAACCAAATTACTTTAATTATGGAGTAATTGCACAGAGTGATGGTAATTAAATCTTGATCAGTTTAAGTGAGTGAATTAATTGCTCCAGCTTGGAATGCACACGGCAGCAAGAGGAGTTGTTTTGTAGTTTAATTAACACCAACCACTAAATTCTTATCATATCTAAAATGCAGACAATTAATGAGTTTGATTCTGCTCTCACCTTAATAGGAACTAGGACAGAACACATGCTGAGAAAGGTAGCTGTGGTAGCAAAATGACAGAAAACTTAATATTCCTGTCAGTGGTGGAGAAACACTAGCTATACTCTGCTTTGCCTTGCAGTGAAATGTGCAAATAGAAATATTTCCGTATAATTAGCTCCTGGCCCCATTTTGTTTCAATACTTGCTGATCAGGAGACATTGCCAAATTTGTTCATGTTTTCAGTTTCAGCTGCCTATGTTTCCAGGTGGTTTTTGGCCTCTTCTCCCTGTGTTGTCCAGCCTGCTGCTCCCACCCTGGATAAACGAGCTGCTCTTCCCTTGTGTTACGTGCAAAGGTGCTGCCATGATTTTGGGTGTGTGATGGTCACACAGACCCCTCCTTAATGCAATGCCCACCTTCTGCCTCACCTGACAGCCTCCCAAAAGTGACTCCTCTCATGGGAAGGTCTTTGCTTCTTTTCACTCCTGCCATAATAACATCTTCCTGAAGGGTCAGGGGACATAGAGGTTGGGGTGTTGACATGTTGACAAAAGGGAGGAAAGCTGCAAATGCAGCCCACAAGTGCTTGCCATGCTGGTGACACTGCTTAAGGGACACTTAAATATAAAGAAGGGAGTTCCCAGCAGATGATGTGTCTGTGGGTTCAGAGTATTGATTTTTAGCTTAATCATGGAGATCAGAGGAGGAGGGAAACTCCCTGGACTGATACCAAATGAGGAACTTGGCAAAAGCACTTAAAGGTGCTTTTAAATAATAAAATCTTTGTTCTGAACACCTGCCTGGAGCACTTTCACGCACATAGACAGACAGACAGCTCCATCTTTCACTAACAGCATCAGGAGGGGATAATTTACTCAGCAGAGAAGCTGGTGGAGGAGCTGGAGCTGCCATTCATGAGGGCACTGATGGCCACTGGACAGCCTCGTGGAGGGCAGTGGACACAGCGGGAATGCCAAGGGACACTTAAATGTATAGAAGAAGGGAGTTCCCAGCAGATGACGTGTCTGTGGGTCCAGAGTATTGATTTTTAGCTTAACCATGGAGATCAGAGGGGAGAGGAAGCTCCCTGGTTCCTCACTGATACCAAATGAGGAACTTGGCTTAAAGGTCCTTTTATATAATAAAATATCTGTCCTAAACACCTGCCTGGGGCATTTTCATGCACACATACAGACATACAGCTCCATCTTTCACTAACAAGAGGTGACAATTTACTCTGCAGGGAAGCTGGTGGAGGTGTGACCCTGAGCTGGAGCTGCCATTCATGAGGTCACAGCCACCAGGGCACTGATGGCCACTGGACAGCATCGTGGAGGGCAGTGGCCACAGTGGGAATGCCACAGCTTCGAGGTTCTACAGGTGTCAAGTGTTTAATTGGAATTTGCACCCCTGAAGTCTCCGAATTTGACCAACACCAGTAAATTTTCCAGCTCAGAGAAGCACTCAGCGGTGTGGCCAGGGACAGTGCCCAGCTGGCAGTGCCAGAGCAGCTGCCTCTTCGTTAGCTCTGATTTCTGCCTCCTCTTTAATTGGTGCTCAGAGCCAGCCATGGATCTGCAGTGCTGCTCTGCCCAAGGCCAGCTCTTGATCAAATTTTCCACATCTCGTCCTGACCTTGGTCACATTCCCTCACTCCTTCCACACCCCCACTCAGCTCCATGTCATGGACACAGGCACAGCTCCAGGAGATAATTCCCTGCTGAGTGATATCTCCTCTGATTTGAATTGCTGTCAGTGGCAGAACACCATCTTTTGGAAGCAAAAGAAAGAACCTGCTGAATTAGAGGTATTTCTCCATCCATTTGCTAGATCTCATGGAGTTAATTTGAATGCATGGCTCCTGTGGCTGCCATGACAAAATCAGAGCCTTAGAGATGGCCAAGGAATTCCCATTTTCAGGGATTTTTGATCCCCTGAGGCATGATCAGCTTCTGCTAAGGACTCAAGCCACGTAAAGGGTTTAGATAGCAGCTCCCTCCTCCTCCAACACCATCAGACTCACAAAATATTTATTCATTATTCATTCAAATATTTATATTCATTTATTTCAAAGCATCTTCCTACTCTTTTCCCAAAATAACATGTACCACAATATCTGGGGCTCACTACCCAGCATGCTAGAATTTATTTTTAATTTTTTTCTCTTCCTTCTTTGGTGACTTTGCTCATGGACTGGTGCACGATATTTGCCTGGGTTATTTCCTGAAGATATTTGAAGGCAAAAGGGTTTTTTCATTTTGAAATCTGAGCCTCTTGAGTGAAAGGCCCTGTTGTTTGATTTTTGTGGTGCTGGAGGCCTTCATCCGCGTTGGGACCTTTGTTCCACTTTGCCTTTCCCCACAAAGCACCACCTCCATTTTGGCACTGGAGAAGAGGCTACACTGCGATAATTTATTTGTGGGGAGTTTTGAATAAGTTAGAGATGGGATTTTTGAGTTGTTTTTGATGATGTGGTTTATTTTTAATTTTTTTTACATAGGTAGGAAGGGTGAGTTTGGTTTACATTGTTACAGTATGGTTTAGAAAGTTATAAGACTTTTAGTTATTAGATTTTTAAAGGAGTTATTAACTAATAAAATATTGTTAACAAAGATATTTATGTTTTTAACTTAATCTTTAAATATTTAGTCTTATAGACTCATACTACAGTGTAAATTTTCTTAATCATATTATGACACACAAACCTACAGTACTACATTCTAATTTCCTTATTTACCTCTGTAACTACTTTTATTTTTTCTGTATCTTAAACTCTAAAATTCTAAACT
>JAWWMS010000015.1:20956747-20970149 GCA_035048045.1 Chlorospingus semifuscus
CTGGGGAGCCTGGGCAGTGCCCAGCACCCTCTGGGGGAAGAACCTTTTCCTGATATCCAACCTAAACCCCCCTGACACAGCTCCAGCTGTTCCCTGAGGTCCTCCTGTCCCTGGTCACAGAGAGAAGAGCTCAGAGCTGTCCCTTGGGAGGAGCTGCAGACTGGGACCAGGTCTTTCAGTCTCCTCCATGTTGAACAGACCAAGAGCTCTCAGCTGTGTCTGAGTTAATTCTATTATTAATGAATGTATTTGTTACCTGTGGAATTTTTATTCCTTAAATTATTGTCTGGTGGAGGGAGGGCTATCCCATCCAGCCCTGCTCCAGGGAAGGGACTGTTCCAGCTGGAGGGAAGGTGGCCAGCATAGGGACACACATTGGGTTTTTTTTTAAACCAACTAATAAGACCTCAGAGTCTCTCCCATTGTCTTCTGATGGCACTTGGTGATAGTGACTGTCCCATGATGAGGGAGCACAGCAGAAAAGTCACCATTATTCTCAGCCCTCTTGTGTTCTCCTTTTTTCTTCCCCATGTGTGGAAGCAGGTTTTTACCTGAGGTTGAACTGCACCTCTAGGAGAGATTTGGCTCACTTCTACATTGTACTGTATCTCCCTGAAAAACCCCCACCAAACTTATTTGTTTATCTTTCTCTTGCTAAGAGTTTATCTGAGTTTATCTTTCTCTTGCTAAGAGCTGCCTTTAAAATGTATTTGGTATAAGCATTAATAAAAAACAGGCTTGTAAGAATTTAATATATGAAATGTTAAAAAAATTCCTTCTCACAGAGTTTGGAAGAGGCCTTACCCTGCAAATTATTCTAGAGCTGGTATTCCCTCTTGTCACCTGAGTCTCTCCCCAGCCCTTTTATTTTCCATCTCTTAGAATCACAGAATCATTTAGGTTGGAAAAGCCCTCCCAGATCACCAAGTTCAGTTGTTCCCCCAGCATTGCCAAGGCCACCCATGTCCCCAGGTGCCACACAGCTTTTAACTCCCTCCAGGGGTGGGGTCTCCACCTCTGGGCAGCTGTGCCAGGGCTGGACAATGCTTTGGGCAGTGGAATTTCCCTTCATGCCCACTCTGAACCTCTTCTGGTGCAAGTTAAGGCTGTTTCCTCTCCTCCTGTCCCTGTTCCCTGGGAGCAGAGCCCGACCACCCCCAGCTGTCCCCTCCTGTCAGGAGTTGTGCAGAGCCACAAGGTCCCCCCTGAACCTCCTTTGCTCCAGGCTGAGCCCCTTTCCAGCTCCCTCAGCCTCTCCTGGTGCTCCACTCCCTTCCCCATCTCCATTCCCTTCCCTGGACACACTCCAGACCCTCAGTGTCTCATCCCAGCTCAGGCTGAGCTGCTGATGTCCTGTCAACCTCAGTTTTTTTGTTTGGCTTTCCAAATGACTCAGGTTAATTTGGCTGAGTTCCAGTTGCTGGAATATTGTCCCCCAGAATCCTCTGGCCATGAGGAGGGGACCAAGCCCAGGGTGATGGCTCAACCCTCCTCACCCTGCCCAGTGTGGTGGCCGCTGTGCCCAAGTGACACCTGTCTGCTGGGGGGCAGCCCAGTGTCTCTTACCTGCTTTGGGACCCCCCCGTAGCACTGGAAATGGTGCAAATTAGGAGGAGAAGAGAAAAGGTTGGATGTGTGAAAAAAGCATTATACAGTTGTATCATTTTGCTTTCAGTAACATTTAAATTTTGAAGAAACTATTATCAGAATAATTCTCAAGATTTCTTTAATAATTCATACACATGGACAAAAATATTCCAGCTTTTCTGACTCTGCTGGTGTATCCAGATGTCTGGAAGTGCCAGAAGAGGGCACTGGTAGTTTGTTAATGTCCTGCTGGGGTAAGGCATCTTCCCAGCTCCCAGTCTATTTCTTCCTCCTGAGGGCAGTGCAGTGTTGATCACCTTCAGGACAGGAGTTTCCTTCACCCAGAGTTAATAATCAAAGTTGTTTGCATGACACTACAGAGAATTCCTGTCTAATTTCTTTCCCTGCAGATGATTATGCTTGTGTTTTTTGTTGCTAAATACTTAATTATTTTAAAATTAATATATAATATATTTAAGATGGTGCTGCTCCCTGGTGTGTGGAGGTCAGAGGTGGAGCCCTATGCCTGTTGTCATTCCAAGGGTATTTATGTTGGATTGTTTGGCTCTGTCTGTTGTCATTCCAAGGGTATTTATGTTGGATTGTTTGGCTCTGCTGGCTCCTCAGGTTATCCCACATTACGGATAGAGAAGAATGATCTGAAAAGTGTCACTCTCATGGAGGCCAAAGCTAAGGTGAAGGACATAGCCATCTCCAGGGAGAGGATCACCCTCAAAGATGTGCTCCAAGAAGGTATTTACAGCTCTCAGACACTTCATTCCTACCACATGATGTAGATACATAAATACAAAGATATGGATATTTATTTACAGAAATCATTCATGGATGATGCTTCTGATCTTTGTTGCTTTGGTGGATGGGAGGAATGATGAGTTATGTTTGCATTTGGGGTGTGGGGATGGGGAAAGCAGCTTCCAGAGTTAATTAGGCTGGGGGAGTGACCAGGTGTGCTCAGTAAGTCATTGAGCTGGTCTGTCTTAATAACCTGCTCCCTGAAATGATGGGTGGCTGGAGTGAAAGGGAATCACTCAGGGCTCAAGGTAACTCACTTCTGGGAGTTCCTACAGGAGAGTTACTCTTAACAACATAAAAATGAAAGCAAAGCCAACCCAAAGCCCAGAAGAACTTCAGTTGTCCAAATTTGGTGTCTCAATTTGATAGCTTTGCTTTGGAAATCTAATTGGCAGATGCAACATTTACAAGCCTGATATAAAAGATTCAGAGACTACCTCATTGTTTTCCTGGAATATCCTGAGTTGGAAGGACCCACAAGGATCGTCCAGTTCTGAATTTTTCACTCTTTGTTTCCTGTGCACTTTGAAAGTGCTCATGCACAACATGAATTGATTCTTGCTGATATTGAATTTGAAAAATAGGCTTAAATATTTAATTTTCTTTGTCATTCACCTTTACTGCTGCAATTTCAAGTCTCTGTTCCCTGAGAAATCAAACTTCCCAAAGCAGGAGATTGGAGATGATCATCCTTTGGAGGCAGAATGCTTTGTGTTAGTCTGAGCAGCAGTGGAGGATGTTCCCATTTTTGTTCAGTGTGTGTCTCTGAACCTCTGGGGTGGCAGCTCTGTGCTAACTCCCAGTGTGGGCTCTGCAAAAACCTTCCTTGGCATGTGGGATGTGCTTTGTGTTGCTCTGGGCTGCCTGGAGCTGGGATGTTGGGAGTCACCCATGACTAGAAGTGACTCAGTGCCCCAGCCACGCTGCAGATGTTTGGTGGCAGAGCTGCCCTGCTCTGCCAGATGAGGCATAAGGAGCTGTTGAATGCAGTTTGGACCCACTTAATCCTGGGATCTCGTTTCTTAGCCTCCAGCTGTTGCTTTGAGTCAGAGCCTTCACAAGTTAATCACAGAGTCATTAAGGTTAGAAAAGCCCTCTGAGGTCATCGAGTCCAAGCACTCCCCCAGCACTGCCAATTTCACCCCTGTCCCCAAGTGCCACATCCACACGTCAGAGGACTTACAAAACCTGACCAGTTTCAGTTCAGGATCATGGTGGTGTTGAGTCTCTGGCATTGAAGAACAAAAGAGCTTCAGAAGGGAAGAAGGGGATAAAGTAAATGCATGCAAGTAACGTTTTTACAGATCTTGGCCACAGATTCATTATAAACTTCACGTAGCTTCTGTAGCTTCACCTGCTTTTACATTTTGGAAATATATGTTTAGGCACTTTTTCAAAGTCTTCAAGAACCAAGACAGGAGGAATTTAGTTGCTGTTAGATAATTAATGGTGTTGTGTTGCCTGAGAGTCTCCTGAGTTCAGCTGCTGCTTAGTGAGATTGCAGTTTGACAACCCCTGTCATGCAGGGTTTCCTTGCAGCCTCAGGATAGGTGGCAGAAGTGTTGCACTGGAAGCAGGTGTTTATCTGAGGTTGCACTGCCCCTGTTTGAGGTATTTAAAAACAAATAAGACCTGTATTTCATACTGTCAAAGATCTTTCAACCTAGTCAGGAAGGAGGAATCCTTGGGAAGGGGCTGTTATGCTGGAATAGACTCTGTGGAGATGATGCTCACCTTGGTGCAGGAAAGTGTTGCCAAGCTGAGCAGTAAAAAAACAATTAAATTCTCTGTGTCTTACCAGTTGTTCTCAGCCCAGCTCCTCAGAGTTAGCTCCTCTTCCTGCAGTAGCATCAGTAACATCTTGTAAATGGAAAAATGCTGGAGAATCTGAATGACCTCGAAACAACCCCAGCACCTTCCAGCTGAGGTGAAACTTGTGAATAATGGTGATGCTGGCTGTTTCAAAGTGTTCCATGTGTGCTGGCTGGCCAGAATTGCTGTTTCCTTGTGAATGTTTCCAAAAAAGACTTGGTCCTTGTGAGAAATGCCTTGGCTTAGAATTCCAGACTGGATGGGTGAGAAAAGGGAGCTGGAGTTCTTATTGCAGGGAGTTGACTGAAGTGCCACAAATAAGCCATCATCATATTGATATTTAATTTCACTGAGTGCTATCACTAGTTCACTCTCATGCTTTTCCCCTTATTTATGTAAAACTTCACCATTTGTTGCCTGTAGTTGTGAATCCCCCTTGTTCTGGTGTTGGGTTCTCTCTTGGTGACTTCATAGATTTTGTAGACACTTTAACTGCAAGCATTTCTCACTTTCTGCTGTGAAAGGTACTGTTTGCTTAAGATACTCCTAATGTAATCAGTGTTTCTTTACTTTACTGATTGGATGTTCTGTTCCCAGGCACGTTTGGGCGCATTTTCCATGGAATTCTAATAGAAGAAAAAGACCCCAGTAAAGAGAAACAAGTTTTTGTCAAAACTGTTAAAGGTATGTTTGCATGAAGGTGTGGGTTTGTGTGCAGGTGTTTGAATTGTGCTGCAGGCTGAGAGTGCCAAACCTGGCTTTGTAACACCCCCCTTTTCTCCAAAATATGCAAATGATGAAAAGCAAAAGCAGTTTGGATGCTTCCTTCAGCCAGAGGGAACAGCAATCTTATATGGAAGAAAAATGCATGCACCAGTACTTTCAGTCATCACCCTTGAATACTTTTCTTTATTATTCTTCTAAGGAGAAAATTATATTGGTTTTTTTTCCTCAGCATGTCATTATCTTCCCAGTCACAACCTTGTCCCCTGCAAATTGCTGAAAAACACCTGAAATGTATCTTAAAAATCTTTTACAAATGCATGACTGTACAAAAGACTGGGCATAGGTTCCGCCTTCCTTAAGCTTTGCAACTGAAGCGTGAGAATTGGCATTTAGAACTGAATTTATCAAATACAGCACCTGTGTTCAGGAAATACCTTGAAATGGGTATGGGTGGACTTAAGGAGCAAGTTGGGTGTAGATGAAAATGTCGTAATTATCCCACATGTCTGTCACATGTATCCCATGTGTATATTACAAGTATCCTACATCTATCCCTTCCTCTGCAATCATCACAAGTTCTCTTTTTGCCAAATTCCCAGTACAGTGGTTGTTTTACCACTTATTTTTGTCATTTCTGTCTTAGTGCCTTTGGTTTTTCATTTGACAACTTCTTTAATTCTTTCTTGCAAAAAAAGAAATAAGCCTCTGTAAGAATTTCCACTCATTCTGCCTTTTTGTTTTTGCATGGCTATTAATTTTGGAAGATACTGATTGGGAAATGGTGAAGCTGCTGAATTTTGTTGTTGAATCTTTCTGCCACCCATTTATTCTCTGCTACCTTTGAGGAAAATATGTTGCTTAAAGGAAGCAGCCACTTTGGTCTGTTCCTGACACAATCAGATGTTTCTGGTGCTCTTCTCTCTCACATGTCATAGAATAATGGAATGGTTTGGGTTGGAAGGGACCTTGAAGATTACCCAGTCCCACCTCTGACAGGGGCAGGGACACCTTCCACCATCCCAGGGTGCTCCAAGCTCTGTCCAACCTGGCCTTGGACACTTCCAGGGATCCAGGGGCAGCCACAGCTTCTGTGGGCAACTGTGCCAGGGCCTCAGCACCCTCACAGGGAAGAATTTCTTCCTAATATCCCATCTAATTCTGCCTTCTGGCAGCTTAAAGCATGTCCTGTCCCTCCATGCCTCGTCCCAAGTCCCTCTCCAGCTCTCCTGGAGCTCCTTTTGGAGACTCTCAGTTCTCCCTGGAGCCTTCTCTTCTCCAGGTGAACACCCCCAGCTCTCCCAGCCTGACTTCTCTTACTTAAAAACAAAAAAATTTGCTTCTTTCTAATATTTTGGGAACATTTTCTGATGTTTCAGTCCCATTCTGCCTTCTTCTGTTCCCTTTCACTGCCAAACAGTTCAGTCTTTTTTATTTCTTGGCTCTTATTTAATAATAGTTTCTCAAACACTTGGCCCTTGGCACGCGAGCTACTTTTTATAGCACTGGATTAAACAACATAACATTTGTCAAAAGTGATCTTAATTTAGCTGCCTCCCATGACCTCTTATTGAATTGCTTTCCCAAAATGGGACTTCCAATGCACTCCTAAATCCATAATTCTCCCTTAGAGTGGCTTGTGTCTGTGACACATTCATGTCCTATAGGAAAAAAGCTCTTCCCTTTGCAGGGAAGGGTTCAGCATTCATCACTGTAGAGAATTTCCCAGCATTAAAAAGGATTTCTGTGTAAGAAATGTAGAGTAGCTTTTGTTGATACTTGGGCCTGGGCAGCAGAATTTTGCAAGGAATAAAACCTGTATCATCCCTATTCCTCACAGCAGTGCTGATATTACACAGCTTCATTTTCACACCCTGGCTGTTATTGCTGTGTGTGTGGCTGGGACATGTAATAAGTTGGGAATTTGATCTGGTTGGAAGCAAAAAACCTGCAAAAATCCTCTTGTAACCAGAGTTTTTCCTTGATCTCAGTCATTCTGTGGCCACACACACACTGCTGTTCTGGCACAAGCAGAAGCAGGGCAAGACCATAAAAGCTTGATGGGTATGAGAACCATTAAACTGACTTAAGTATCATTTTGCTGAAGGCAATAAAGCCTGAGGGTCATGGAAAATAGACAAGGAATAAAGACTTTGTCTGTGGAGTAAAATTATCCCTTCCCAAAGGTATGAGCTGCTCCAGAACTGCCTTGTTTAACCCAGAGGTGCACTCTGAAAGTGATAAAATGAAGCCCAGTGGGGCCCCAAATGTCAGGAAACAATGGGGAGTGGGGCTGGAGTATCCCAGATCTTTGGAAAATGTTAAGTGAGGTTCTTTGAGTAGATACTGTGAAGAAGAATAACCTTGAGAGAAAAAACACCTTTTTTTTTCTCACCAGGGTCAGAGCTTGAGAAACTGAAGACACTGTTCTGACATTAGGGGAGTTGTTATGGTTTTAAACCTGGAATTTCAAGAGAATCCCAGAATGATTTGGGTTGGAAGGGACCTTAAAGCTCATCCACACCCACCCCTGCCATGGGCAGGGACACCTTCCACTAGATCACAATGCTCCAAGCCCCATCCAACCTGGCCTGGGACACTTTCAAGGAAGGATGAGGCAGCCACAGCTTCTCTGGGCAACTTGTGCCAGTGTCTGACCTCACAAGGAAGAATAAATAATTAATTTTTTCAAAATTGTCTTCCTTATGGCAAATGTAAATCTACCCTTTTCCTGTTTAAAACTTTTCCCTTTGTCCTGTCCCTGCAAGCAGTGATCAAAACTCTGTTTCATGGATTTCTTACAATCCGCAAGCCACAGAAAAGTATCCTTGGAAAATTTTCTTCTCCAGGCTGAACCTCCTCAGCCCAACAAGTATTACAGATGGGCCAAGAGTTTGGATTTGCTGGCTGTTAGGAGAAGAGCTCTGTGCCACTCAGGTGGGTGTCAGGGTTGTGCTGTTCAAGGAGTGGTTTCTGAGTGAAAATCCATAAAGAAAAATCATGCCCTAAGTGCCTGGATCTCTTGATGTGTCTCTCCTTCAGCTGTCAGTGTATTACAGCATCCATACCCTTTTAAAAGAAGTTATTTCCAACACTGTGGGCAGAGGGAATGTGCTGTCAGTTTTCCCATTTCCTGTGCTGGAAAGGTGAATGTTGTGGCTGTTGTGCTCATCAGGCAATAGTTCTATCTGTGGGTATTGCCTGCTCTGGAGGGAGAGTGATGGCAGCCTTGTCAGTTTGTCTCTTCCCTGTATTCTTTGGTTAATTGCTGCCCCCAAAGGATCAACAGCACAAGTGACTTGACTGCAGTAACTGCAGCAGCACTTCCCTCTTTCCTTCCCTGATGTTTCCCAGAGCTCCAGTGAGATGCAGAGCATTGCTATGAACCAGGAGAGTGAAAAAAGTGAGAACAGGATCCCTGATTTCTCTGAGCTTTGTGTTTGTTCCCCTTCTGAAGTGATCTGCTCTTAAAGGAGTCAGGAATACATGAAAACTGAGAGAGCCTGGACCTGCCTGAGAGGTGGAAGAGCCCATCCAGAGTTTCCTGGAATATTCTGTGTTCCCTGTTGTCTCAAGTTGGGGTAGAATTATTAGGTCAGACTCTCAAAGAGCAAGTTTGAGCCTGATTAAGCAATATCAGTGCAGGGGTTAAATAGGTTGGAGTGTGCTTGTTCAGCATTATCTGACTGCATTTTCATCTGTCACAGAACTTGGGGTCTTTCATTTGAGCACTTCATGAAGTTATTGAAATACTTTTGAAGTGATTCAGTGATTATTTGTTCTGTAGCTCTTAAATTGATGGGGTGTAAAAGTTGGAGTTGCTTCTCTTGAAGTCTCAACACCACATCTCTTATAGAGACTGGCTGAAGAAGGATTCATCCCTGGGTTTTACTCCAGATCCTTAAAAGAGTTTTTTCTTTCATGGAGCTTTAGTTCAGTCTAGGGAGAAAGTTGTAACATGCCCGTGGCAGTGACAAAGTTTCTACATGCAGGTTCAGGAAATAGATGAATTTATAAGGTTTTTTTAGTGCTGTATCATCTGTGCCTGGGTGCCTGAGCCTTCTGATATGTGCAGTGCCTTGTGCCAAGGAGAGCTTCAAAGGAAAATGGATCTTTCTTGGCTTTCCGGAAGCTCTAATAACTTCAGACTGCAAAGATCCCAAGCTCTGGGGGAAAGCTGTGACTTGTTCAGGCTGTCCTACATCCTTCTTGTTGGCCATACAGCTGTTGTGTTGTCTTTGCACTTCACACTTCCACTGTGTTCATTTGCTAGGCAAGGTGCTCAAAGTCAAAGTTACTTTCACACTTAGACATTACAGAGGAAAATTCATCTTTGTGCTGTCTTCAAACAGACACTGATGAAGATTGAGGATGTGTGTCACTGCCAGCAAGAACAAGGATATGTTATCTAGAATATTTGGGATTTTGGAATCTTTGGATCAACACAACCTGAATGAGTTCTTTGTTAGAAAGATGAGAGGCTTAGCTGGAATTTGCTTTCTTTGTTGTGTTTTTTTTGTTTTACAGAAAAATTGGGTTATGAGAGTGGAATGCTTCACTTTCCAATCAAAGGTTTCCAGTCCCTCTCAGTTTTGGGAAGTGTCTCTGATGGCATCTTTCTCCAAGCTGGCATTACATCTCTTGCCAGGGTTTAACAGATCCCTGCAGCCTTTCTGGGGAATCTTTTAAATCATCTGATGTCAGAGGAGGAAGAAAACACACAAGTTTCACCTTTGATTTAAAGAACACATTGTTTAATGGTGCTTTTCCTGTGAAGGAGAAAATTCTTAGCAAAACAAATGGAATTGTGTTATTCCAGGAACATATGAAGTGAGGGTGAGCTGTGCAGAGCCCTGACTCATTTAGGATGTTCTGGCCAAGGTACACTTTTGGTAAAAACAACACAGTGTGCTGTTCAAGATAACCCAGCTGCTCCCATTTTCGTGTTCTAACCACTTAACATTTTTCTGATGTACAAGGAAGGAGTGTTTGGAAACAAACCATCCATGGAAAGCACTGGAAGCAAAGTGTTGACAAAGGTCAGCTCTTTAAACTTTATTGTTCTACCAACTTTTAACAAAGCTTTTGAGTTCTGTCATCTTAGGTCACTAAAAGACTTTCAGCATTCTTGGCTATCTCTGACATTTGACAATTTAGAGGTTTTTAATTTATTGCTAGTTAAGAGGAGATGTCCCATTCCTGGAAGTGCTCAGGCCAGGTTGGACAGGGCTTGGAGCATTGTGATCTAGTGGAAGGTGTCCCTGCCCATGGCAGGAGGTGGAGCTGGATGAGCTTTAAGGTCCCTTCCAACCCAAACCATTCCATGGTTGCAACATTGGTGACTCTTCAGGATTTCATGCAGTTGGGAAGTGTAGGAATGGAAATCCTGAGAATTCAGGCTGTGCCAAGCAGGAGAAAGCAATTTAGAGGATTTAAGTGGGGACAAGCAGCTCTGTGTTAACCAAGGTGAAGGTTTCTTGTTCACACTTAGCAGGTACCAGAACTTGGAGAATTCACAGTTGTTCTCATGGGGTCGTGTTTCAGTTGATGGAATTTGCTCTTCTGGGCAGTTCATTCTTAAGAAACACAGCCTTGTGAAAATAGTTCTAAGTTTAAATTTGTACCTTAAACACACAGCATTTGAATTAATTGTTCTGAAGTATTTAATCTTCCAAAATCAGAGTGCAGGATCCTGTTTCTGAAGAGTACAGTTTATGCCAGAAAAATAAATCAAGAGTTACTGCTCATCTGAGCTAAATTCTTGAGTGTCTTTATAAAGGAAGATATTTGAATTTAAAGAATTTGGGATAAGTAGCAAATTTCTGAATATCAGCCTAAAAAAGCACTTGATTTACCATTTAATCCTAGTTCTTTAAGAAAATACCCTAAGACATCTAAAGCAGTACAGTATGCTTCAGAAAATACTGAGGGGATGATTTCCA
Organism: Chlorospingus semifuscus; assembly: GCA_035048045.1. NCBI lineage: Eukaryota > Metazoa > Chordata > Aves > Passeriformes > Passerellidae > Chlorospingus > Chlorospingus semifuscus. Next base: position 20,967,625 of record JAWWMS010000015.1, read on the forward strand.
AAGTATTGTACTGTATAATTTAAAGATTTGTTATTCCATATGCTAAAGGATATTCACCTGCAGGGCAATTTAATTTACATACAGTTAAAATCTCTACTTGTACATCAGTTTTATTATGTGCTGCCCCTTGACCTTTGGACCAGGACATCAATCATGTCTCTCTTTCTCAGTTTCACTTTCAACTTACTTAACACTTTCAGGTTCACTTTGAGTTAAATAGATTATTGAACAAAGAGCCTTTTACTTTCTCCTCTTTGCTGCTGCTTCCTGGATTCTGGTGTTACTGTTACACAGGGAACTAAGACTATCCCCAAATCCTGCTTTTCTCTGCCCTTTTCTGTGGTTTAAAACTGCATGTGCATTTGTAATGTAGGAAAACCAGAACAGCATTCCCTATTTTAGCAGTGTCATGTTGACTCAATCCCAAGATTTATTAAAATTAGGCTTGGATTTGTCAGTGTGAGCTGCCTTTCTTTGCAAAATAAACTCTTGTGGTTGATACTTGATGCCTGGATAGCAGGATTGGAAGAGAAATCCTGCTCTGTGGAAATTTTATCAGGACTAAGTGCAATGTCCTGTGCTGTAACCTTTTCCTGCTGTGATTTGGAGTGCATGTCTTCCCTTTACAGGAGACTGGAGTTCTGTAGGATGCAGGAGTGCCTTGGAAAGCTGGGAGATGTTGAATTTGTGAGAGTGATGACCTGAAAACCTCCTGCAGCTCCGAGTTGCAAGCAGGAGCACAGTGTGCAGGAGGAAGCATCAGATGCTCCACTTGGCTCTGGCTCACTCCTGGGGCCTTGAAATTTGAAAGCTGAAATATGTTTTATATCTACTTTCCTTTCTGCCTGAGATAAAGCAGGTTGGATCATGACTTCTTGCATTTCCTTCTGGTGAAGGAAAGTTGTGAAGGTTACCTGATAGGAGCATTAAAAATGTCCTGTGCAACAGATGTGAGCACAGGCATTGAATTACTTCCAAAGACTCGTGTGGAGGGGTTAAAGCAATACTCAGGCATGCATTCTCTTTGAACTGGGGTGGAATTCTGCCTTGGGAGCAGTTTTACCTAATTAATTGCCATGCAGAAGCAGCAGTAATTAACAAGGATGTGTTGATGCTGGGAGCATTTATCACCTGGAGCTGCTCTAGTGCTGCACTCTAAATTCCTCTGACCACTGTGCCTGTCTGTGTGGCTGTCACCCTTCAATAACTGGAGCTTGTGCACTTTGTCATGGGATATTTGGCAAAGCCCACAAAGCTGAAAAATAATAAGGGTAATAGAAGCTTATGAAAACAGGCAGGAGTGTAGAAAATCGGCTCAGTGGTGTGGTGTGGGGGAGTATTACCTGGCAGTATGAAACAGGAGGAAGTTCACAGGGGAACAAGCCATTACAAATGGTCCAAAGATGAGAAAAGCTGCAGGTAAAACATCTTCTTAAATATTGCAGTTGGAAACATTCATCAGAAGGCTTGGAGCTCCTGGCTGTAGCATTTGCAGAGCTGCTTCTGACAGGAATCTTGAAAGAATCTGCTGTTAGTGCCTGTAGCAGGCTGTGAGAAAGTTCAAATGGGACTCAGTTCAATTTTGAAACCTGTGGTTACATGGGTTTTCAGGTTCTGCTTTGTCTTCTGAAGAAACAGATTTCAGTGACCATTCTGCAATCAGAACTCCTGTAAATTGTAGTGCTGCCTGAGAGGGGGTTGTGAGGTGGGTGTCACCCTGTTCCCCCAGGGAACTGGAGACAGGACAAGAAGAAATTGCCTCAAGTTGCCCCATGAGAAGTTTAGGTTGGATATTAGGGAAAATTTCTTCCCAGAAAGGGGTGTCCATCCCTGGCGCAGCTGCCCAGGGCAGTGATGGAGTCCCCATTCCTGAAGGGATTTAACAGAGGTGTGGATGTGGGACTTGGGGACATGGATTAGGAATGAGTGGACTTGATCTTGGAGGGCTTTTCCAACCTAAAGAATTCTGTGATCCTACTCTAAGCTGTGCTTTGCAATTTTGAGGCTCTGGGAGGTCTGACTTCCAAAGTGACTCATGAAAGCATCCAGCTAATCAGTTCCCCACTGCAATATCCAGGTAATTGCTGCTTTTTATCTCTGCTATGTCCTTTGGGGTGTGGAGTGACTTTTCCTGGTGGAGCAGAGCCTGGTGCCCTGCAGCTGATGAGTGCCTGGTCTCAGAGCAGGCAATTCCCTTCAATTTAGTGCCATCACAGAACTTCACCAAGATCTTTTCAGCTGATGATTCATGTGATTGATGAATGATAATGAACAAACAATGTATTTGAAAATACATTTTTGCAGCTGGATTTTAGGAAGTTGGTAAAAATGGAATAGGTGTTTTTCCTCCCCATGAACCAGGCAGGGCCCCAGCACATCCCAGCACAGAGGGATGTAAAACCAGCAGTGCCAAGAGCCCCATTGTGCCTGGCTGCACACAAATCCTGTAATATCAGGAGATAAACCTGCAGCTCCATCAGAGCTTGGAATCCTGCCTTGTTCTTGCCCTGGGCCTCAGGGCAGGC
>JAWWMS010000015.1:20974199-21002573 GCA_035048045.1 Chlorospingus semifuscus
AGGGATCCAGGGGCAGCCACAGCTTCTCTGGGCACCCTGTGCCAGGGCCTCATCATCCTCACAGGGAGGAATTTCTTCCCAACATCCCATCCATCCCTATCTGGCAGTGGGAAACCATTCCCCCTTGTGCTGTCCCTCCATCCCTCATCCCAAGTCCCTCTCCAGCTCTCCTGGAGCCCCTTTAGGCACTGAAAAGGGCTCTGAGCTCTCCCTGGATCCTTCTCCAGGCTGGACATTCCTAGCCTTTATAATAAAGGCCTTGCCTAAAGTACAGGAGTAGCAGGTTTTGGTGAAACGTACCTAAAATAGGAACAAAATGAACCTGCCATGCTCTCATCATTCCAAATGAGCTGTTGTCCTCCCTTTTATAAGTCAAGCTTTCTAAAAAAGTCCAAAAAGCTTTTCTTCCCTACACTGCCTATAAAGATGGGACCTTCATGGGTCTCCAGAGCTGATGGATGTGACACCAGGCTGTGAGAAATTTTCAGGAAAGAATAAGAAAATTCAAAATTAAAAAAAGTTGTTAGGTGTTGGTGACTTTTACTAGTGGTATTCAGTGGAAAATACAGGTGTTTTAAAAAGTGATTAATGGAAAATGAAACTGTGTCCAGTTTGGTTTGAGTTTCTATGAATTTGCATGTGTACATATATTATGTATTATATTTCTTCTAAGGAAGTTGTGCAGAGACACTGCAGCATGGGGATTACCTGAGCCACAAAAATCTTGGAAAGGCCCTTAAAGTGGCTGATCCAGAACTAAAACTTTCTGTTCTGTCACTTTGCAGTGGATCAAACATGATCTGACTTTTTTTTGTTTAACTACTGTAGTAAAAGTATATATTTTATATCTGTAATAGATTTAGAATGCTGCACCTCCCAGTTTAGGATATAGCACTTCTGTGTATTCACAACAATTTATGTCAGCCCTCTTGGACCAAGTGAAAACATTTGGAGGGTTCTTCATAATGAGAAAGTAGTCAAATATTTCATTTATTAAAAGTACTGTCTAGGGCTTCAGTTAATTGGACACGTTGTGCTCTGCAATTCCTAATGCAAGATTAAATGCTTTTCTTTTGTGTTGAATTAATTTTATTGCTATGTTTAGGAATCAAAATTATTTTAATCAAATTTCAGTTCCATAACATTAGGAATTTCTCTGTCTTCCAGGAATCTGCTGCCTATCACTCATGTCTGTATAGAGGAGGGAGAGAAACCAATGGTGCTGCTGCCCTACATGAACTGGGGGAACCTTAAACTCTTCCTGAGGCAGTGCAAATTGGTGGAGGCCAACAATCCTCAGGTACCCTTGGGCATGTGAGACTTTGTGCCCATTAAAACTCCATTTGCTCTGAGTTTGTGCCACCAGAGGAATGGTTGTGGCACTCTCCTGTTCAGTGTGATCCAGGAGAGCTGCAGAGGTGGCTCCCCAGCAAGTGTTTGCCTTGTTTCCCACCAGGAAAAGTTTATCCTGGGTGTTCAGAGGGCAGGAAGCTGTCACCTCTCATTAGGGTAGGAGCTCAATCAATGCATCCGAAAATTACAGCAACAAATAGAGAAAATTGGATTAAATTAAGGGAGGTCATGTATGGAGAAATTTCAGATTTATTGATACTACTTTAGGTATCCCAAGCTATAAATACAGGCAAGATTTTAATTATGATGGGACTGTGAAGTTGCAAAAGGAGCTGAAGCAACAGCCTTTGATATTGGTTTTGGAGAGCAACAAGGATCTTGACTGTGCTGCTGCCTGGAATTAGCTGGTTTCCAGGGAAACAAAGTGAAAAAGGTGTGGGAAGAGGTAAAATGGACCATTTTTGCCTATGTCCACTTCCAATCAAAGGAAAAGTAGGTACAAAGAGTGAGGCACTTGCAAGATGGAAGTATTTTCCCTTGGCATGTCAAAAAAAGAAGTTAAAATTTCGAGTAAGGCACCATCATGAGTGCCCATAGGTGGTTGTGTCTGTGGGGCCTGGAAGGGGAGGAGGCACTGGGACACAGCAAACCCAATAACCCTGCAGGTGCTGGGCTGGAGGGGCTGATGGCTGCTGCTCTGGGCTCTTGCAGGCGATTTCCCAGCAGGATCTGGTACACATGGCCATCCAGATTGCCTGTGGGATGAGCTACCTGGCCAGGAGGGAGGTCATCCACAAAGACCTGGCTGCAAGGAACTGTGTGTAAGTACTGTCCCCTCTGCAGCTCCCTGCACTCAGCCTGAGCTCCCCTTCAAAATGCAGGAGTGGGGTCTCTGGTGTAGTCAGTGAAGTTGTTTTCCCCCAAAGCAAGGGGAACCAGGAGTCGTGGTTCTAAAGGATGCAGAACATCCTCTCTGTAAATGCTTCAGCTGGGTTTGACTATCACTTTTTCAAACACTTGAAAAGAGATAAAGCTTCCCTTCAACTTTAATAAAAGCTTGGAATATCTTTGACAATTTATCAGTGGATAGATTTTTGTTTTAAGCTGGTTTTCTTCATTTTTTTCTCCTTAAAAACTGAGTTAAAGACTTTGTTCATTGGTAGATTTCTTAGTTGCCAAATGATGGATAAATATGAATGTGCTCTGGAATGGCAGGAATGCCAGAGGGGGGTTTGAGACCATCTTCAGGCTGGAATAGACTCCAAAATGTAGAGATGGAGGTGTTTGGTGGCCTTCTAGGACCCCCATCACTCAGTGACCACCATCTCTGCTCTTGTGCCCCGTAAGGGTGCTCAGTTCTGACAGATCCTGTTCCTAATTCCTATTGCTGTTCCTCGCTGCTGGGCACACTGAGGAGGAAGTGGGACCACAGGAGACAGATCACAAACATCATGGAATCACAAACATCAGGGACATCCTTTGGAGCTTTATGTTTGGAAAGATAAAGAGGTGCCAGTAGCCAAGGTCCCCTGAAGGACTTTGTTCCACCAGCCCCTCTTTGTTCCCCAGGTTTGCTCTGGGTGGTGAAAGGCTGGGAAGTGCATCAGACCCATCTCCTAATTTTGGGAAGGGAGCCAAGATTCCAGTGATCTTGGCAGGTTTAAGGGGGGAAATGCTTGTGGTCTCATGTGCCCATGGCACAGCCAGGTCCAATTACAGTGGACATGAGGGTTACACAAGTCAGGGCTGTCTAATTGCTGGGGAATTGCCCTTTGCATTGCATTTGCTTTCAACAGGTCTTCTAGGAAATTCTCTGAACTCTCAAAAAGACTAGATAGGAAATTTCCTGTTGTGTAAATTTTGAGGATAATGAACTGGCCTGAAAGTGCATAGGAAAAAAAAAAAGATATCTGGGATAGTAAAGAGAGAAGCACACAGATAGACCATTTATATTTCATTTTTCTCATAAAAATAAATAATTGCCAAGATGAGAAGACAACAAAAGCCAGTTTGTTACAATACCCCCACCCCAATGTTCCTTCTGTATATTTGTCATACAAGGTTGAAGCCAACATCTTTGCCATATTCTGAAGTCAGCTGTTTATGAGAACACTGAACTTTATTGCACACAGTTTTAAGTTCAAAGAGTTTGAATCACACCCCAGAGGGGGCAAATTCTCTCTGCTATTTTGAGTCATCTTTTCTTGATTAAAGTAAGTTTCCCTTTGTACCCTATTTCTGACAAGCATCAATATCTGTTGTGGAAGGAATAAAGACTTTTCAGCAGATGGCTTGATTGGAGACATGCTTTTGGTTTAAATTAAATTAAATTACTGGCTCTTTCTTTGCTTCATTATTGCCACAGAGGTACTAGAGCTACGAAGTGTTTAATTGCCCTGATAGGGGATCTCCAAAAGAGCAGGAGTAACTTGAGGCAGTTATTTGTTTGCTTTAACAGTATTTTTTTGCACTTGTAAGTGTTTGGCTTTATTTAATCAAACCTGCTGATTTTTCTAGTGCTTATCACTTGGCGCAGAATAAACTGGTGCTGTGATAATATTTGCTAATCACAGAGTAAGTGTGTCCTGATGCAGGAGAGTGCCAGTGCTCAAGCTGAGGATTAGCAGTCCCCAGTGAGATGCTGAGTGTGGCCCCTGGGGCTGGGCAGAGCTGTGGGGTTGCTGACCTATTAGAATATTACCAATATAGCCAGAAGGGATGTCCTTGAGCTTGTCTGGCCCTTGCTGCTGAACCAAACAGGGGCACTGTGGTGTTTCACCCCAGAGACACCTTTGGCTGGCTGGATGCTGCAGCTGGGCGCAGGGAGGCAAGTCCAGGCTTGCAGGAGCTCAGGTTTCCCTCTGGTGGAGCAGCTTTAAGGTGATGGTGAGGGAAAGGAGTTGGGTTTTGCTAGAGGGTTTCAATCCAGAGCTTTATTCTGGCCCACAGGCCTCTGAATGCAGCAACAGCTCCAGCAGAACTCCCTGAACCGTGTGGTTGCTGTTCCTTTTAACCCTGGGGAGAGGGGCAGGGAAGGGGTAGGGAGCCACCAACCAGGTACATGAGAGGAGGTCTTAAGGGACAGAGGACACCTGGATGGCCCAATGTCCTCCCAGGGGTGGAGGGCATCCTTTGAATCTGCCAATCACTCAACGCCCTTCTGGAATTCCAGGATTGACAGACAGTGCTTGGCAAGGGTCAGGGAGGGAAAGGGGAGGTGATTGACACACCTGAGAGGGATCATCAGGGGAGAGTGGTAAATCCTGAAATCACAATGCAACCCTGACCTGCTGTTCTCTGTGCCCAGCATCGATGATGCCCTGCAGGTGAAGATCACGGACAACGCGCTGTCGCGGGACCTGTTCCCCATGGACTACCACTGCCTGGGGGACAACGAGAACAGGCCCGTGCGCTGGATGGCTCTGGAGAGCCTGGTCAACAATGAATTCTCCAGTGCCAGTGATGTGGTGAGGCTTTTTTTCCTGGAAGTGTGTTTTGATGACATTTTGCTCTTTTTTCAGTTGCTGGAGAATCACAGAATCCCAGAATGGTTGGGATTGAAAGGGACCTTTAAAACCCACTTAATTCCAACCCCTGCCATGAACAGGGACACCTTCCACTGTCCCAGGTTGCTCCAAGACCTTTCCAGCCTGGCCTGGAGCTCTTCCAGGGATGGGGCAGCCACAGCTTCTCTGAGCACCCTGTGCACAGCAGAGGTGCCCCTTGCTCCTTTGGAAGTGGTAGCAAGGAACACACTCAAATTCAGGGAGCTGCAATGGGACTACTTTTCATAAAGTATCCCAAGTTGGAAGGGACCCACAGGGATCATCCAGTCCAGCTCCTGGCCCTGCACAGACACCCCATCAATCCCAAATGCTCCTGGAGCCCTGGCAGCCTTGGGGCCCTGCCCATTCCCTGGGGATCCTGTTCAGTGCCCCAGCAGTCTCTGGAAGTCAAGGTGGGCATCCATTCCTCACCCTGTGCTCTCTGCTCAGTGCAGATCTGCTCAGGCACAGCTTCCCTTGCTAAATCCACACTGGCTGTTCCCAGACATCCCTGTGCTTCACAGACATGGGAGTGAGCTCCAGGATAATGAGCTCCCTGACATTAGCAGGAGCTGGTGTTTGGCTCTGTGGTCCACAGTCCCCCAAATCCCAGCTCCTCCAGAGAATTCCTTCTTTCCAGTGGCCAGGAACCTCTCCCAGCTGAGGTGACCTTTCAGAGATAAGAGCAGTGTTGCAGTGACCTCAGCCTGTTCCCTCAGATGCATCCCATCCAGGATAGTGGTCTGGTGCCAGTTTAGGAAACTTTAGAGAGGTTCTGGTGGTTTTTTCCCTCCCTGGTCTCTGTACTAGTGCTGGAGCCATGTAAACAAGAAAAAGAAGGAAGGAAGGGAAGGTGCCAGTTGTGCTCCACATGTGTATTCATTGGAAAACACATGGGGGTTTGTGTTAGATCCAACCTAAAGACAGAAGAGGAAATGGAAGTTGCCTGTAAAAGCATGTGTTTAGAGAGCTAAATGAACTCAATCAAATGGTGAGGTTTTTTTATTTTAACATTTTTTTAAAAAATTCTGGGACATGAAAGCAATTACTGTTTGTGAGAACTGGGAAATCAAAGCTTATGTAACAGCAGCAGTGAGATGTGGCATTTTATTAGGATGAGTAAATCTCATTATTGTAACCATTTTTGAAAACTCCAATGCAATTCAGCATTTCTTCCAGTCCATTTCAACCAGAAGTACTTTTTTCATTGCTTAGGGATAAATGCCACCCACCTTTTAACACCCAATTCTAACTGCAGACACGTGGCCCTCTGAGTTTTGTAGAGTTCAAAAGTGAACAGTTTTTCTGGGTGTAGAAAAACACCATGTGCCCTGAATATCAGCTTTGCATCTACCTGGACTCCTTTCACAAAAAGCTGATGTCAGATGTTTTTGTGGGTTTGGTAGGAACAAACCCAGTGATCCATTGCATGTGACAGGGAATGGGTGATGAAGTCTGGTACAAACAGTGTCTGTGTCTGCAGGGATGCCAGGGGATGTGTTCCAGGCTTGCTTTTTGGATGACTTTCTTTCAAATGTGCTTGCTGGCTTGAAACTTTCCCAATAATGTGTTGCTCCCCTGCCAACAGCTCTATCAGTCAGCCAGAGTATAGGAAAACAAACCACCATTCCTGCTGAATCTTAATTCCCTGTTTTTCCTGCTGTGGCACATGAAACTCTGCATCTCTTCATGCCATTTTTATGCAGCTACCTATGGAATTAGAACAGCTGTATTCCCAGAGTGGTTTTGCTTGAATCACTCTCTATTTCATCTTCATGATCACCCCTTGTCCCTCAGCCCTCTTCTCCACTGCAGCTAAAAAGGGGCTTTATTTCCTTTGGTGGCTGTTTGAGCACATCTGTGCTCTGCCCTTCCCACCTGAAAATATCCCTTCCCTAAGGCTTGGGTCAAGGCAGTGAGTGGGATTTCTCTTGATTAAAACAAGAGTTGTGTGAGCCATGCATGATTCTGCCCCTTTTTAATGAATGATGATGTGGAGCTTGAGTAGTGAGTCACGAGCGTGCCGTATCAGCCCGATATCTGTTTTGTCTCGTGGCTCTCTGGATACCAGATAATAAATCATTTTCCTTGTACTCTGCTTGTATGTGGATTCATAGATGGATTTTTCATCACTTCAGGCTCCTTCTGGCAAGGGTTGCCAGATGAATGTGTTGAATGCTGATTGTCAGATTTACTGAGATGAAATCTCTTTTCTTTTTCCTGAGTCCTATTCCTGAACATACTCTCCAAATATGCAGATAATTTAGAATAAAAAAATTATAATTTTATTTCTGATCCTTTGGATTTTGCAGACTTTTTTGAAGATTTTTGAGGCATTTTGAAGAAGTAAAGTGTAAAAAACCAAATAATCATTAAATTATTATCTCCTATATATTTGTTTTTTTACACTTTACTTCTTTTTAAATAAGTAAAATGTAAAACAACAAATATATAGGAGACAATCATTTAATGTTCACTAATTTAGATTTAGGTGTTCTGTAATTTCATGTTAAAAAATGCATGATTTTTAGCACTGATATCTTAGTGCAGTAAGATTTTAAGTTTGTAGAATCACAGGTTGGTTTGTGTTTGGAGGAACCTTAAGACCATCTAGATTCTACTCCCTGCCAAGGGCAGGGACACCTTCCACTATCCCAGGTTGCTCCAAGCCCCATGCAGCCTGACCATGGGGCAGGGATGGGGCAGTCACAGCTTCTCTGGGCAATTTATCACCAATTCTGTGATTTCTAATTAGCCCAGTTCAAGACATGTTGAATTTGGTTATATATAGAGCATTTATATAGAGCTTTCTTTACTGTGTGTAATTGTCTTGGTCAGCAATCCTCCTCCCACCTGGCTTTGTGGCCTGGCTGGAGGAGCTCTGGGGGTTCAGCACGCTGTGTTAATGTTCCTTTGCACTGTTCCTTTGCAGTGGGCCTTTGGGGTGACCCTGTGGGAGCTGATGACCCTGGGCCAGACCCCCTACGTGGACATCGACCCCTTCGAGATGGCAGCTTATTTAAAGGATGGCTATCGGATAGCTCAGCCCATCAACTGCCCCGATGAACTGTGAGTGCCTCTTGGGAAAGGACAAACGTGCTGCTTTCTGCTTGGGGTGCTGAGCCAGGCTGCCCAAGGACAGAGCCAGGGCTGCCTTTGCTTGCCCGATTGTTCTGCCTGGCAGACAAAGCCTGGGGTGAACATTGCTTGTGGAACTCTGGCTCTGGGGTCCCCAGCCTCAGAAGGAAGCGGAGCTGATGGAGCCAGTCCAGAGGAGGCCATGGAGATATTCTGATGGCTGGAGCCCCCTTTGCTCTGGGAATGTTCAGCCTGGACCAGACAAGTGTTCAGCCTAGACCTGGGAGAACTTAGAGGCCCTTCCAGTGCCTAAACAGGCTCCAGAAGAGCTGGAGAGGGACTTGGGACAAAGGGTAGAGTGACAGGACAAGGGGAATGGCTTCCCACTGGCAGGGGGCAGGGATAGATGGGATATTGGGAAGGAATTCCTCGCTGTGAGGGTGGGGAGGCCCTGGCACAGGTTGCCCAGAGAAGCTGTGGCTGCCCCATTCCTGGAAGTGTTCCAGGCCAGGTTGGACAGGGCTTGGAGCCACCTAGGGCTAGTGGAAGGTGTCCCTGGCCCTGGCAGGGGTGGGACTGGGTAATCTTCAAGGTCCCTTCCAACCCAAACCATTCCATGCCTTTATAGCACTTGAGCTGTTTCCAGTGAACTCTGTACTGCTCCTTCCCAGATTGCCATGGGTTATATCCTAAATCAAGCCAGGACCTCTGGTGACAGCCCGTTTGCTCATCACTCCAGATGTCCATCCTTGGAAGGAGCTGTTCAGCATTATGAGCCATAAGATCCAGAGCTCCTTGTCTCTCTCTGGCTGCTCAGCCAGCTTCCCAGTGCCAGATGCTGTTTTGCCTTTCAGGCTGGGGCTGTGGCTGCCTGGCTGACACTGTTCCCTGTGCTCCATGTGCCTCTGTGTTGCAGGTTTGCTGTGATGGCCTGCTGTTGGGCCCTAGATCCTGAGGAGAGACCCAAGTTTCAGCAGCTGGTGCAATGTCTCACTGAGTTCCACGCAGCGTTGGGAGCCTACGTCTGAAACAGCAGCAGAAGATGGAATTCCCTGCTTGGGAGAAGCCATGGCATCCACCTGCAGCTCCTTGCATCCCTTGGACTCACACACATGATGTGTATAAAGCAACACTACAGGGAGAAAGCACTTCTTCCAAAACACTGTGCCTTAGAATGCCTTAGTAGTCTCAAGTTTTTTTTTGTAAGACCTCTTGGTGTTGAATATTTTCTAGATATCACTTTTGCTAAGTTAAATTGAGACCTTTTGGTTTGCCATCAGGATTTGTAAAGTGTAGAGATAGTGAACTGAAACATGAGGTTTGGATGGACTTTGCACTCTGACAGCAGACACGTGAATTTTTTCAGAAGGGTTTATGGAACTGGTAGAAAAGTGAGGAGAGGGGAAATGAAAAAAAAACACACTGCAGAAAATTTTCCCTGCTTTTAAAAAAAATGTTGAAACTGAATCTTTCTGACCAGCTCTAGTGTTTGTACTTGTATGTATCTGGAATAGCTTTTTAGTATCAACTTCTTCTATTTTGAGACAACAGCACATTATGGTTGGATCCACACATCTTGTCTTTTTAACCCATTCACAAATGTTCTTTGGAAAAGCTGGTCTTCAGGATACAACATCTCCTTTCTAAAGTGATGATGTAAAAGTGATCCCAGTTTACCTCATACAGAGAGTGGTGAAAGGGGGGTAAGAATGGTGCCCCTCCTTTCACATCCAAGGATTTTTGAGATGGTTTTATGTGCTAACTAAAGGCCTTCAGAGAAGAGCCAGAGCAGCCCCTGTGTGGGAGTCTGTCACCTCAGGCTTCTGCCCCGCAGTTTCTCTTGTTCAAAAAGGTACTGGTTGTTTTTTATGGGCTTTTATGGCCTGAAATGGGCTTAAATATATAAATATATATTTGTAAAGACACTTGCAGAGTAAAGAATGTTTTTCTATTACACCTAACGTGAAAGCTTGGTCCCTCACCTTGCCCTGTGTGTGGATTGTGCAGGTTGGCGGTGGGTAGGTTGGTGTTGGCAGGAAGAGAAGGTGGATTACCTGCCTCCCAGTGGAACTGATAGCTGAGACTTCAGGAATTATCCTGCTGCCTTCCTTAACCCAGAGATCCAATCCACCCCAGGTTGTTTTGAACATTTCTTAAGAGGACTGAACACATTTTTTCAGCAAAATGTGTGATTCAAGCTTTTTCTATATGTAACAAATTTGCTTGCAGGATAGCTCCTGGTTCTCCTGGTGATCTGTGGGCTGCATCCTCTGCCTGGTGGCACCACGAGGAGAGATGTGCTTCAGCACAGTGTGGGAAATGAAAAGGTGCCTTTTGTCTCTCACCATCTGCAGCTAAGCACCCGCTGCCTTGAGTGTTTGTGCAAGTGCAGGGGTGGGACATTGCCCTGACAGGCTCTGGAGCCACTGCAGTGTTTTAGAAGACTGCTGTGCAAGTATGAGCAGCTGGATTTGGCTGGCTCATGCAGATGTGCAGCTTCTGTTCCTTCCAGAGTTGTCAGCCTTGCTGAAGACAATTAATCATCTCAGAGGATTAATGAGGCAAAGCTTTGTGTGTGGTCCATGTCCCTCAAAACACCAGAGCTCTCCTGTCTGTACTCCAGGGTTTGTTACCTGTGGCCAGTGACCCAAGCCTTGCTTTATCCTGGAAGGAAATTTTCCTGCTGGCTCAAGTTTGGGCACGCTGTGATGGGCTGTGCTTGCCTGACAGAATTGGAACTGGTTTTGTTTGGTTGAGTTTGGAGTGGCTGAGTCTGGGGACAGCAGCAGGGCCTTGGGTGTGTGGTCTCTCCATTGTGACCTGGGGAACTGGTACCAGTGGCAGGACTTGATGGTGACGTGGGTGTTGAAGTCAGCAGTGGCAGTTCCTGACACCCAGGTCGGTGTTCAAACAGGATCTGTGGAGATCACAGCTCTGAAAGTGAGGTTGGAGAGGAGCCCAGGGTGAAAATGATCCACCTCTCCTCTGTGCCCAGAGTCACGTGCACGCAGGATGTGCATTGTGCAAGTTCTGCTCACACCCCAGGGCTGTCACAGGTGACATCTGACCACGGTGGCTGGACGTGGCTCAGGGATGTGCTGCACCTGAACCTGCTCAACTCGGAGCTGTGGGAGCAGGAAATGTGTCAGCTCTCCCTTCCCTGGGCTGCTTCTCCCCTGCCTTCATCCGCAGACACTGGGAAGTGGTTCAGCACAGCTTAGGGTACACAGTGCAACTCTTCATTTTGGAAATTTGCTTTCGTTTAATCAGAGTTCATCTACAGGATGAGGGTGCTGGGCCACCTGCTCCACCCAGGGCAGTGCTGGAGTCCCCATCCCTGGAAGTGTTCAGGAAGCAGGTGGATGTGGCACTTGATGGTACAGTTTGTTGTGTAAGGGGACACAGTATGGGTAAATGAAGATGGTATAGAATGTAATCTTATCCCCTAAAGAGTTGCAGCTGAGCCAATTACTAAAACTTAGGAGCAGGCCTGATGTTAACAGGCCACAGCTGTAGCCAATGAGAACAGTGTTATAAAAGAGTGGATTGGTGGGATCAGGAGTCAGATGGCTGCTGCAGGAACAGTCAGTGCATAGAGGAGGTACGAAACTCTAGTGGTATGGAATCCTTGCACTATAATGATGATGGAACTCTTGATATATAAGACAACATTGTTGGGCATGGTGGGCTCTGGTCAAAGGTTGGACTCAGTGGTCTTGGAATGACCAAGGAGGTCTTGCCCAACCCTAATGATTCAATGCTTTGACCACAGGCGTTCTGCTGATAGCAGAGCTACCATGAGTAGATTCCTTGCAGGAATTTGTTGTACCTAAGACTGCAGATAGCTTTACTGCAGGGATTTTGCTGCCTGTGCTGCACCTTAGCTCCATGAGCTTTTGGGGAAACTCTTGAGGAGGAGATCACTTGGGTAGAAGGTTGGAAAGACAGACTTCCTGGAAGGAGAACATTGTTGGTAACCTGTAGTCTTAAAGTATGTGGAGAAATGTCAGTGTGACTGACCCTGGGAAGAGCTGGATGGAGCATGGCTGGGAGGTGAGGCAAGGAGATGAAGAGCAGAAAGCTGTGGTTACACAAAAGAAGAAGTTAGGAAGATTGTGGCTCCCAGGTTTTTTTTTTTTTCTTGGGAGGGTGATGCCAGAAGTCAAAATAAGGCAAGAAGGAGTAAAAGGCAAGAGGTGTTGAGCATTAAGTTGGTGGCTTTGGTGGAAAGCCAGCTGAAGGACAGGGTGGATTTCTTTTTGACGACTGAGGGCAGAGTTCTTGGGTGGACTCAGGTGGAGGAGTGGTCCCTCTGAAATGAAGAGAAAGATCAAACCATGGGGAGAGGAGAAGGCTGAGAGCAGACAGGGCTTCCTAAGTGATGGGTTGAGAGCTGTGGGGTTGTTCAGGGAGATGAAGGGCACCTGGGAAACAACACTTGGAGAATGGCTGCTCTGTGGTTTTTCCACGTATGTCAAGACACCTTGGAGGATCAAAACACTTTCCTTGTTCAGCCTCAAGTCCTTTGTTTCATTTGTTTTGTAGCTGTGTCCAGATTGGCTGCAAAGGGTGAGACTGAAATGGCAAAAGAAGGTGGGAATTAAGAGGTGACCTTGTTTTATTTAATTTATTTTCTTCCCTGGAGTTTGACACTTGCAATCAGCACCCCAGAGTGTTCAACAGCCTTTGTGCTGGGATCTGAGAAGGCTTCCAGCTCTTCTGTCTGCAAAGACTCCTGTGCTGTGTGCTCTTAACTACAGCAAGGAAAGGTCAGCTGGTGCTTGTCAGAGGTAAGTGGCAATACTGCCAAAATGGTGGAATTCCTCTCAGGACATTGAATTTAAACATTTTTTGTGGTAGCTGGTGGATGGGAATCATTTCAAAGAAAAGGAAGATTTAAAACAATAAGGAGGAAAAGTCACCAGTCCAAATGCCAGTGTTAAAACTCTTACCTGGCACGTGAAGGGTGTCCATGCAATTCCATTGGGAAGCAGCTCCCTTGGAGTGTTTTGTGGCTCACATCAGGTATTTTTTCAGCACAACACATGTGCAAATGACCCATGGATTTTGAGTTCTTGAGGCTGTGGCAATTCAGCTTGAGAAATCCCTGTCAGTTGAATTTAGTGGATTATCTGAATTTAGTGAATCTAGTGGATTATCACAGGATGCTGTTTGATCTCAGCGCAGGAATTTCAGTGAGGAGCCATTGGAAGAAATTAAAGAAATGTGTTTAAAATAAGCAGAAGAGCTCTGAGAACTGGTGTGAGGGATCCAAGTAGTTCCACTGGCACCGCAGAATGCCTGATAAGGAGTCAGCCTGGCAGCTGGAATCTGTGGAGCTGCTGCTGCTGGGGGAGTGAAGCACTTCATGCCCTGGCACATCCAGGTTCTTCCAGCCAGATAAGGACATCCATGGGCTCCACACAGTGATGCTCCTGGTAACTGCTGCTTCCTCGTGGGTGAGGATGTGGAAAACCTACCTTTGCTCTGGGAGTGCCTTGCAAATATCAGATGGAAGTGGCATTGCTGAGAGGGAGTGTTTTGGGGTGGAGGGAATGTGCTTTATTCCTGATGGCTCACCCCATTCCTGCAGGGAGCGTGCTGTGCCTGTCCTGACCTTAGGCTGGGTCTTGCTTGGAGCAACATCTGAGTGCTGCTGAGAAGGGGCTTGTGTTGCTGTGCAGGAGCTCTGAGCAGGAGGCAAGGCTTGGCTGGAAGTTTCGGGGGATATTTTGGGTCCGTTTTTGGCCTGATTTGGCACTGATTGTTGGACTCAGCAGAGCTTTTGGCATGTTCTCACATGGCTGAGCTTGATGTCCTGCTGCCAGACATGGTGGCTTTGCAGAAGCTTCCAATGAAAACATTCTTCCACTAAGAAATCCAAGAATTAGACAGAGTTAAACAAAATAACAGCCCCAAGCGTGTTTTTGACTCATATGCCAGCTTCTGTGCATTCCTAGGGTGGGAGAGGCTGGATCATCATCCTGTGTCCTCCTCTCCCTCCTTTCTGCCCCTAGCCCCTCCTGCAGCTCCCTACTCTCAAGATTCTACCTGGGTTTCTTAAACAGGATGTTTAAAAAGCATCCCATAGCTTTGGTCCTGGTGAGGTGGGTTAATGTTTGGGAGAAACCCTCTGGGATCCAAGAACTCCTGCCTTGCCTTGCATCCAAAACACGGAGCAAGCAACCAGAAACCCTGGCACTGGCCGGGCTGCAAAGAGTCCCCCAGGATCCCAAGCTCATGGCATCAGACTGGAGCCAGCTGGTGAGAGAAGGATCTATGTGGTTGTGCTCACATCACCCTGGAGATGACAAGATGTCTGGGACCTGTCCTGATGTGGGAGGGATGCACAGCAGAGGCTGGCACTTGAGGCTTGCTCTTGGAGCTGTCCAACACCTTCAAACAAGGCATTTTCACTGTTGGGATGGGCTTGAAATCCCAGTTCTGTGCAGATCCAAGCCCTGGAAAAGACAGTTTTTGTAAGGGTGGTAGTTAGGGGAAGTGGCTCCAATGTGTTTGTGATGCTTCAGCCTCTGGAATAGACTTGGAGAAGGCTGAAAGCTGAAGCTGTGAGTGCTGTGTGCATTTCTGCTGCAAAACTTGGATGAAATCCAATTGGAATCTCCTCTGGATGAGCCTGAGATGTGATAACCTGTGCAGGATGCAAATCAAATACTACAGCCACCACATAAAAGCTGTTTTCCAGCTTACCTGGTCCTGAGACTGCTCAGCTCAGGCCCTGTGTGTCCCACCTCATTCCAGGCAGCCTTCGGTCAGCACTTGCTGTGAGCACATCTTGGTTCATGGAGCCCCTTGCCCACAGAGACTCCAACCTTTCCTTTGCAAACGGAGCAGAGCTAGTGGAAATTGTAAGAAATTCCTCTCTGTGAGGGAGGTGAGGCCCTGGCACAGGGTGCCCAGAGAAGCTGTGGCTGCCCCTGGATACCTGGAAGTGTTCCAGGTCAGCTTGGACAGGGCTTGGAGCAGCCTGGGATGGTGAAATGTTTCCCTGCCCATGGCAGAAGCTGGAATGGGATGAGCTTTAAGGTCCCGTCCAACTCTTGGCATTCTGGGATTCCATGCAGGAGAAGTGCCATGCTGGGGGTGATTCATGCTCTACAAGGAAAAATAAATGCATTGTCTGTCTGTGGTGATGCAAATAGGACAGAGGTCAGGAACAGATTTCTAGGAAATGCTGAAGGACAGTGAAAATAGTGTTTGATGAAAAAGGCTGGAAGGAATAGGGAAGTGGAGCTACTGAACTTGTCTTTGCAGTCATGTCGAAGTCTTTGGAGATGGGGAGACAGGAAGCTGCTGTGGAAAGAGGATTTTGATACCATGGTTATGATGAAAGGGTCAGCCAAGCAGGGAGATGGTCAAATACCAGGGAAGAACAGCTGTAGTAGCCTGACAGGAGGCTTCAGGCTCTATGTTGGGTAAATGTCATGTTTGGAGCATCTCTTTATGTATAAACAGTGTTTTATAGAGCAACTGGACAGGACACCCCTCAGGTTTTGTTCTGGCTGATGCACAGGACCAGGTGTGGAATTAGTGGAGAGCTGCTCTGTACCAGTGACCAAACTGGGGTTGGATCTGCAGTCCTGCCGAGCTGGGAAAGAAAAAGGGGGTGAAAAACAGGAAGGAAAAACCAATGAAAAACAAAAAACACACAAAAAAATCCCACAAATAAATTTGTATTTAATCTTGAAAGAAATGGTGGCTGAGGCTGCCTTGCTGAAGGATTTCTAGGAGCATCAGGAAATGGTGGGGAACCAAGGCCAGGGCAGGTTTAGATTGGATATTAGGGGAAATTTCTTTGCCAAAAGGGTGGTGAGACATTGGAACAGGCTACCCAGGGTAGTAGTGGAATTCCTGTCCTTGGAAGGATTTAAAAGCTGTGTGCATGTGGCACTTGGGGACAATGCTGTTAGAGGTGGCCTTGGCAGTGTTTGGGGTGGGGTTGGACTCAGTGATCCTGGAGGGCTTTTCCATCCTGTTAGTTGTCAGTTGTCTGGAAATAGCACAGGGGAAATTACACATGGGAAGAGGGAGTTGCTGGCAGCTTCTCTGGGATTCATGGGAGTGGGAAACCTGTGCTGCCGCTCCAAGGGGCCCTTCCATAGGGTGCCATTGTAGATTAACTACCAAAGTTTACTTCTGAAGCAAAGGAGCGGTTTATACTGGGGGCTGAGGAGACCATTGGCCTTGAGCTCTTACAAAACCATGAAGGGATGGTGAAAACCCACTGAAAAGTTTTCTGTTTGAGCCTTTCTCCAGCAGGATGGTGCTGGCAGCTGAGCTGTGGGCTCAGCTGGTCTGCAAGTGCCCTTTGTAGCCTGGGTGATGCCAGCAACTCATGTGGGACTCAGGGCTGTCTCCATAAAAAAGGTGTTTTCAGTGCCAGCATCCAGCAGAAATCCCAGTTGTTGCTCTTGGAAGACAAGTGAAGCTTCAGGTGATGTCATGTCAGCCCTTCCATCTCCCACGTCATGTCACCCCAGGATATCTTGGTCCTACCTGCAGAGGCCATTCCCAGCTTTGTTTTGGCACCGCTGGGACATAACAAAGAGCGTGGATTCTGGGAAGAGCTGTGAGTTCCAGCTCTGCTCAGCTTTTGGGAAAACAGGATCGCGCGTCAGAGCTGGGTTTGGGTGTCTGCAGGGAGCTGTTGTGCCCTGGGGGATCCGGGCTGGATCCTCGGTGCCCTGGGATGGTGTTGGCTGCTCCCCAGTCCCGCCGTCAGAGTCTGGGAGTTTGGAATGCGTCCTCCAAAGACTCCCAGCCAGAAAACTCTACCTGGGAGCAACAGGAATGCTGCTTCCAAGAGTCAGGAGGTCTTCTTGGGCCAGAACCAAACACCCTTGTGTTGCTGCCGCCTCTGGAGTGGAGCAGAAGGCTGATGAAGAGTAGCTGGGGGGGCTCGTTCTGGTGAAAAGAAGGTTCAGGGGGCACCTTCTCGCCCTGTCCAACCCCCTGAAAGGAGGGTGGGGCTCAGGGAATGTGGTCTCTGCTCCCAGGGAACAAGTGGAAATGGCCTCAGGTTACACTGAGGGATGTTTAGGTTGGATATTAGGAAAAGATTTATTCACAGAAAAGGCCAGGAGACCGTAAACACCCAAACAATTCCTGGTGTGGGTGAACTCTGGATTTACCTATTGCTGCCGTGAAATTTGTTTTCTTTTCCCCTCTCTGATCCATTTCACGCAGCATCTCACATTCAGTTCCTTGCTGAGGAGTCAGTGACATTCTCATGGAGCACTGGAATTACAGTAAGTCTTTAGGGATAAATTAAAATTAATACAGCTCCTGACCCAGGTGTTAGATTTGTCCTTTTCCCTTGTGTAACACTGGTGTAATGAGGAGTGCCCCACACTGTGGACAATTATCCATGCTGGAAAGCTTCAGGATGACTCCCAAACAAGGAAAGAAACACTTTAATAATGAAAAACTTAATGCCCTAAGTTGTACACACAGGGTTTTGCTGCAAGAAGGGACTTGTGGATGCTGTCTCTGAGTCTACAGAAACACATAATTCTCTTAAAGCTCCTTTGTTCCTTTGGGTAGCCTGAACCATGCTGGGTGTGTGTCTCTAATCTTGAAATCTATGAGCTTTAAGGAAAAAATTAAGTTAATTAAAGCAGTTTTTACATGTATTGTCAGGTGGTGCTTCTGAGTGTGGGACCAGACAGCCTGGATCCACGCTCACTGAAACACAGGAATCTCTCACCATTATCCCCTCCCAAAATCTGCCTAATTTGGACCAGAGCAGTTTGAAGCTCTGGTGTTTAGGGAATTAAAATCCTATTTCTCAACATGTCTGCTCAATAGATTCCGGATCCCAGGGGGGAAATTGGGAGCCATAGGAAGGAGAGGAGGGTGGGAGAGCACATTAAGCAGCCGCCACTCCCATGAATATATTTCCTCCTGGCGAGTCGTTGATGAGATGCTCTGGATTTGCAGGAAGCTTGAGTGCTGCTTGAGTTCTTTTTATCTCCTTCCTGTGTCCTGGCAGAGTTCATCTGACAGCCATTGGTGGCAGGTTTGTGTTTTCCTCCAGTTCCCTGGAGCAGAAACTCTCCCTTCCTTGGCTGCTGGTGGAGAAGTTGTGGGTTCCAAGGGCCTTGGTGGTTGGACCCCTGTGTGGAGCTTGTTGGCCCCCCATGTACATTCCTCAGCCAGGAGCAACATCTTGTACCACTTCCAATGTTCATTTGGGTTTCTTTCGCCTGACTGTGGTGCTGGGCAGGTCCTTGGGGTTCCAGAAGCTGAGGGTTTCCTGTTTTTCCTGTCCCAGGTGGCTGCAAGGCCAGAGCCCAGGTTTGGTGAACTGATGTTGCAGCCTGTGGCAGCCACCGTAGATTGGATGTCAGAGCCGCAGATAACAGCAGAAACCTGCCAAATGGGGCTTTTTCAGCATTGCTTTAATTTGCTCCTTCAAAAATGTCACGGTCTGGAGTCCTGTTATGAACACCTCGTCAAGGTGCTGTAGCAAGTTCCCAGCCCTGAAGAACCAAAACTTGGAAAACAAATGGGCTTTAATAGGGAAAATGTCTTCATTAATGCCATACTATAAAAAAGTTTTAATTAGTTTTAGGGTTTTTTCCATGTTGGAGGAAAACTGTTTTCCTTCATGCATGGCACAGATGCCGGTAACGCGTCAATCCTCGAGCATCGCCCAGAGCTTGGGCACCCCCAGCACAGGAAAGAAGGAAATTGTTTGTGTTTGACTGCAAAAATGCAGTAATCTGGGAGGCCATATGGTGGAGGAAGCGGCTCTAAGTGTCAATTAATTGCTCAGGATTTGTTTTTAATTTCCCAATCTCAAGTTTTCATTCTTTCCCTGCACAGCCCAGCAACGCCCCTGTGCTGGGCTGATCCCAGGGTGGGCAGCAGGAAAGGGGTTGGGATTGTGCCCCTCTGCCCTGCTCAGGTGAGACCCCACCTGCAGAGCTGCCCCAGCCCTGGGGCCCAGCACAGGAAGGACCTGGAGCTGCTGGAGAGAGCCCAGAGGAGGCACCAGGGTGAGCAGAGGGATGGAGCAGCTCTGCTGGGAGGAAAGGCTGGCACAGCTGGGGTTGTTCACCTGGAGAAGCTGTGGGGTGACCTCACTGTCAGTACCTGAAGGAGCCAACAAGGAAGCTGGAGAAGGACTTTGGACAAGGGCCTGCAGTGACACACCAAGGGGGAATGGCCTCCCACTGCCGCAGGGTTAGATGGGATATTGGGAAGAAATTCTTCCCTGTGAGAGCAGTGAGGCCCTGGCACAGGGTGCCCAGTGAAGCTGTGGCTGCCCCTGGATCCCTGGCAGTGTCCAAGGCCAGGTTGTACAGGGCTTGGAGCAACCTGGGATAGTGGAAGGTGTCCCTACTCATGGCCAGGAGTGGAATGAGATGGGCTTCTAGGTCCCTGCTCACCCAAAACCATTCCATGATTTCAGTGCTTTTTCCCTAATTGAACACATTTTAGGCTCTGGAAGAAAATGGTAACTTTTATCTCCTCCCTGGACCCATAAGTAGCAGACCTTGCTGATGGAGGCAACATTGCTGCTCTTGTAAATGACTATCTGCTTTGGAGACCCCAGGCAGAAACCTGCCTTCTCCTGGAGCTCCATTTCCTGGGTAGGAAATGGGCTCTTCCACTCTCCCATGTGCCACTCCACTTTGGGGGAGCCCCAGCCCACTCCTTCCCTCCTTCCCTCAGCCATGGACCTCACACCTGCCTCACCAGCAGCCTCTCAGAGTCTCTGAGGGTGGTTTGAAGGGAACAGCTCAGTACAGCTGCTGGCATTTTCCAGAGCTGGAATCATCTGCATTCACCGCTCGATATTCCCGGCTGAGGCAGGGCAGGGTGACCGCAGGTCATGTGGAAAATCTGTCTGCAGCACTGCCCTGCAGCAAACAGGTTTAGGGTGTGAATGGGGACAGGGCTCAGACCAGCTGCATGCTGAGGGACAGGAGCCACTGCAGCCCCCACACCTCATTTCCACCAAAAAAAATACCTGGGGGGCCAAATTCCTGGGAGAAAATGGACAGGAACAGCCACAGAATTCCGAGGATGAGCAGAAGGGGCGTGACTGTGCTCCCAGCTTCCCAGCACATCCAGCCCACCCTGAAGAGAGGGCAGAGCAAGCCCCCAGAAGCATCCTGCAGGGGAAGGCAGGCTGCCAGGGCCCTGGAGGGGCTGAGCTCCCGCTGGGGTTTGCTGGGATGCTGCAAGGAGCAGTTGGGAGCCCCGAGGGCAGCACCAGCAGCAGCCAAGGATGACGAGCACGTAGGCAAAAAACAGCCCAGCTTCTCCAGGAATTGTGTCAGTGTGGTCTCAAGGGCACAGTGATTGCTCCACCAGCCCCATGACCGGGTCCTGATGCACACTTCCTCTGATCACTCACATCCCAGAGAAGCTGGGGGTCCAGCTCACCCCAACAGCAACTCCCTTGTTCCTTGACATGGGCAGGCCAGGGGCCTGGGAGAAGACTTGCACTCAGCAGGGTGAGTCTCCCAGGCCCTGGATGTCAAAGTCTGGGACATCATAAATCACACAAGTGCAGCTGGGTTTAACGCGAAAGGCAAGAACAAAGGTCTTCAGAGGAGTTAAAGACATCAGCAAATCTCCCCCTGAGTGATGAGGGTCAAGCTGTGCCTGTTCCCACCAAGGTCAGGCAAACAGGCTTGTGGACACAAGGAGGCTGTCACCATCCCTGAGGAGCATTCCTTCCTGGTAGCACAGCCTGGACACTGCTCAAACAGGGACAGGGGGCCATGGAACAGCCACATCACCAGTGCAGCACTGGGAGACACAGAGGGCTCGTGTCCTGTATCTCAGGGCCATCATCCTGCCCAGGTGGCTCTGCACTGAGCTTTCCTCAGCACCTCTTTTGCTCCCTGCCTTTGCTGTGGCTGCAGGAAGGCTGTAAGGCAGCCCAGTGGCCCTGCAGGGCAGTGCTGGGAGCAGGCTCACCGTTCCAGAGGCGCAGTGAAGCGGGAAGGCACAGCCCTCCTCCTCCTCCTCAGGGCTCACAATGCACTCCCTGAACCAGAGGTAATGGAGCAGTGCCCCCAGCCAGGCCTTTGCTGAACTCCAGCCACCACTCACACGGCCTTGAGGGATAATTGGGTTTATTTGGTATGTCACAACAGTTTCATTTGTTCTTAACAGCTCTACAAAACTTGGTAAATGCAGTTTTATCAGTTAAAGAGCAACACCCACCCCTGATGCCTGTGCAAAGCAGGCAAAATGCTCAGGGCCTTTTAACTGGGATGTTTCTTTAAGCTGCTCTAATGCCTGCAGGGAATGCTGGGGTGAGAGTACAGCTGAGCATTCAGGATGTGGGAGTCATTCCTGGTTCACCTAGGCTGCTCTGAGCTTTCCTCTGGGCTGCCTGACCGGCAGGCACTGCATGCACCAGGAAGGACCTGAGGAAGTCAGTCAGGAGCTGGAAAATAAATTAATAACTGGACATTGACCTTCAGCACCTGCACCACACAGGTCTTGGTGACCATCTCAGGCAATGTCTCCCTGTCAGACTCCACCAAACCAGATCTCTGAGGTACAAACTGCCCTCAGAGGTGCTGTGCAGAGTCCCTCCCAGCCATCAGCAGGCTCTGCTCCCCCTCACATCACACAGCACCTCTGGCTGCAGCCCTGTTCCCTTCTGCTTTGCTGATTTGCCTGCAGCTCCCACCCAAGAGCCCCAGCCACACAGGGTACAGTGTCAGAGCCTGCTGCACTGGCAGGAAATCTCCAGAGAAGCAGCATCCCATGCCATGCCCGAGGCTTTGGCTGCAGCCAGGGGTGTGGGCAGGGCAGCACCGCGGGGCTGGGGCTCCGGGGAGGCTGGAAGGGGGATGGGTGCTGTCACTCCTCCTGCAGCTCCTTCTTCTGGAAGGTCTGGAGCCTCCTGGTCACCGTCTGCTGGATGATCTCCAGCTCCTCTGTGTCCAGTTCCTTCATGAGAAGCAGGATGGCATCCAGGACGTTGTTCTGTGGGGATAAGGCACACACTGCTTTGTACCAACCAGCCAGGACAAGGACACTCGATTTTCCCTGCTCTTTCTAGGAACTCCTCCACCAGCACCACCACCACGACCGGCAGCAGTTTGGAGCAGCCACCTGCACAGCCACAGGACCGGCACTAACACCCACAGCAGAGCCCTCGGGGCAAACACAGGCAGGGAGAGGCACGTGATGAGGCTGGAATGCAGGACAAACCCATCCTGTGCTCTGCCCACAGCCTCTGGCTGCCGGCCACGCTCCAGCCTGCCTTCTGTCAGGAAAGGCACAGCCAGGAGCGGCTGCACTCGCTCTCCAGCGTGTGTAGGATAGGAAAAGACAGACCAGCTCTGAGGAATGAGGAGAGCTGGTGCTCTCTGCAAAGGACCCTTGAAGGTCCCCAGCCCTGCCACCACCACAGGACCAGTGCCAATGCCAGGTCGTGGCTCTGTCAAATCATGTCCTGAAGATCTCCAGGGTAGGATTCCACAGCCTAAACAGCTGTCCTTCTAGGGACAATCTTTTGCTCAACATCCAATCTGAACCTCTTCAGCTGCAATGGAGGGCCACTTTCCCCATTTTTAAAGGTCAGAGCTTGTGGTGCTGCTCAGGCAGCTATGGCAGAGTGAGGCAGTGTGGCTTAGATCTTGCTCTGCTGATTAATGCAATGGCACCGAGTCCAGCACTCTGCAATTCCCAGCTGAACCACCAAAATCCAGATTCATCCAAGGCCACATGATGGAGGGGGCTGAGGAACCAATTAAGCTTCCTGTTAAGCAGACACTTCCCAAGGTTTGACCTCCTCTTGCTAAAGAAACACTTCCTAATATCCAGTCTGAACCTGCCCTGGCACAGCTTTGAACCATCACCATGTCTTCTATCACTAGATCCCAAGTAGAAGAGCTCAGCACCCCTTCCCCACATCCCCTCCTCAGGAAGCTGCAGAGGGGCATGAGGTCACCCCGTGGCCTCCTTCTCTCCAAATCAAACAAACCCAGAGCCCTCAGCTGCTCCTGGACATTTCTTCCAGCTCTGTTCCCCTCCTCCGGGGACATCCAAAGTTCTTCACATCCTTCAACGCTGGGGCTCAGCCCCGTGTACAAGGAAAAGCAATTTGGTCTTTAAAGGATACTCACACTCTTCTTGCAGCTGCAGTCTGTCTCTTGAGTGGAAAAGGAGGAGTATTTATCCCTGGGAACAAGCTTCATATCAAGCTCCTCCTGAGTTTTGCTAAAAAAAGGGAGGAAAAGCAAATGTTATTATGACCAGGTGGGAGGCCAGGCACCCATGCAAGGAGTATCCAGCTGGAGGACCCCAGGGAATGGACTGGAGCTCCCAGATCAGAGAGGATCCAGCCCTGCCTGCACATGCAGCTGATGAGCTCAAGCCACCCCCCACAGCAGGACCAGCCCCACGGAACCAGCCCAGCTCCAGTGCAGCAACCAGCACAGTGGGAAGCTGCACCGGCTGCAGGCCTGGCCCCTGGAACGTCAGGCTCCTTTCCTGCTACACACGAATTCAGCATCCCAGCCATGCTGGCAGCTGCCCAGCCCTCACCTGGTGTCCTCCAGGCAGCAGCTGAGCAGCTGGCTCCGGGGCTCCGTGGTGGCCCCGGCGGTGCTGGAGGCGGTGCCGGACCAGCCGTTCTCCACGGGGCTGCGGGCCGGCGGCGCCGTGATCTCCACGCCATCCACCAGCGCCTGCGACAGCTCCTCCTCTGTCACAGCTGCAAGGGACACAACAAATGCCTGTTGCTACCAACTGCAGCAGCCCAAGGGGATGGTATCTCTAGTGGGGCAGGTTGTGCTGCTGCAGAGAGTGCAGGAGAATGCTGGAAGCAATCACCAGCCTTCTAAGGCGAGAAGGGTATCAGGGAGGGATGCAAACATGCTTTACTATTTCTTGTCTCTGGAGAAGGCTCTGAAAGCAACCTAATTTCTGCTACTGGATGGAAGAAAAACCAACAGAGAAGCTCTTCTACAGCAGCAGATCCAGTTATAGAACCTTTGTCTGGCCACAGCAAAGAGAGAGCTCTAAAAACCACTAATTAGTGGTACTGTCCGAGCTATAATGAGGCACTCGGTTTTGTTACCATAGGGAAGGGATAGTGAAGGGAAAGGAAGGGAAAAGAGGATAGGGAAAAGAGGATAAGGAAGGAAAAAAGAGATAGGGAAGGAAAAAAGGGATAGGGAAGGGAAAAAGGGATACGGATAGGGAAAGGAAAAGGGGATAGGGAAGGGAAAAGGGGACAGGGATACGGAAGGGAAAAGGGGAAGGAGGAAGAGGAGGCAGATGGGAAAGGGGAAGATAAATGGAAAGGGAAGACAAAGAGAAAAAACAGCTTAGAAGCACTGGATCTAACTCAACCCCTAACGTCTCCTGACTCTAGGAAAACCCAAAGGATGCCCTTGAGAGGAGCCAACACATCCTTGTTTCCCAGGTGGCACTGGCCCAGGGCTGTTTGCAGGTGAGGTGACAGAGCCCACCCTGGTGGCCCGGGCCTGTTTGCAGGTGACCAAAGCCCACCCTGGTGGCCCGGGGCTGTGTGCAGGTGACCAAAGCCCACCCTGGTGGCCCAGGGCTGTGTGCAGGTGACCAAAGCCCACTGTGGCAGCCCAGGGCTGTGTGCAGGTGACCAAAGCCCACCCTGGTTGTCGAGTTTCTGCAGGCAGGGCAGGTTGCGCAGCACGGTCATGCGGTAGCGGTGCGGGTCAGGCCCGCAGCAGGGGTTCTCTGCCAGCCACAGCACCCGCAGCCGCGGCAGCGTCTTCAGGTAGAAGAGCTCATCCAGGCTCCTGATGTTGTTCCTCCTCAGGTAGAGCTCGCTCAGGTTCTGGCACTGGTGCAGCGGCTCGAGGTCTGAGATGCCGTTCACGCTGCGGGGACACAGTCAGAGCCCATCCTGCCCCATGCCCCTTCCTGCAACAGCCTCACCCCAGCAGGGCACAGCAAGGGGCGTTCAGCCCGTGGCTTGTGGCATTTCATCTTTGTCAGCAGAGGGAAGAACTGAAAGAGCCCTTGCTCCACCCTGCTGAGGATGACAAAGAGCCTCTTCTTCGCCCAAACCTGCCCCCTTTTCTGCAGCAGCTCCTCAGACCCACCCAAGGAGAACCGACGTAAGATTCCCAAGTTAAGAGGCTCCAATTCACAGAGATTCGCTCCACGGGATCCCCAGGACAGGTGAAAGTTGAGCATATTATGGAAAGGGAAAGCTTTGAGAGATCCACAAAATATTTCAAGAAGTATTTTGGAAACAGGCCACATAGAGAGGCCAAGAAGATCCCTGTCGAAACTATGGAGTAGAATTTCAGGAGCAACAATCCTAAGGGGTTTTATCACTTGTCAAAACAGAGAATATTTTCTCAAGAGCACAGGGACTAGTGCAGAGGAGCTGCTGAGGAATAATCCTGTCTGTATCTCTGCTGCTTGAGAAATGGGGCATGAAGAGCCAGGCAGCTCACACACACAATCCCAGCAACATGGGAAGAAACCATCCCCAGGAAAAGGTCATTTCCCTGCCCTCTCCAAAGCTGGCAAACTGGCATTCACCTGAACGTGATCACCTCGATGTTGGGCAAATCCCGGCATATTGATATCTGGGCAGGGAGAGACAGAAACAACAAGTTAGCACTCATGGGGGAAAATATAAATAAACCAAATTGAAATCACAAAAAGCACCATCAGGAATTTGGGTTTGCTTCAGTCTAACCCGAGCTTAACAACATCAGAGATTTTCTGACACAGCGAGTGCAGCGTCAGCAGCTCCTCCAGCCTCTGCTCAGGAGTGGAAGTGCAGATACCAGCCAGTGTCACATTGTTCTTCTGCTCCAGCAACTCTGCAGCCTCCACATGCAAGAAAGGCTAGCTCCCACCCCTGCCAGCCCTCCCCTAGCGACAGAACCTCATCCAAAATCACCAGAGGCAGGACTCAGGGTCCTGCTCTCCAAGACTCCATGCTGGGCCTCGGAGAGAAATTTTCCAATGTGGAAACAGCAGCAATCACTTTTTTTTTTAATGGTGTGAGATGCTAATCAAGCCTGAAAAGCCCTGCAGCTCACAGGCACCAGGCCAGCCCGAAGCCAGGCCCTCCCCAGTGCCCTGCCAACCCCATGGCCTCCACGGTGTCCCCGCTCCAGCTGTGGGTCCAGGCTCCTCTGGCTCCTCCAGTACTTACATCTGTCAGGTGGCTGCCCCTGCAAGAGGAGAGGAGAGTCAGGGAGAGCACAGCAGGGCTCAGCCTCCCCCTGCACCCTCCACAGCCAGGTGCACAGCCCCAGCCCCAGCCTGGCCCCACCAAACTGCTCCAGCACAGTCTGCCATGGGTCTTGCTGTGCCTCCCCTTCCCCAGACCTGCCTGTTCTTTCACCCAGCCCTACCTGACACCCCTCACCCAGCGCTGCCTGTTACTCATTCCTGCCCATGTGCCCTTACCCAGTCCTGTCCCAGCTTCCCATCCCTGCCTGACACCCAGCTCCCTCCCTCCATCCTTGTCCCATTTCCCCATCCCTGACACCCAGCTCCCTCCTTCCTGCCCTCCCTCCATCCTTGTCTCCCCTCCCCATCCCTGCCTGACACCCAGCTCCCTCCCTTCACCTTTGTTCCCTCTCCCCAGCTCTGCCTGTCCCACCTCCATCCCTTCCTGTCCCCTCCCCATCCTGCCCTGCCGCCCCTCATCCATCCCAGCCTGTGCCCCCCAGCCCAGGCCTGCCTGTCCCTCCTCCATCACTGTCCTCTCAGCCTCACCCGAGCCTGTCCTCCTTCCTCACCCCTGTCTGTCCCCCCCTCATCCCTGCTGTCCCCCGGCCCCCTGTCCCTGCTGTCCCCGCGCCCACCAGCAGTTGAGGCGGCGGACGCCGTCGAGCGCGGCCGCCTTGGCCTGTGCCAGCACGGCCGCCCGGCTCAGCCTCATGCCGGGCCGGGCCGCGGCTGCAGGGGCGGCTCCGCTGGGCCCAGGCCCCGCCAGGCCGGGGCGGCTCCGGGGCTGGATTCACCTCCTCCTCCCCGGCACCGCCGCAGCTCCGGGGCTGGATTCGCCTCCTCCTCCCCACCCCGTCGCAGCTCCGGGGCTGGATTCGCCTTCTCCCCGCCGCGCCGCGGGCCCGGCACCGCCGCAACGGGCGCGCGTTCAGGTGGTTATTGGTGTTTACGGATAAATGCTATTAGCCGTTTAATTATGGTTTATTAGAGAATGTTTTGTACACAGAGCTGCGCCTTTGTGGGTGTATGCTTATGTGGAAGGATCACCATGGAATCGTGGAATGGTTTGGGCTGGATGGGAAAAGCTCATCTCGTTCCAAACCCCTGCCATGGGCAGGGACAACTTTCACTATCCCAGGTTGCACCAAGCCCCGTCCAGACCGGCCTTGAAGATGTCCAGAGTTGGGCACAGGTTGCTTCTCTAGGCAACCTGTGCCAGGGCCTCACCACCCTCGCAGGAAGATTTTTTTATCCCCCCTAATATCTAATCTAAACCTACTCCTTCAATTTGAACCCATTCTGCCTTGGAATAACACGTGAGTGTATAATTTTATACACTCATGGGTGGTTTATGTGACTTTACACATATATCCCCATATAACCCTCTATCTATACATGCATAAATAAAATATATCTGCATTTTCTATAATAAATATACAATTTGTGCCCTCTCACCCATCCCTGCCTGCTCCCCATCTGCATCCTTGGCCCCTTCACTCCTCAATCAGTTCCTAAACATTCCACCAGGTGATAGTTCAGCCCTTGAACTATTGTACAAATAATAGTTTATGACTATCTCAAGAATGACTAATACAGCACTACAGTTTCTTACTCCTCTTATCCCATGTGGCAATAAGAAAACTAACACTCACCTTTGACTCAGCCGTGGGACTCAAGGTTCAGGACTCGTTTTTACAGAGCCGAAATGAAGTCATTTAGGAATCTTCTGGACTGCTGGGTTTCTACACCACTGTATGATTTGGTGCAGGGAAACCTCTGGTTTGTATCTTCAGGGGTGTAAGAGCAGCAGGTGGTTAAATGGGAAAGCTGGAATAAAAAGGTCTGGAGAAGCAGTATGGTTAGTCAAAAAAAAGGGATTAATGCAGAGTTTCCCAGCATTTTTCTGTGTGTTTCCAGCTGATTTGGCAACAGAAACAACTGCAGGATGGAGGCTGGGTGTTCCATGTTTGGTTGTGTGGGTGTTTGGGTGCTGCTGCAAAAGGAAGGGTTCAGGTGTGTCAATCAGAATCATTGAGGTAGGAAAACACCTCCAAGCTCATCAAGTCCAACCTGTGACCGATCCCCAGTGCTGCAGGCACAGAGTTTGTGGTGATTGGGATGGGGCTGAGCCTCAATGGGCACAGCTGTGAGCAGCAGGTGACAGCACTGACAGCAATGAGCCATGGAGTGCCCAGGGGCACTGACCAACCAC
>JAWWMS010000015.1:21020972-21063805 GCA_035048045.1 Chlorospingus semifuscus
TAAAATAATAAATCAAGCCTTCTGAAACATGGAGTCAGATCCTCGTCTCTTCCCTCAATCTGAGACCCCTGTGAACATGGTCACAGTGGCTCTGGTTGCCCTCCCAGCTGCCAGGATTCAAGAGGTGTCTCCATACAGGCACTGCCATCCATCTCCATCTCCACAAAAGGTTAGTGAGATCTGACATGGCCAATGGAAGACAAAACCACTCCATGCAGGACCTGAAGGAATGTCAGGAAGTTATGCTGGGGGGAAATTTGAGTTGGATAATAGGAAAAGGTTCTTCCCCTGCAGAAGTGGTGGAGCACTGCCCAGGCTCCCCAGGGAATGGGCACAGCCCCAAGGCTGCCAGAGCTCCAGCAGCATTTGGACAATGCTGTCAGGGATGCACAAGGTGGGATTGTTGGGGTGTCCGTGCAGGGCCAGGGGGGTTGGACTGGATGATCCTTGTGGGTCCCTTCCAGCTTGGGGTATTGTGTGATTCTATGATTCCATGATACCTGGGAGGGCAGACAGCCATCAGTGACAAGCCTGGAGAGCAGTGTGGGTGTCAGGCTGCTACTGGACAGCAAGGGCAGTCATCACTGTCACTGGCAGCTCCCAGGTCCTTCAAATTCCCTGTGTGTGACTCCCACTCCAACAGCAATCCCACACCACATCCAGGTGGTTCAGTTCAGTAACCAGGACACTTGGGGAGGTTCTACCTTTTCCTTCTGAGGCTATTGTGGGTGAGCTGTGAGACTCTGCATAAAGGAATCACAGATCACAGCAAATGTCCTGGTTGGAAATGAGAGGAAAAAAATACATACAAGGATTATATGCAAGAAATGGCTTTCCTGCACCCTCCACAAAGCCATTAAACAGGTTCTTACAGGCTCATTTTATAAAGCTGGAAAAGAAATACAAAGCTGGAAAAGAAATGTGAGGCTGCTGTGTAGTACAGACCTGACTGAAGGTACTTCAGATATGAGCCCAAGTGTGCAAAGAGCTTTTTGCTGTCTGGCTCCCACAGACTCAAAAAGTGACCACAACCCACCACCAGGAATTAGGGGGTGAGGTGAGGCCTCATGAGGGCCGTGGGGATACCTGACCCCTGCTCTGGAACATTGAAAGATCTATTAGTGACACTGCAGGGATGTGAGCAGGATGTGGATGTGCCATGGATTGTAGGTGATCCTGTGCAGCCTGGAGAGGCCACGTGCTCCCAGGCCTCAGGGGCTCTCCTGTTCTCTCCATGCACTTCACAAGCCTAAATGCATTATTTAACTGCTCTCTTTTTAAAAGGCTGGGGCAGAGGTTTGCCTGACATGATTATTGCTACTGCTTGCAGAATTAAACTGTGGATTAAAATAGTTTTATTTAATTAACCTGAATGAAATAAATGTTTGTGTCTGAATCAGTCTCAGGAGAGGTGCAGATCAGACAGTGCCAGTAAAACTAACTGACCTGTGCTTTTTCCAGCAGGATGAGCACAAAAATCTCTCTGTGGCATCTAGACAAGATTCCTTAATCTCCTTAGGCTGTCTCGGGGACAGGCTTGGCTGCCAACAGTGCAGGGGCTGGGACTGCAGGGCTGGGTGGTTAAAATCATGCTTGGGTTCCATGTTGCAATGGAAGTGAAAGCAGCCTGGGATTTGGTGAACAAAAGTGCCACAAAGTCCTGGATATTGCTCTTCCTCAGGTCTTGCTGCTGCCCTCACTGACCCACAGCCCAAGTGCCCCAATCCTGATTATCCTTGTGCCAGCTGGCCTGTGGACAGCTGCATACAGAAAACCTAAAAATTCCAAGAATTGCTCCATGTGAGTGCTTGCATATCCAGCCCTAAAATCCTCATGCACCACCTGTGTCCTGGCTGTCTGTGGGTGTGATGGCAGCTAAGTGCTGAGGCAGAGAGAGGGAAGCACAGTGGGATGATCTGCCTAACCTGTTTATCCCACATTTTTCCTGAAAAGTGTGTGCCCACTGATCCCAAACAATGCATCCCTCAGCCCTTCCCTTATCCTATCTTCCCTCATCTTACTCCTTTATGGAAGTGTGGCAATCAAGAGGGGAGGGAGTTCAGTGCCACCCATCTCCTCTCCCAACACAAGGGCATCACCACAAACCAGGGTTCACTTCCAGCATGTTCTGTAGAATCATGGAATCATCAAGGCTGGAAAAGCTCCCTAATTTCAAGTCTAACCATTAACTCAGCACTACCATGTTCACCACTGACTCATATCAGGAACAGGGTGTCCAGCAGGCCCAGGGCAGTGACTGTCTCTCTGTGCTGGGACATGTGAGGCACCTCCAGCCCTGGGGACAGTTCTGGGCCCTCACAGCAAGAGACACTGAGGGGCTGGAGCACATGCTGGGGAAGGGAATGGAGCACCAGGAGAGGCTGAGGGAGCTGGGAAGGGGCTCAGCCTGGAGCAAAGGAGGCTCAGGGGGGACCTTGTGGCTCTGCACAACTCCTGACAGGAGGGGACAGCTGGGGGTGGTCAGGCTCTGCTCCCAGGGAACAGGGACTGGATGAGAGGAAATGGCCTCAAGCTGCACCAGGGGAGGTTTAGGTTGGATATTGGGAAAATTCCCTCCCAGAAGGGGTGGTCAGGCATTGGAAGGGGCTGCTCAGGGCAGTGGTGGAGTCCCCATTCCTGAAGGGATTTACAGAGGTGTGGATGTGGCACTTGGAGACGTGGGTTAGTGCTGGACTTGGCAGTGCTGGGGGAGCAGTTGGACTCCATGGTCTTGGAGGGCCTTTCCAATCTAAACAATTCCAGTGGGGCAGCAACACCCAGCTCCCAGAGGTAGATGCAGAGGGTCCCAATTCCCCCTGTGGGGGTCACCATCCCCCCCATGGCACAGGCCATCAGGGCAGGGCTGTTTCCCTGCTGCCAGGCTGGGCTCAGACTTGTCAGGCATCTTCCCCACTATGTTTTGCTGTATGGAGACAAATTTGTAGGGAAGAGCTGGAGTCAGTGGCCAGAACAGCTGCTCTGTCAGGGGTTGTTATGACAGAGTGAGCCTCACAGCTGCTGCAAAATAAACGGGATAGGGAGCAGGTCAGGCACTGCCTCAAAAATTAGGTCAGTGGCACGCTGGGCTCCTGGGGAGGATGGGAGAGGAGCAGAGATGTTGGTTTGCTTGGGCTTTTCTCTTGGTGAGCCTGAAACTTCCATGTCTGGCCACAGAATGTTGGGTAAAAGAGCTTGGCTAACTCTGATGGGGAATAAAGGGTCTCTTCACAGCACAGACCTGGCAAATTTGGGGAGTGGAAAAAGAAAGCTGGAAAACAAAGATGCTTCTTTTGCCACCCCAATGCCAGTGATACCCACCCGTCCCGGGACAGGCTTCAGAAACTGAGAAGCTGAGAGCCCAAATGAGAGCCCAAATGAGCTCTTTTTATCTCAGCATCGCTGATTGTCACCGTGCCCTGGGCAGGTCCCATCCCGAGGGTGGGCAGGGAGCGCGGCAGCGCCCGGGAATTCGCTTCCCACGGGCTCCAGGCACCCTCTCGTGGTGAGCGCCCACGGACGGGGCCGGGGGTGACACTGAGGGGGCTCGGTCCGTGGCACAGCACACAGAAACCCCCCAGCCCCCAGGGAAACCATCCCGG
This sequence comes from Chlorospingus semifuscus, assembly GCA_035048045.1. Lineage (NCBI taxonomy): Eukaryota > Metazoa > Chordata > Aves > Passeriformes > Passerellidae > Chlorospingus > Chlorospingus semifuscus. The sequence continues at coordinate 21,024,572 of JAWWMS010000015.1, forward strand.
AGCTGGGATTGATTTATCCACCCCAACACAGCCCGGGGTGTCCCCCTGGGGTCCCCCTGCCCTCCCCACCTGCTTTACAGAGGGAACCGATAATGCGGACAGAGCACCTGGAGCTGGTTTCTCCCCCGGCTGGACCAACCTGCCCTTCTCCTTCTGACGCGTTTCCCCCTGAGAGGAGCTTGCAAAATAAATCAGCGCTTTGCATAAACAAAGCCCCGAGAGGTGCTGGTGAAAAAAGCAGCGCTCAGGAGCTTCACGAATGCAGCTTTTTCTATAAAAACAAACACTGAAGGTTCTTCTGTCCCTCCAAAACCCCACGGCCAAAGGAAGGATTCTCCATCTGACCACCCAGTTTCCCCCTCCCACCACCTGGGAGCCAAATCTCAATTGCTGAAAGGACACCTTTGAACTAAAATCCCAGTGGTTTCCCTCGCACTGCCAGCACCGTTTCCTTGTCCAGCCGGGTCCCGCAGGCTGGCACAGTGGCACAGGAGTGGCTCGGGGCGCTGGGTGTCCCCAGGGTGGGCAGAGCACTGTCACATCCCGCACTCCGCAGCGTCCCCACCTGCGCTGCCGCGGCTTCCTGCGGCTTTAAAGTTCCCTCGGCGCACAAAGCGAAAGAGGGAGGAGAAAGCGTTTCATCATCGCTCCCAGAGCCGGTTTATAAGGACTCGGCGCTGCCGCTGCCGGGCTCACTCGCGGGCTCGCAGGGATCCGGCACAGCCCGTGCGGGCGGCGGGACGGGCCGGGCCCAGAGCAGCCCCACAAGCCCGGGCTCCCGGGAAGCCCTCGCCATGGGAGTCCGCCCCGAGGTTGGCAAATCCCCGGTTGACATCCCCAAGAGCTCCGGCACCTGCTCCAGGAGTTTTTTCTGCAACATCAAGGTAAGGATGGGGCAGGGATGCTGGCGGGGAGGGAGGGGGGTCCTGCCCTGTGCCCAGCCCACCCCAGGCACCCCCGTGAAACCAGGGGGGTTTGGCGATGCAGAATTTGAATTCCAGCTCCCGGGGCAGTCCTGGGGGGCTCTGCGGGTTCGGAGTGATGCCCTGCTCGGCACGTGGGTGTTTCACCCCATGGAGCAGCTCTCCGTGAGCTTCCCCACGGCTCTCGGCACACGGTGTGCTGCTGCTCGGGGAATGATTAACCACATCCTGGTGTGAGAAGAAAGCACTGCTGTCTTTTAGAATAACACGGGCTTGCCTTAAAAACGTGCGTGAGCAGAGCTTTTGGGTGACAGAAACAAAACTCGGTGGGTTTTACGGTGCTGGCTGCCCAGTTCCTCACCTGGGTGCTGCCACCTGAGAGCTGGTCCCTGCCTGAGCTCCGGGCTCCTGAGCTCACTGCTGGTTTGAGAGCACACCGCTCACCCCAGCCTGTGTCACCTTTCCCATCCTGCTGCCTTCACGCCACCCCTCACCTGCCTTTCCTCCCCTCCCGCTCTTTACCCCGTGTTTGGATGCGCCCCGAGGCTGCTGCCCGTGCTGGTTCCTGTCCCCGGGATGTCCCTGGAAGGAAGGGGGGATTTCCATCCTCCCTCGGCAGCACCTCCTCGCACGGGCGCCAGGTGCAGTTTTTGGGAACGGCCACTGCCCTGGGATGTGCCTGGGGATGTGCCAGGGGCACCGGCGGGCAGGACCCTCCGTGCCGGGCTGTGCTTTCCCACCTCTGTTCCTGCTGTGTGCTGTGCTGTGTCAGCTCTTCCCAGCCCAGGGTTTTCAGGATGTGTGGCCGTGGAGAAGGTGTCGTGCTCGGGATGGGTTCGGGGTTTGTTTGCCATCACCCTGTACGGAGCACGGTGCAGCTCCCCGGGCTGTGCTGGCGCCCTGTGGGGTGCTATAGGGTACCACGGGGTGCTGGCATGATCCCAGATGGTGCCTCCCACTCCCATACCCCTGAAGGTATTATACACCCCTGGACTATTCCAGCAGGTGACTTGATGGCATTTTTTGGCTGTGGGATCCAGGAGAAAGAGCTTGAGATTACCCTGGGCTACACTGATGTTCCTCTGGAGAGGACTGCTGATCTGTGCTCTGCTCTGCTGGAGGTGCAAAATTTGCCCCCAGCCCCCTCCAGGCTGCTGCAGTAATGACCCTGACTTGGGGTGAGTAAAGTCACCCAAAACCAGAGCCCTTCTTGCAGTTCTCGCTCTTTTCTGGCAACTGGCAGCAAGCAAAAACAGCCTGGAGTGAAAAAACTTTGCCAAACCCTCTTGCAGGATGTCAAACTTTCAGATTAAAAAACAAAAGCCCCAACAAATAAGTGCTGCTCCATCTGTACACCCCACAGGCAGCCTCAGGGTGTGGGGTGTGGGTGCCCCAGGGCCAGGCTGGGTGCTCAGCACCCCACATGCCCCAGGGCACTTGGATGGGACCTTGTAGGGGCATCTGGCCAAGGGCAGATGACTTGGGAGTGTCGCTTTGCTTGTGGCAGCAAAACCATTGCCTGAAGGAAAACTTTGAAACTGCTTTTTAAAGTTTTTACTTCAAAACTTCTAGTTTAGAATTGTTTCTGGTTTAGAGAGTCAGCAGTCTGGCAGTGGCACGGTGCAAGCACGTGAAGGAACAGTTTGAGCTCTACCCAAACAAGCTCATTGGCATCAGAGGGATGATGTGCTCCATCTGGGATGGTGGGCAATCAGGACACCCATCCCTCAGAGAAATATTCCTGCTTTTAAGAAAAAATGTATAAATTGACAGGCAACAAGATCCCCCACCCTTTCCTGACCTATTCACTCTTCCTCTCCTGTGACATTTGCATTAAACACATATACATTAACAAAAGAACTGCTTCAGGTCAGAAAGGATTAGCCTGGGTGCAGTGTCAGTTCCCTCAGCCTCCAAAAATGAGTAGCATAATAAAGTGTCACAGTGGAATTTCCACTGTGGGGAATTTCCAATTTTGGGGAGTTTTGGAGTGAATGGTCATCAGAGGGCAAGGTGTGGCCAACATCTGGCTTTGAAAGGGTTTGTAGCTGTTATTAGTACAAGAAGCCACTTTGCTATGAATGATGGATTATAAAAAAGCCTCATCCAGCCCCAAATTTTATGGGAAGATGTGGGCATCACCCTCCCCAGAGCTGTCAGACACAACATCTTCACACAGGCAATGGCAGTTTCTGATGGGGACAGCATTTCCAACAACACAAAATTCCCTACTTTTAACAGGCCTGGAAGGACACAATTAAGACTTGGAAGAGTTAATCACTAAGCTCATATTTAATCCCCAAAGCCCATGTGATGGGATCATATCCAGAGTGTCTTTTGCAGTGCTGGGGCTGCAATAACAGATAATTTTTCCATCATCTCGCCCCTCCATGATGCCTGTGGCACGGACCACCACCCCCTGCACCAGACCCCATCTTTCTCTGGGTGTTTTCCAGAACTGGAAAACTGGACCCAGAGCTGGACCCATTGCCAGTGACGTTTGGAGGTGTGGGAACACAACGGTGCCAGGGATGGGCACCGGGGAGGGAGAAGTCCTGGTGGAAAGGGGCAGTTTGGGGGATTCCATGGGATGGGGTTGGAGCCCGGGGGATGCAGGAACGGTGCAGCTGCACTTCAGGAAGCAATTCCCCGTGGATGTGATGTGGCCGTGGCTTGGATAGGTGCGGTTCCAGCTGCTCCCATTCCCTGCGGAGCCCGGTGTGACAGTTCCGTGCGGTGCTGCGGAGTCGCTGCCGGTCACACGCGGGTCTGCAGTGCCCGGGGCAGTGACACAGAGCGGGCTCGGTCCCTGCTGATAGCGCCGGGCTCCGCCTGCCCCGGCCGTGCCTCCCGGCTGAGCCAGCCCTGCTCTGCCTTCGGGCTGAGCGCGGGGCTGCCGAGCCCTCTGGCCGCTGCTCCCACCCTCATCCCCTGCAAAAGACACAGCACAGCACAAAACTCCTGCAAGGTGCTGGCGCTGGGAGGTTTTGCTGAGCTCTGAGCTCGGCCGCAAATCTGGAGCATTCCGTTTACCCCACAGCACTGGTGGAGATGGGGGTCATGATGGGACATTCAGATGGGATATTGGGGAGAAATTGCTCCCTGAGAGGGTGCTGAGGTTCTGTAACAGGGTGTCCAGAGGAGTTGTGGCTGCCCCTGGATCCCTGGAAGTGTCCAAGGCCAGGCTGGATGGGGCTTGGAGCAAACCTGGGATAGCGGAAGGTGTCCCTGCCCATGGCAGGGTGGAACTGGATGGGCTTCAAGCTCCCTTCCCACCCAAAACATCCCATGATTTCTCTGATCCCTCTGCTTGGACATTCACATAGGGTTGTGCTGACTGGCACCAAGCAGGGTTTGGGGACTCACAGCTGTGCTGCTCAGCAAATGCAGCACAAGCCCAACCTTCAGGTGGATGCCAGCACCTGGTGGCACTGGGGACGCCGAGAACCTCACAACCTAAAGGATTGAAACAGGCTTGAAAGGTGGAAAAGTTGGTTGGTGCTTTTGATACCCACCCATGGCCGGGGACCCCACCAGTGTCCCCCAGTCCAGAGCCCCAGCCATGTGATTTAAGCTCATGTTGGGCTTGATGATCTTGGAGGTCTTTTCCAGCCTTAATGAGGCTATGATTCTATGTCCATTTTCTGCTCCCAGGCAACCACTGGAGAAGGATTATTTCACAGGAATTCTCTGTTTACAGAGCCTCAATTATTTTGGCTTCTTCGCCTTTACTGTCTCATTCGTGGTTTTGAAGTATTTTAATTGATTTTGGGATCCCCAGAAAGATGACAAGCAGGAGAGCTTTATAAATATCTTTTGATTTAGAGGAGCTGGACTGGTTTCAGCTGGAAGTTGGAGAGCACAGAGGAGCAGTGCAAAAGTGTTGTGAGTGCAGGCAAGGGGAGGCTTTTTTTCCATGCCTGGCATGGAAAAGGAAACAGGAGGACAACAGAGAATTATTCTCACTTATGTCAGCCGGAGGTGATCCAGAGAGAGATTTAAAAGCCTTAGGAGAGGTTTAAATTGGGTTTGTACTGGGGCAAGGAGAGGGAGGGAATGGAAGAAGGGTAGGAGAGGGGACAGCAACTTCAGGAGGAGTCTGTGGGCTCTCAGAGTGTGATAAGGCTTGAAAGCATCCTGGGTGAAGATGTTGGGAACAGTGAGCAGAGCAGGGAGCTCTCACCTCCCTGGGGAGGCTGGATGTCTAATGCAGAGGAAACAGAGCCTGGCCTTGGGGTCTGAGGTCCCAACAGCAGCAGGACAAGCTTTTTGTCCCTTCCTTCCAAGGGACCGAAGGAATTTGCTGAGGAGTGTATTCTAGAAGCCTGGAGATGTACCAGTTGTTCTCTCATATCCTGTTGGAAAAGATTATTAATGTCTTTGTTTAGCCAGAACAGGAGATTTATCAAGTCACAGATCTGGAGGCAGCGTGGCTGTAGGTTTGGAGAGGGGAACACAGAAAGGAGAAAGTCATGGCTGATTAGAGCCATTGATTTAAGCAGGAAAATCAAAGCAATATTGCAATTCTGGGCACTGTGCAGGCTGGATGTTTGTGGCAAAGACACCAGGAGGGTCCTCAGTGACAGGAGAAGGAGGACCTGGGTCTTCCAGCATTTGTGGTGATGGTGCTGGGTTTGGATGGTCCAACACTATGCTCACATCTGCTTTTGGTGGGATCAGGCTCCAGAAGGGAAGAACCACCTGGGTCTCCACCAGCAACACCAGCAGTGGGATAAGGAAAAAGATGGGTTGGAAAGTTTAGTGGGATCAAGGTCTAGGAGACCTAAGGCAAGGTAATTTTATGAGGGGCGAGGTGGTTGGGTGCCCAAACACAAGCAAGGAGTGGTCAGTGTAGATAAGATTATGGGAGCAGGACGGGAGAGGAGTGACGCTGATAGGGAGCACGAGGCCGGGCGGGCAGGAGGAGTGTTTGCACACACTTCTGGGTCAGGCACAGCACTGCCAGCCTGGACCTGCCTCAAGGAAACCCTCATCGGGTCCTGATGGCCCACAATGAAAAGAGATCTTCAGGAAAGAATGAAGGAAGACCAACCACCCACCCTGCCAGAGGGAGGAGAGGCTGAGGGATGCCCTATTGTGTCCTGTTTTGAGGGTCGTATTTTCTTGGGAAGCATCCCACACTGAGGGTCTGCCTCAGCAGTCCTCCACAACCAAAAACCTCCATTCTGGGCAGAGCTGGGCTCACCTGGGCCTTGTGGAGGGATACAGTGCCAGGAAATCCCGTGTGTGTGTTTGTTGCAAAAAGAGCAAATATTGTCTTTGCATGTGACAGCTGGGCGTGTAAAACATGCGTGGCTTGGCAGTAGACAGTCGTCATTCCAGCGTGCTTCAGACAATCCCTGATCAGGTTAATTTTTATATTATTTTATTATTTGCAATAGAAATCCCACTTAGAAGCCAATTTCTGCCATCAGGCCAGGCTCAGGTGTTCTGTGCCAAAGGATGGGCTCTGTGCAGGGTGTTTGGTTCCCTTTGTGGAAATGCTGTGTTTCTTTTCATCCTTCATGTAGTAACAAATGGTCTACAATTCCAGGCAGCTGCCCATAGGAAAGTGATGCTAAGAAGGGATGTATTTCCCCACTCTATTTAAGCCTAACCCTACACTTTCCATATCCAGCTGGATATATTTCTTTTGGACTGAGTGACCTCAGTTGTCCTACTGCTGGAGGATCTCCCAGTGTAGTAAGAGTTATCTTACCACTCTAAAATAAACACTCTGTCTTCTCCCTGTTAAAATTTTGGGGATATTCTTATTAATTCCTACAGTTCCCCCTCCTTTCCCTTTTTTTTCTCTTGCAAGCTCAGGAGATTAAAGTGCAGGGAGACTCCAGAGGTGGGCAGCTTGGAGTCTTTTCCACCATCTTTATCTCCAACCAGGGCTGCCAAGGGGAAGACACTGAAAAATGAGGTGAGGGATGAATTTGGACAGGAACTGTGGAAGCAGAGCAAGGAATTAACCCTTAACTCACTCCTCCAGCTGGAGCAATGGCCATGCCACGTGTAGCAGGATCCTCCCAAACCTGTGGTCCCTGCAGAGCAGAGTTAGGCTCCCGCCTGCAAGAGCCTTATCCTGACTCCTGGAGATCCCTGGATGCTCCATAGAGATGGTTCTATTCTATGAAATGAAACCTGAGTATTTGTTGGACACATCTCAGATGGAAGTCTAGGCTGGGATTGACTGAATCCTTGCCAGCTCTCATGGAAGGACCAGTCCTCCCCCTTCCGTGCCATGGGATGGGTTTCTCTTCCTTTGGAAAGAGCTCTGCCCTGGGAGGTGCTGGTCCCACGAGCTGGGAGGGGGCAGCAGCCTGTCTCCCCCAGGAGTTTGCTTCCCTTCTAACTGCAGCTCCTTTTGGAAAGGAGTCAAGTGCCTTGTACAAACAGCCTGGAGTTGGGATCGCTCCGAAAGAAGCGCGGGGACGATTACGCGGGGACGATTACGAGGGGATTTTGGCGAGGTCCATCCACGTGGGTGCACGCCTTTGGCCTTCCTGTGCTGCTCCCTGCCTGTCTGCCCTCCTTGCCTGCAGCTCCAGAAATGCTCCAGGCTCCCGTGGGAGCCTCTGCTCCGGAGGGTCAGCGCTTGGGAGTGCCCCGGCTGCTCAGCCTCCCACCGCGCCTTCGCCCTCGCCGCGGCTTTGCGTCAGCCAAACCTCCCGCAAGCGAGCCCGGCTCCTCCTGAAGAGCCCCTTCTTGTCATCAGGGAAGATGGATTAGGGCAGCTCCCTCCCGTCCTGGGGCAGCACAGCACATCTGGAGCAGCTGGAAGGGCCGGGACGGGGCTGGTTTCCATGCACCGGCAGGTTGTGGGTGGTCAGTGTGAGCATGTGGGGATGGGAACGCGTGGGAAGAGAGACAGGGATGGGAGAGACCCGTGAGGGGACACAGGAGGATGGTGCCCCTCATGTCCACCAGCCTCAGGGGGTGCAGGGACTCCTTCTGGTGAGCCCTCCAAGTAAGGATCTCTCCCAGTTTTTTGCACTCAGAGCCTTCAAGGTTTGGAATGTCCTTATTATAATTAAAACTGAGTCTGCTGAGTTCCGAGGAAGTCTTGAATCAGGCCTCATGTCACCTCCAGACACTTGGAGTGTGTCTGGAAAAGCCAGACTCCACTGCACGAGTCCTGGAGCCAAGGTTGTTTTGCCTTTCTCTGGCTGTTTTGGGTGGCAGGTTCTTCCCAAGAAAAAAAGTCACCCCTGCCCTTCCCCTCCCATTCCCAGCTCTGCACATCCGAGGGCTGAGGCTGCTGTGTGGTCTCAGGGTGGGATCACATCCCACATCCCTGGAGCATCCAGGCTTTGCCGCCTTTCCGGTTAATCCTGCAGACAGGAGCTGCATTAGAAGGACCCACGGGCAGGGGGAAGCAGTCACACCCCAAGGCTTTCCTCTCCCTTTGCTGGTGCTCTCCAGCTGCATTTCTCCCACCTCATCTTCCCTCCTGGCAGCCAGCCCCAGCTTGTTCCCAGGCATCTCTGGAGCCAGGGCTCTGTTTTGGCCATCCCAGGTTATCACCAAGGCATGAACACATCTCAGGCCATCTCCTGGCAGCTCTGCCTTTTCCTCCCATGGCTTGTCCCTCTCCTCTCCTGCCGTGGTTCCCATGGTCCTTCCATGCCTCCAGCCCATCTCCTGCCACCCCCATCATTCTGAGGAGCCAGGCTGCCTCTCCTCCTCATCTCCCCGCCGTGCCAGCATCCCCTCTGTCCGTGACACTCTGTGTTCCCATCTGCCCTGGGGTCAGGCTGACATTTGCTGTGCTAAATTCAGCCTTGGTGATCCACCCTCTTCCCTCCCTGTTGGTAAACAGCTCTGCTTCCCTGGCTGGCGACTGGCTGCAGGAGAGCTCTGTGTCCAGCTGCTCTGGGGCTCCCAGACCTGTTCAACCAGCCCTTCCTTGCTCCGGTGCCTTCTCTAGAGCCTGCCCAGAGCCACATGGACTAAAACTGATGTTCTCTGTCAGCAAGATCCCCTCCCCAGCTGCCATCCTCACCCCTCTGCTCCAGATCAACCCACGATGATTCCAAGCCAGGCCTGGGGAAGTGGTGGATCCGGCTTCCACCCACAGGATTTTGTCCTGGGATGGGATTTCAAGTGTGGGAGCTGATGGTGGGAGGATGGAGAGGTCATTCATCTTCAAGAGTGTACTGGCAGATATTTCACTTCCACTTTGGCCCTGTCTGGGAGGATTTCCCACGTTACACCCCAAATTCCTGTTCTGCAGCTTTTTGTCGGGGCAAAGTCCCAGCTTGGGACTTTATCCTCTCCTGGTTATTGCAATGGCAATGCCAGCCTGGTGCCAGCCTGGTGCCAGCCTGGTGCCAGCCTGATGCCAGCCTGATGCCAGCCTGTCTGCTCTCACCCCTCCCAGATGTGGCTGGGTGCTCCGTGATGGCAGCCTGTGATCCTTCCTTCCTCATTTTTGGGTGTTTGCCTTTCTCCTTCATCTTCCCCACGGTCTCCAGGTTTTTCTAAGCCTGCCCTCACACTGCCAGGGCTCCATTTTCTCCTTCTCCTTCATCTCCATCCTCTTCTCTTTTTCTGTCTCTCCCATCCCTTATGCTTTTAGATTCCCAGCTGAGTCTGTTGGCTGGATCTCTCTTCCTTCACAGAAGAAGACTCCCAAGAAACCATTTTCTTGCCCATCTTCTACCCAAATTCTGCTACAATTGCTGGGCCTGGCCATGCATCATCCCCTGCTCCCTAAACACAACTCCACCCACTGATGGAATTTGCATCCTCCAAGCTGGTCTTTTTTGGTTTATTTTTTTTTATCATTTAATGGGTCAGGGCTACTGGGTGCTACCGCCCTTCCAGATAAATACTCATGAGATCTATTGCTGCTGTTCTGGCCAAGAACATCAGGAATTTGTCAGCCCTGCAGTACCTTTGATCCCCCATCCATCATCTTGCACTTCCTGACATTATCATTGAGGGACACTCTTCCGGTATTCAGCAAATATTTGATTTCCTGAGAATCTAAATTAAAAGACCTTCCCCCATTTGGTATTTTTTTATTATTTGTTTGTTGGGATTTTTTAAAAATTGATTTTAAAATGCTTTTGGCACCGCGTGGATGCGTTCCATTCCAAGAAAAATAAAGGAAAACTGTTCTGACTAAATATAGATCAAAAGGCACTTGTGAGCTGCCTCTTGCATCCCTGGCTGAGAGAGCTCTCCTCTCACAGCCCACCCAGATTTCAGCCAGATTTCTCCCAAAGTCTCTGTGTTCCCTCCTCTGCCTCTGCTCAGCTTGGCTTCTGGCTCGGCTCACTGCCCAGCTCAAGGGAAGGTGCTGGGTTTGAAATCCTATTTTGGAATCTTCCAGCAGTGAGAAATACGCTGTGCATATTTCATCCTCTCCCTCTGGGGCTTTTAACACCCTTTTTCGACTTTTTCTAGCAACACCCCTTGGAGCAGGTTCAGTTAATTGATTTTCCAGCTGAGTGAATCCCAGGATGCTCCATGCCAGAGGTGCATTTGCCAGTGGCCAAAGCCAGCTGGAATACACTCATGTAGGATGTGGTCACCAGCAGTTACACAGCAGCAGGGCACTGTGGTCTCACATGGGCTCAGAGGGTGCATGGAGAGGCTCATATCAGATATCAGGGAAAATTCTTCACTGAAAGAATGGTTAATCATTGGAACAGGCTGCCCAGGGAAGTGGTGGGGTCACCATCCCTGGAAGTGTACAAACAGCGAGTAGATGTGGCACTTCTCAATATGGTTTAGTGGGCATGGCAGTACCTGGTCACAGGCTGGACCTGATGGCCTTGGAGGTCTTTTCCAGCCTTAATGAGTCTGGGATTCCCACTGGGTCCTCACTGGGGTGGCCCTCTCTGTGTTTGCCCACAGGTGTTTGTGCTGTGCCATGGGCTCCTGCAGCTCTCCCAGCTCCTCTACAGCGCCAACTTCAAGAGCAGCCTCACCACCATCGAGAAGCGCTTTGGGCTCTCCAGCCTCTCCTCAGGCTTCATCTCCAGCTTGCACGAGGTAACTGGGACAGCAGCACCCAAAGGGTGGCCAGGATTTGGGGGACACCTTCCCAAAACTGGGCTGTTCACAGCCAGGCCTTCCTCAGGCTCCGTGTGCTGGGAGAGCAGCTGTGCTGTGCTCTGGGACACCTCCTCACACCTCATCCTGCTCTGCCACGTGCGGGGGGAACGGGGGGTCCTGTGGGGGTGGCCCTTGGACAAGAGCAGACTTACACTGGATGGAATTCCAGAATGGTTTGGGTTGGAAAGGATCTTAAAGTTCATCCCATCTCATTGCACCCTCTGCCAAGGGCAGGGACACCTCCCACTATCCCAGCTTGCTCCAAGCCCTGTCCAGCCTGGCCTTGGGCACTTCCAGGGATCCAGGGGCAGCCACAGCTTCTCTGGGCAACTGTGCCAGGGCCTCCCCACCCTCACAGGGAAGAATTCATTCCCAATATCCCACCTAACCCTGCCCTCTGGCAGTTTAAGGCATATTGCTGAGCTGGCTGAGGATTTTCTCACAAACATTTTCTTATCAAGAAATCCCTTGAAATAAGTTTCCTCCTTCACATTTCCAGGAATTCTGTCCTTCCTAGCAGCTCTTTGAGGCCTGGGAAATGACAGGAAAAGATCTGCTGGCAGGGAGTTTTTTGCTGGCACCAAGTGGCAGCACACTTGCTCATGAGTTCCTTGGTGAGCACAGGGGATGCTCCATCAAGAATCTGGACGCTGGGAATCTTCCTGGATCCCTGGGAAGATGGATGCCCAGTCTTACTTCAACCAGCATGAACATTTGGGATTGAAAAGATGTCTCAGGGCCCACTGAGACTTCCTGCTGTCTGTGACTGTGTGAGGTGCCCTGCCTGTCCAGGAAAACAATCTCAGTGCGTTGGTGCCTACAGCAATTCCAAGAACTAAACCCACAGAGAGACAAACAAGGGAGCCCACACAAACATGAATACAAAGTTTTCTTAGCCATACATAGAATCACAGAGTGGTTTGGGTTGGATGGGACCTTTCAAGGCCATCTTGCTCAACCCCCTGCAATGAGCAGGGACAACTTCAACATGCCAGAGCTAAAATGATGTTTAGGGTGTCATGTTAAAGCCCTTGTAATGGGAATTTTGTGGTGTTCACCCACTTGCCTGAGCAAGCTGTGTGGTTTCATGGCTTTCTAGTTGATGCTGTCTGCAGTTGCAAATGCCCAGAGTCATAAATATTTGCAGTGAGCTGGACTTTGTAGCAGGGCTCATGTCTGTTTGAGTCACAGGAGCGGAGGCAATGTGTTTCATTCCTTGCTGGATTTGGAGGAATTGTCAGTTTATGCCACATCAGTCAATCTCTTCTGCCAGGGAACAAGGGACAGGACAAGAGGAAATGGCCTCAAGCTGGGCCAGGGGCGTTTAGTTTGTGTATGAGAGACAATTTATTCCCAGAAAGGGCTGCCCAGCCCTGGCACAGCTGCCCAGGGCAGTGGTGGAGTCCCCATCCTTGGAGGGGTTTCACAGAAGTGTGGATGTGGCACTTGGGGACATGGGTGGCCTTGGTAGTGCAGGGGGAGCAGTTGGACCGGATGGTCTTGGAGGGTTTTTCCAGCCTAAATGATTCTGTGGTGCCTGTGGTATGGGGGGCAGGTGTGGGGGCTGAAAGAGCCCCAGCCAGATCCCAGGGAGGCTGTGGTGTCATTCATGCCAGCAAGGGATGCCCAAAGGTGACCCCGTGGCTGGAGATGAGAAGGGAGCACTGTGAACACACAGGGGATGCTCCTGCTCCTGTGAGGGCCAAACCCCTCCTGATGAGAGCCCTGCCCACCCAGCCAGGCACAGCCATAGGGCCTGGATGTCCTCTTCCACCAAAAGAATAATAAAGTACTGGAGTGCTCTTCCCAGGGAGGTGGCAGAATCACCATCTGTGGATGTGTTTAAAGACTGGACATGGCACTTGGTGATATGGTCTGGTTGAGGTGTTAGGGCATGGGTTGGACTCGATTCTCGGAGTTTATTTGTTAATTGCAGCCCCGAGATGTGCAGGATGTCTCTGTTTCAGCCCGTGCGTCCAAAGAACGAGTCAGAGCTCTTCAGTTTTCGGTCTTGAAGTTGTTTATTAATTTTTATTAATAAAATTCTTATTTATAAATGTTTATTTTCTTTCTGCCCAGCTGAGGTCTGCTCAGCAGGGCAGCCACAGGCACTCTGACCGCCCCTGAGGCGGTGTTGTCCTTTTAAACTACAAACTACGTATAACATGTTTACTTTTAATTTCCAATACCTATCACCTATGTCAGACAGTGAGTGAACTTCTACTCTAAACCAATCCCAAAGTACCAGCATCACAGCAGAAGATGGAGACCAAGAAGAAAAAGAAAGGCTGGACATGCCCAAGTTCCTCCATCTTGTCCCCACAACCCCCCACACCAAAAATCCTAAAATCTACATTTTCACCCTGTGATCATTTTATTATTATACTATCCAAGCTTCTGTGACTTTCAGGTCCTCATACAAAGCTGGCAACTTGCTCCAAGGGTCAAAATCAAACCCACAGGTGCTCTGGGCTGTGTGCCAGGGTCTCTGAGCCCCCCAGCAGGGGCCCCGGCAGCTCTGGACACCTGGAGGAATGTACTGAGTTCCGACATTGATGATCTTAGAGGTCTCTCCCAACCTCATCACTGTGATTCTGTGTGGATTCTCACCTTCCTCCCCGTTCTCTGTGCCTGTTCCAGATTGGCAACGTGGTGCTCATCATCTTTGTCAGCTACTTCGGCAGCCGCGTGCACCGCCCGCGCGTCATCGGCCTGGGCGGGCTGCTGCTGGCCCTGGGCGCCTTCCTGGTCACCCTGCCACACTTCCTCTCGGGCCCCTACGAGTACACTGCCCTCAGCACGGGTGAGTGACACCAGCTGGGCCCCCACTCACCCACATCCAGCTGCTCCGGAGGGGTGATGTGTGACTGCCCCCCAAAATGGGGGTGTTTCCAGGGCACGCGTGATTCGAACAGAGCCATAAGGTGGGCAGTTGCTGGTTAAACCTGGCATGATTATAGCTTTGGAAACCCTTCTGAATGCAAAAATTACATGTGGGGTTTCTTCTGCCTCTCCTGCACATGTTATTCCAGCTGTTGTTACAGAATCATGGAATGGCTTGAGTTTGAAGGGACCCTAAACCCATCTCATTCCACCCCCTGCCATGGGCAGGGACACCTTCCACTGTCCCAGGTGGCTCCAAGTCTGTCTTTGAAAACTTGCAGGGATGGGGCAGCCACAGTTTCTCTGAGACAGTATGTTTAGATTAAATATTAGGGAGACATTCCTCCCTGTGAGGGTGCTGAGGCCTGGCACAGGGTGCCCAGAGAAGCTGTGGCTGCCCCTGCATCCCTGGGAATGTCCAAAGCCAGGCTGGACAGGGCTGGGAGCACCCTGGGACAGTGGAAGGTGTCCCTGCCCATGGCAGGGGTGGCGCTGGATGGGCTTTAAGATCCCTTTCCAACCCAAACCATTCTGGAATTCTGTGATGTAGCAAAGCTCCCCTGTCACCACGGCCTGCTCTGGCCAGGATCCTTATCTGATCCAGCCCAAGGAAGGCTGCTGCTTTCACTGGGAAGACTTTGGGAACAAGCTCATGTGAACAGTGACAACTCACTTTTCCATGCAGAATGGAAATGACCCAAAAGTTCTGTACAGAACACAATTCTTGCAGAACACCTTTGCTAAACTGAACAGGATTAGAGGATGGACTGCAAAAACAGATAGACAGGGCAGAGATATTGACATTATGAGGACTGCCTGATGGAAAAGAACACATTCAGTCTGTGAACACCTCTTGAGGATACTTCAGTCCTGGTTGGAATTTCCATGGAGCGGGGTGAAGACCTCCAGTGTCTGGGCTGTATAAAGAAGCAAGGGCCATGTTTTGGAAGGAGCTGGGCCACTCCTGAGCCATGGGGGCAGCAGGGATTCAGGGCAAGGTGTCCTGCTTAGGGCAGCCAGCTGACCCCTGGGCATCGCTCCCTGCTCCTGCCTGGGTACCACAAGGGAGCAGAGACCAGAGACAGCAAAAACCAGCCATGGGTTAGCTCTGTCCTCATCAAACCCAGAGCACCCTCACTCCATGGCATGGAACTCTTTAAAAGTGTGATTAAAATCACAGCCTGCTTGCTTGCTGACCTCAGTATAGTACTCCAAAGGAAGTACAGGGTGATGAGAACTGCTGAACAAAATGAGCAATCCATCCAAAATCCAGCAGTTTGTGTTTATTCAGTGACTTTGGGAGATTCCTGCTATTTGGAGATTTAGTGTGGGAGGAGGCAGGGGATGTACCCAGTGTTGAAATGCTCATTTTTTTTCCCCTTCCAGGTAACAAAAGCCAGGGGCAGGATGAGCTGTGCTATGCAGAGAGCAGATTTGTGTGCTCAAACAGCACCAAGGACCCTGAGAAGGAGGCCAGCAGCGTGTGGGCCATGATGGTCATTGCCCAGCTGCTGGCCGGGATCGGCACCGTGCCCATCCAGCCCTTTGGGATATCCTACGTGGACGACTTTGCAGACTCCAACAATTCCCCACTCTATGTTGGTAAGTGGGACCATTGCTGTGCATTGTTTTGTTTCACAGAATCCCAGGATGGTTTGGGTGGCAAGGGATCTGAAAGCTCGTCCAATTTCACCTCCTGCTATGGGCAGGGACAGCTTCCACTATCCCAGGTTGTTCCAAGCTCCAGCATCCTTGTCTCCCCTCTGCAGTGAGGGATCACTGTTCAATGTATTGTCCCACTGATCCCTTACAATTCTCAAATCTGCAAGGAAAATCAAGGAAAGAGGACTGAAGGAACCTGAAAGGTTCTAAAGAGGAAGGAAAGAGGGCCTTGTGTGTTGTTTATAATACAGGTGCTATGGGAATATCTGTCAGGCTGAATGGCTCCAGGGTTGCCTCAATATAGCAGAAATTCCATCTCCCCAAGTCCCTTTTCATTTTATGTCTGATGCAGCTCAAGCTCACTGCCTCCTTTGAAACATCTTGAGAAAGTTGTGTAAAGAGTTTCTCTCGAGGAGGAAACTTGTATCCTGTCATTGCAAACAAATGAAATGAAAATGTTCTGACCTTATGGGTTATCTATTTTGGAATGGGAGGGTTCAGCTACACCCAGGGTGGTCTGATGGCCTTTTTGCCCTCAGAATCTTTCACCTCTTGAGCCAAATACTTTTCCTTGAATCTGAAGATTAGGATGTGTTTGTTCCCTTGGTATCCTAAAGGACATGAAGGTCTCAATCACCTGTATGAGCCCTGGATGTCAGTGCCCTGCTGCTCCCTGGGGCTCATGAATATCATGGATATTAATGATGTAGCTGACAATTTGTATTGTGTCAGCAAAGCCTTGATGGCAGCAGAGCAGAGGGAATTTGTCCTCAGGCAGCTGCCTTCCCCCTCTGTTCTGTCAGACAAACACCACCTTCAGTGTCAGGGCAGTGGGGACCTTCTCACCGTGATGAAGGGTGCTTTCTTCCCTCTGTGTGTTGTGCCACCATTCCTGCATTTCCTGGGAAGACAGAAGCCACATCTGCATGGGAACTACAATTCCCTGCTCACAGGGGCTCTCTGTGCTCCCCTTTCCCAGCCATCCTCTTTGCCATTGCTGTGTTTGGCCCTGCCTTTGGATACCTGCTGGGCTCCGTGGTGCTGCGGCTCTTCGTGGACATCGGGAGGGTGGACACTGGTGAGTATTGCTCAGGTAGCACAGGTCCTAGAGACCCTCTGTGGGCCACAAGGCCACTCTGAGATGAAAGGTGACAGAAGCCACCAGCCCTGTGACCCATAAAACCCACTGCCCTGGAAAGACCCGACCTGGAAAAGTCATACTCGATTCTGTCACCTCATAAGATACAGGTGGTCCTGACACCTGGACAAAGCTCAGGGCAGGGACACTCCAATGCCCAGCTCATGGTGCTGCACTGGAGGTCATGGCTGGGTCTGCCCACTGCCACCACACTGAGGAGGTGTCCCACAACCCCAACGTGGTGGTGGAGAGGAGCAGGGAAACCTGAGGAATCCAGGGATGGAGAAGAGAATCACAGAGCAAGCACTGCCCTATGGATACACAGAGAACTTGGGTGTACTCATCCTCCTCCCCAGCACGTGCAGAGAGAGGGGCTGAGCTGACGCCACCACAGGGATAATTTGCTTTATCCATGGCATGTGCTTATTATTTCTGGTAACTTAATCACTAAAGAATTCACCCCAGCTCCATCATTAACGTGGCTTTTCCTGTGTTTCCTTAGAGAGATCAGAGCCTGCCTGACATTTTTGTCCGGTGCCTGATAAGAATAATAAATGAACGTGGGCAGGAAATGCCAAACAGCCTTGGCCCCCTCCCCATGGTGGCAGACGGATTTAGCAGCCTCTCCTGGTCGCTCCATGATGACGTCCAGGCTCCAGAGTGGAGTGCTCCTGTTTGGGGAAGTGGGCTGATTGTTCCACAGGGGTGTGGGCTCCTCTCCTGTCACACCCTGGCACGGAGCTGGCCGTGGTTCCATCCTGGCCGTGGGCAGCTGTGTCCCCAAGGCAGGCCAGGCAATCTGTCAGACCTCTCATGAGCATCCCTTGGCCCAGCCAAAGGATGTGTGTGCTGGAGACAGAGAGGCTCGCACCTTCTCCTCCTTTTTCCGGAGAAGGCGCCCGGAGTTTGGTGCACTCGGAAACCAGGAGCTTCTGCCAGCACAGGGCCTTCCCTCGGTCCTGTGAGCAGAAAGTGACCCAGCCTGGAACAATGGGACAGCAGCTTTTTCCAGGAAAGCAGCACAGCCTTTCCCAGTCCCTGTCTTGGCTCAGCAGCCCTGTCAGCAGCATGGTCCAAGCACTGTGCTCCCCGTGCAGACGATGGAGTCAGGCCCCCATAATCTCTGCCTCACTGTCTGGCTCAGGGGTTAGAGCTGCCACCAGCATCCTTCCATGCTGACCAAATCCATCCTGCACTCACCTGGGGAGGCTTGGTACAGCTGGGATGAGTGGCAGTGGCTGTTTTCCTAGCCAGGGAAAGCAAAGGCCAGACACAACCAGGGCTGGTCTTGCTGCCCGCACTGGAGGGAGCTCCCACCTCCATCCATTTCTCTTACATGCCAGTGCAGAGACCCTTAGGTTGTGCCCACAGTGACTCTTCATGCTCCACCAGCCCATCATTTCCTGGAGCTGTGTCCCTGTCACCCCATGATCTCTCACAGAGTGTCCCTGTGTGTTGCACTGACAGTGGAGCTGACGCCGAGCGACCAGCGCTGGATCGGAGCCTGGTGGCTGGGGCTGCTCATCTCCTCGGGCTGCCTGGTGCTCACCTCCATCCCCTACTTCTTCTTCCCTCGCTACATGCTGAAAGGAGAGGTGAGACCTCATCTCCAGAGCCAGGGATGTGCTCAGGGAGGGAATACCTGTCCCCAGAGGAGAGCGGTGGGAGGGAGGAAGGCAATCCAGCAACCCTTTCCCATTAAAACAAAATTTAAAAGGTGGAAAATAATTAATGTTTATCATTTTGGTGTTTTCAAAGCCAAACCTCACTGATTTTGTTACAAAATTACTTTAGTTCTGTTTCAAAATTGTTTACTCATTGATTCTTTAAAGGTAAATTCAATCCCAAAATATTTCACAGTTATGGTTGAAGGACTCCCCAGGACTTGAGCTGAACTATCTCTAACTTTCATTTTCAGACTTTTTGCAGAGTTAAAGGGGAGGTGTTTTGTCAGGGTTCAGGGGAGGAAAGATTTCCAAGCTCTTAAAACCTCCCAACAGCAAGCTGTTGTCTTGCTGCTCTGCCCAGGGGCTGCAGTGATATTTGAGATAATTCACCTCTTTAATCATGGAATCCTGGAGTGATTTGGGTTGGAAGTACCTTAAAGGTCATCCTGTCATGGGCAGGAAAACCTGCCTACAGCTCAGGTTGCCCCAAGATCCACCCAGTCTGGCCTTGGACACTCCCAGGGATGGGACAGCCACAGCTGCTCTGGACACCCTGTGCCAGGGCCTCAGCACTGCAAGAATTTCTCCCCAGTATCCCATCTAACCCTAATGCCAGTGTGAAGCCACTCCCCCTTGTCCTGGCACTCCAGACCCTTGTCCCAAGTCCCTCTCCAGCTCTCTTGGAGCCCCTTTAGGCTGGGGGCTCTCCCCAGAGCCTTCTCTTCTCCAGGAGAACACTCCCAGCTCTCCCAGCCTGGAGAAGTGCTCAGAGCACGTGGGATGGGGCTTTGCTGTAATTGTCAGGCTTGGCTGGGGGTCACAGGCCCCTGGGACAGCCCCTGGCCCTGCTGAGCCTGCCTGTGCCAGTACAGTGCCAGCCCTGTCAGCCATCACAGGCTGCTCCTCTCTCCCTGCAGGAGCGGAACACGGAGGCCGGGATGCTCAGGAAGATGGAGACAGGAGCTGCCCAGGACACCTCCCTGCTGGAGTTCATCAAAAGTAAACTCCTGGGGGTCCAGGAGAGGGTGGATGGGGATGCTGGGCTGTGCTGGGCCATGTGGGGTGGGTGGGGACCCCCACTCCAGCAGGTTCACAGCAAGGGGGTTTGTTGGGAGTCCAGCACTGTGTGTGGACCAGCTCCAGCACCACAAGGGAGAAAGGACCAGGGGAAGGTGGGCACAGCCTCCCTCTGCCTACAGACCTCTGTGGGGCCTCAATTGTTTCCAAATTTTGCACTGAGGACCTTAAAGCAGTAGGAGTGTGCCAGAAAAGGGTCTCTGGGAGGTTTAACCCCAGCTCCAGGGGTGGGCACGGGGCTGCTGGCGCCACCAGCTCCTCAGCAAGGTCACCCACTGCAGCTGACACTGTTTATGTGGAGCCAAAACAGGCTTGAGAGGGATGTCACTGCTGAGGCACCAGATTAATGACTCTTGTAGCTGCAGGAGGATTTCTTCCCAGTTAAAGCCCCTCCCTCCTTGCCTCTTCCTCCACTGCAGTCACATCCTGGAGCTGTCAGCTCCCTCTTCTTTATTTGGGCTTTAATGGATGCTGGCTCTCCACCACTCTCTGCTAATTAGAAAACTCATAAGAGACCAAATAAACAGAGCTGCTCCCAGGGTCCATCTGCCTCTGTTGATGGGGCCAGAGGACACAATGTCCCATCCATGGTGCTGCCAGCTGCTGGGACACATTAGGGTGTCTCCCCTCCTGCATTCCCATGCCCGCAGACATCCCCAGCAGATCAACATCATCATCCCACAGATATCCTTACTGGGAACAGGCTAAGGGTGGGGGTTTATTCCCAGTACAAATAGCTAAAAGACATTTTTCCTATGTTTTCCCTGTAGGATTCCCAAAGATCTTCATCAGGCTGCTGCTCAACCCCCTCTTCATCCTCCTGGTGCTGGCTCAGTGCAGCTTCTCCTCTGTCATTGCGGGTCTGGCCACCTTCCTCAACAAATTCCTGGAGAAGCAGTATGGTGCCTCCCCCTCCCAGGCCAACTTCCTCATAGGTGAGCATGGATGGAGGCAAAAATATCCATCAGCAGGGACCCAACTGCCCATATTCCCCAGGCTTTTTAAATCCTGGAGAAGAAGTCAGTGAAAGCTCATTTTTGGATGAGGGGTTCACTTTGGGGTAGTTGGTGACTTTCCTTAAGTTCCCCACTGCCTGTCTTGGACAAGAGTTGGATCTGTGGGTTCTCCCAACTCCTGTGGGGCCCAGAGAGCTGTGCCCTGCCCATGGAGGGGTTCTGGGCAGGCAGGGCCCCCCTGAAGGCTCCATCCCTCTGCAGGAGCTGTGAACCTGCCGGCAGCAGCGCTGGGGATGCTGCTGGGCGGGATCATCATGAAGCGCTTCTCCTTCTCCCTGCGCGCCATCCCGCGCTTCGCCGTCGTGGTGCTCGTCTTCTCCATCCTCATCTGCCTGCCCATCTTCTTCATGGGCTGCTCCACAGGGCACATCGAGGGCATCTACCACCCCAGGTAATGCAGGTGCTGCTCCCAGCCCCTCGTTTCTCCAGCTCTTACCTGTGGGGAGGGACACACACAGGTGGAGAGGCAGAAGACATCACTATGATGCTTCTTGCTCTTTGATCCCCACTGCACGGAGGAGATCTGGGTGCTTCACAGCCCAGAGAGCTTGGGAGGGTGTTTATCCATGATTTGCTGGGCCAAACAAACAGGGTGTAATTTTTCACTCTGGAATTTTAGGGGAAAATTAGTAACATTGTGTCCACATCACTTTGCACGCTCCCAGTGTTCCAGCTGGACATCATCTTTCTCCTCACCTCAGTGGATATTTTTGGCTCTTACCATGACTTCCTAAGACAAAAATGACATTTGTGTACGAGCAGGGCTTGATGTCAAGTGCATTGAGCTCATTTCCCAGCGCACTGCCAGCAAGGAAGAGATTTCTGATGCCATCTTCCCACAGGGGGTGGAGCAGCCCCATCCCACCCTGCCCAAGGGCAGCTCCCCAGTGCCACATTCCTGCAGGACTCAGGCTCCAGCAGATGCACTCCTTGGGGGACTGAGGGAAGACAGGGCAGATTTGGGTTTGTCCTCTTCACTTCCACAGCCATCAGGCTTGTTTGGGAACGTGCCCACTTTCAGTTTGTGTCCATGTGGTGTTTCCAGCTGTGGCTGTTCACACATCTGTTTGTGCAGCTCTGGATGGAGCCCAGGTCCATTTCTACAGGCCGAGATTAATTTCCAGCTGAGAAAAAAAAAGAGAAAAGAAGTGTGTCAGTACTTGTTTGTAGACATAACATAATTCCTGTGACATTCACTGCACGCTTCCAGAGGTACCTGCAGGGATCAGGGGCTGGCAGAAGGCCAGGCTGCTGCTGGCAGTGTCCCAGCCCAAACAGGAACAGGAAAACTGCTCAACTAGTAGAAGGGATTTTTTATTTTTTTTTTAATTCCCCCTGTCCTATTTCTTAACTTTTTACCAATTTCTCCCCCCTTCTTTCTGGCAGTACACCCAATTCCCAGCAGCAGGTTAAGGCACGGGTTGGGTGTCAGTGCTCTAAGCAGATCTTCCACCCCGTGTGCCGGAAAAACACCACAGAATACATCTCCCCCTGCTTCGCTGGCTGCACCAACAGCACGACCAACCCCTCCAACCCCAGGCAAAAGGTGAGTAAAGCAAGTGGGTAGCCAAGCAGCCTTGCTGGGAATAGTGGAATGATGCTGTAGGAGCCCAACAAATGCAACAAGGGGGTGGAACCTTTTCCACATGGTGTGCTGAGCCCTGGGAAGGTGCCCTGGAGAATTGCTGTAAGGCCCAGGAACCTGCTTGGAGGAACAGGGATGGTGGCAAATCCCATTACAGGATGCTATGGCTGTGCCTTAAAACTGGAGCTGGTGCTCTTAAGGGTGTCCTGCACAGGGATGTGGGATGATTTATCATAAGAAGGCTGCTCCTGGCACTGGGAGTCTGACATCTGTTTTGTTCCAAACGTTTCCAACAGATCTACCACAACTGTTCCCTGAATGGGAATGAGCTGTTCTCCACCTCCATGGGCTCTTGTCCAGTCAGCTGCTCCCACATGCTCCTTCCTGCCATATTCCTCATCTCCTTTGCTGCCCTGGTTGCCTGCCTGTCCCACAACCCCCTGTACATGATGGTGTTACGGTGAGTGGTGTGTGGGGCCCTCAGTCCCAGGGGGGAGCCGATGTGATGGGATCGATGGGATGCCACAAACGTGCAACCATCCCAAGTCTTGGCCAAATCCAGGGCCAGGAGCTCTGAGCTCTGTCTCCGTCTCTCTGGGAGCCTCTCAGGAACCCCGACACGGCTGACAGCAGGGAGACACTCTCTCGTGCCCCAAGGGTACTGCGGGCAGCTGGGCTGGTCGCCTTTGCAGCAGAAGAGACACTGGAGACATGGGTAGAAGATAAAGGGCTGACTCTTAGCAGGGGTTAATCCAAGGTTTTGTTCTAGGAGTCCCAAAGGAGCTCCTGCACCTCAGGGGGCTCCTGCTGAGAGCCCCAGGAGATGTGCCAAGGTTACATTTAAAGGGAGGTGGAAACCTAAAGTAGATAACATTTCACTAACCAATAAGTGACCCTAAGGGATGGGTACTGGGTGATTGACATTTAGGACAGCGAATGGGGCAAGGCTTGGGGGCTGACCCCTGGCCTCTGGCTGATCACTCGACATCCTGGACCGAAGCTTCTAGATGGAGAGGATGGGATGCTGAGTGATTGACAGAGAGCCAGGGTGGGGATTTGGGGATGATCTCAGCAAAGGAAAGGGATTACACAGGTAAAGGGAAGGGGGTAAAATCTGGGATAAACCATTTGGGAAAAATATAGGGATACAAAACCAAAACTATTACAAAGTATAAAAACACACTATAACAGACCTCCTGTGGCTTCTCCCCTGCAGGGTGGTGAACCAGGATGAGAAGTCCTTTGCCATCGGAGTCCAGTTCTTGCTGATGAGACTGCTGGGTGAGTGCTCATCCCTGAATGAGGCTGCGGGGCTGCTGGAGCTGCAGGAGGCACTGAGCCTCCTCGGGATCAGCACTGACTCCATCCTCTCTCCCCGCCAGCCTGGCTGCCGGCCCCGGCCATGTTCGGAGCCCTCATCGACTCCTCCTGCATCTACTGGCAGCAGCAGCAGTGCGCCCCGGGCCGCTTCTGCGCCTACTACAACAACGATTTCCTCCGAAACAGGTACGCTGCGTGTGCCCTCCCCTCCCTGGGCCCGGCTGGAAGTGCCAGCTGCGGATGTGACATGTCCCCGCTCTTCTCCCGGCAGATACCTGGGGCTGCAGGTGGGCTACAAGGTGGTGGGCACCGTGCTGCTGGCGCTCATCAGCTGGAAGGTGAAGAGGAGCAAGGAGTACAACGTGCAGGAGAAGGCGGCGGGGCTGGTGTAGCCGCCGAGGACTGACTCGCACCCCCATCACCCACTGCCGCTACTTTATCTTGTTCGGGTTCGTTTTACTCGCCACGGGAGCGACTCCTCCCGCAGCCCAGGGATGCTCCGGGGCAGCCCCGCCCTGGGCACGGCATCTCCCGGGGTCCCCAGCCTGTCACCCCGGGCAGGGACAGCCCCGGCCCGCTGGAGCAGGAGGCAGAGGCGGCTGGAACAGCCGGACCCGGATTAGTGCCTGCTGCGGGCCATGGTCCCGCTCCGATGCGACATTCCCGGCCGCGACAGGAGCAGGGGAGGTGGCTGCCAGCCCGGTGTCCCCACAGAGGTCAGCAGGGACACCGCACACGTGTTGGGACAAGACAGCACGAGGGGTTTATTGCAGAACATCTGGGGTTTGTTGCTCTTTTTATTTTTTAAATAAAGGTCACTTTTCCAACCGTGGTGAGCTCTTGGTCTCCCCCCCAGCAGCAAGGCCATTCCAGCTGGAAAAGGGGAAAAAATGGTGGCAGATGGGGACATTCTTCTGCAGCTCCACCGGTGATGGGAGAGGGCTGGTAGGGGCTACACAGCCGAGGAGTTCTGCCTGCAGTGCCATGGAACGTGCCCAGCCCTGCCCACATCTCCGTGATGGGCACAGGGAGCTGCAGGCACAGCAGAACGTTTTACCTGAGGTTCTCATCCCCCATGAGTTTGTTTGCACAGATCAGTCCTGGTATTCAGTTGCCCAAGTTGATGCCTGAGGAGGGACCATGAACAAAGAAATGCCTGGGAATTGAAAAGTTTCATTCCCTCTCCCTCACACCAAGAGCCTGGGGTCCTTCTCACCCTTCACTGCATTGCTGTTTGGGTTGTTTCACACCCCTCAGGTGGGTTTTGGTTGGTTCTGTTAGTCCACACTGTGATGGAACCCCATACTGTGTTACAGTACACAGACCACAACTACTCCAGCATTTTAAAGTAATATTTTAACTGCAGTTTTGCCTATTCTAACTATTATTAATGATCTTTACTATTATTATTGATCAGATTGTCAGCTCCAGGTTTCCTTCTGATCCATCTCTGCCTGACACAGCACAGCCTTAGGCTTCACATCAAGTTCAACCCATGGCCTAACAAGTCCAGCTACTTATGTCAAGCACTGAGCTACTTAAAAATCCTGAAATTTTTTCAGTGCAGTGGGCTCTGGATAGGGAACAGTGGGTTTGGGGTATTCTTTCAGGGGTTTTATGGGTTTAATGTACTCAGGCCCTGCTGTCCTTACCTGCTGTCCCTGTGGTTGTGGCCCTGCTGCAGCCGTGTTCATAGAGGGAGTAGAGGGAAAGGAAAGAACAGCAGCAGACCTGCCCTGGATCACCAAAGTCCTCACAAAAAAGAGCTCTCCCCATGTTAATCCTATTCCTGTTCCACCTCTACCTGGCCTTCCACAACTTTCTCCAAGTCTTTCACACCAGGGGTAACACCCAGCAGGACAAGCCCCAGGAGGAGCTGGTCACAAAGGGCACAACGGGGCCCAAATGGGGCCAACAGAAGCTCCTGGCCCCAAAAGGTGCCAGGGTGGTGGCTCTGTGCACAGGAAAGGTAACAGCTGGAACAACTGTGTTGGGGAGCCTCGGAAACCACCCCTTGGGTTGCTGATGTCTAGGTATTGTTATTTTTGCTTTTCAGCAATCTCTCCTGCTCTCTCAGGTTTTCTGCTATCCCAGTTACCACTGTGCTCACCATTCTCATCCAAAAACATCTGTCTTGTCCAGGGGAACAATTCAGAGTACAATCCACAGCAAAAAACATGGACCAAAAGAGCTGTAGCACAGGGAGGGCCTCGGTGCCTGGGGATGTGTGAACACAGCAGGTTCCTGACTCAGGGTCAGGCAGCTGCAGCAAGAAGGGGCTGAGTTCATCACACCCCACTGTCCTGCCAAAGCCATCCCAACACAGCCCTGCTGAGCTGCAGCCTCAGGAGCAGCACTCCCAGCTGACAGAGCCACGGGCTGGGAACGAGGTCAGGAGAGCAAAGAACAAAGCACAGAAATGATTGGGGAATCAAGAAAAACAAGAGAACAACACTCAGACTTTCCAGTTCTGCTCTTTTCCCTCAGCCACTGGGGAAAACCAGCCCTGAGTATTTAAATATTTAAAAAATCATGGAGTGAGGCCCAAAAAACTCCTGGAGTTGTGCTCTGGGCACAGCCCCAGCTCAGCCATGGCCGTGCAGCCACTCCCCAGCCCAGGAAAGCTGAGGCATCTCCTCTCCATCCAGCACAGCCACAGGGTGCCACAGCCACCTCCAGGGCACAGCAGTGCTGCTCTGCCACCACAGCTGGCTGGAGCTTTCCTGTGCACACCACCAAAGTGCCTTTCAGCTATGATCTGTGGGTGTTTTTTGCTATGTGATGATCAATTTCTCAATTAGTCGGACCAAGAAGTAAATACAAAACCAAAAAAAAAACCAACCCCAAAGCCCTCTGTGTGCAGAAAATAAAGTTTTTTGACAACACAGAGCTGGCCACAGAGCAGGAAGGTTGATCCCCAGCACTGTGCTGAGCAGGAGCAGAGCCCCATGCATCCATGTGGATCTGACACCTCTGGGAAGAGCCAAGGCAAACACACAGACTGAAGTACGACTTGAGAACAAACATTTCAGCATAAAAGAATTTACTTAAGGAATATTTTTAAAAATAATAACTTAAAACCCACCACGGCCTCATGGTACCTCCCCCCCTTAAGCTGAGGCTGGTGCTTGGCTTCTGTGTCTCTGCAAGAACAATCACATAAGGAAACAGCAATTTTTTGCCCAAAATCATTTCAGCATTATAGATTTGAAACAGGCAGCCCAAGACCTCTAGCTAAAGGAGTTCAAAGCATGACAAACAGGTTCCAACAGGACTCTGCCTGCAGGAAACGGAAGAATGTAACATGTTTGGTAAATATAACCCTCCCCACCTCCTGCACGGATGGCTCCCGAGGCTGGAAATGCAAGGACCAGCTTCATTACAGGCACAGGCCTTTGCTCAAGGCTGTTCCTGCTCTTCCCAACACTTGGCAATGCTGCAGGGAGGCAGGGAAAGCCCCAGAGAAGGAAAAAAACACAACAGATGAATTGAGGGATGAAGGAGGCATCAAATCACAGGGGACAGGGGACTACAAACTACAAAAAGGGTCTGCCAGGAGCCAGCCCCTTCCCCTAAAACAATAGGAGAAGCCACAAAGAGAAAATGTCACTGCACTAGGACTCTGCAATGTGCAGTGAGACACAAACTGGGAAAATCTCCCATTTCTTTCCCCTCTTCCTTGAGCATCTCTGCCACAAGGAGGAAGCACACCCACGTGCTGGCAGCTCCTTGGCTTTCCCTCTCACCGTGCTGTAAGTGCTGACTAATTAATTACACACAAAGCAAGACCTTCCTGCAGCCACTGCACAGCAAATGCCTGGCAGGTCCCAGCTGCAGGTACA
Organism: Chlorospingus semifuscus; assembly: GCA_035048045.1. Taxonomy (NCBI): domain Eukaryota; kingdom Metazoa; phylum Chordata; class Aves; order Passeriformes; family Passerellidae; genus Chlorospingus; species Chlorospingus semifuscus. The sequence goes on from JAWWMS010000015.1 coordinate 21,051,759, forward strand.
GGTCTGGAATTGTGCCCATCTCACAGTTTCACGCCATGACCCCCCTGTAGCTCTGCCACTCTTTGTTCCTGGCTGTGGGAGGAGAAGCAGAGCAAAGCTTTCAGGACACAGCCCTCAGCTGAAGAAAAACTCCCAGGAGCTGATCAAGAGAGGAAATCAGCAGACATGGGCAAAGAGCTGGGCCCAGGGAGTAAAGCAGGGCTGGTTTGGACATTTCACACTCCTCCTGCCCACAGAAATGGGGCTGCACCAGTTTGGAACAATGGGAAAGCAGACACAAAGAGGAAAACAGCTTTTTGTACTCTCTCAATGCCTGCCCAACTCAGGGAGCTTGTGCAGTGCTCCCCAGTAGCCCCAACCATAAGGTGGTCAGGGCTCTTAGGGGAAACAGGGGTCTAAACCATGGCAGGAAACAAAAGGCTCACTCCAGTCTCTAAAACTCACCTGCCAGTGCACTCCTTCCTGATTTGCTTGGCAGCTACCAAAAGAAAGCTTAAAGATTGAGGAAAAGAAAAGCCCAGAGGTTCAGCAGCCCAGAGGAGGGCAAGGGAAGAGGGGAGAGGATAAAAACATTGCAGCATGAAGGGACAGCCAGAGGGAATCACACCAGCAATTGTCAGGTCTCTCCCAAGCCCATGAGCAGCAGAAGACGACACCACAGTGCTGACTTCCAGCTGAAGTTCCTTCTTTTTACATCAAGATGAGATTTGAGTGCTCCAGACCATCTTTTGCCCTTCAGCCCCCCAGCCCTGTCCATCTGTGTTCAGGCCACCTTCACCAGCCAGTTCTGGAGGGCCTCCAAGTCAGCCTCTCCATCCTCTCCCTTGCTGCCTCGAGCACTGCACTCCACAAACTCCACCTTCATGGGCAGCTGGGAGAAGTCAAAGTCCTTGCCCTTCTTCCCCAGCTGGGCAGGGCCCCCTGTGGCTGAGCCATCCAGGCTGGTGGGGGCTGCAGAGCGTGTCACCCGCAGGGTATTGCTGCAGGGAGAGAAGGAAAAGGGTCAGGAATTGGGGACCAGGGGAGAATCACCTGCAACATGGCTCTGGGATGTCTGGGGTGACAGCAGCATGCCAGCTACACCAGGGACACAAGGCCCAGCACTGCCCTGTGAGGCTCAAGGGAGTAGGAGGGTTCTCAGGTTTGGTTTTGTAGTAAAGGACAGCAGAAATCAGATGATAATGATGATGACGATGATATCCTTATCCCAATTTGCACTGGAATAACAGTGCCTAACAGGGCACAACAACTCCCTAGAAATCCAACACCTACACACAGGTAGCTGGCAAATGCTCAACATGAGAACAAGCAATTTATTGCTTATTTTCCTGGAGAATGTGAATGTGCGGCAACTGACTCCCCCGCTAAAAGCCAGGAGGTTGGGTGTTCAGCCTGCAGGAGGCACAGCACAAACAGCCCTGCTGCCGTCTGCTGGCCAAAGGGGTTATAGATCCAGGGAATCATTCAGCTTGGAAAAGCCCTCTGAGACCATGGAGTCCAATGTAAACCCAGCACTGCCAAGCCCCAGACCAAACAGGCTGTTCCCAGTTCCACAGGGAACTCAAGGGAGCTCACTGAGGTAAGAGAAAAAGGACAAGAGGGACTGAGATCCCATTCCATACTTACAGCTCTTTCTCCAGCTGTTGCTGGATGAGTTTTGCTGATTTTGCCATTGTGACATCTGGAGAGAAAATAAGGAAATCAGCTCTTTGGTTGTCAGAATTCAGAACCTTGTTCCTCCCCCTAAAGTAAGGCCAGTTCACACTGTGCACTCACTGGAGCTACCAGGACAAGGACAGCTGTGGCTGCAGTGGGATGAGGGATGCTGGAGATTTGGGATACAATGAGGGAATTAACTTCTTCTTGCTGGGCAGGAAGATACTTCAGAGGATGGGTTTGATGCACCAGCACTCCCTCCTGTCCTGTGCTTTCCACCCGTGCCATGAAGGCCTCAGGCAGCTCCTGAGTTAGGGAGGGAATAATTACAAAATCCAGATCTGATACTGCCCCAAAACATCCAACTGTTACACAGGGACCCACACTTTCACTGCAGAACTTGTAGGAATCTGAAAATAGAATCTTTTTCAGTAGCTGGGAATTCAGGCTACTCCAGAGAAAACATGGAACCCTGGCAGCTGAACATTTTGACTTGGAAGCTGCTGAGTGTGTAGGGACAGTTCATTGTGCTTGAGCTGATCCTGCTTGCTGCTGGATGGAGACTGAGGAACAGCTCTGCACAAAGCCAGCAGAAAAAGCCACACAAAACCCACCTGCATCGCCTACCCCCACCCAAAGAGCTGCAGCTCTCCCAAACACTCCTGCTGAGTAGCCAGGGTTTAAACCTAAACTCCAGCCTCCCTTTTGCTGCAATCCCAGCCCCCAGGTGCAGCAGGTGTGGCAGGGAGCCCTGCAGGCCCAGCCCAGGGTACCTTGCTTGTTGCAGGCGATGAGCAGCGCGGGCGCGTTCCTGAGCACGGTGCTGTCCACCAGCACCTGGTACAGGAACTCTGCCACGTCCTTCACCTCCCGCTGGAAGGCCACGCTGTCCACCACAAACACGATGGCTCTGGGGCAACAGGCAAGGACAGGGGATGGGGATGGAGCTCTGCAGTCACCTCTCCCTGCAGGTATTCCAGCCTGGGCTCAGATTTCCCCGTCTGGTCTCACCCAGCCCAAGCGCAAGCTGGCAGCGTGTGCTGGATGAAATACATCCCATGGCCAGCTCCAACTCCAGCAGGAATTCCTCCCCTGTCTCCCAGGATATACCCCTGCCCCAGGATATCCCACACCCCCCAGACCTCCCTGCTGCAGTGGCTTTGCCTCCTGGTGCACCACAAGCAAAGGTAAGTAGGAAATTCATGGTGCGATTTTGGGATTGTCCTGTGCGGGGTCAGGACTCCACGATCCTTGTGGGCCCCTTCCCACTCAGGATATCCCATGAAGGCAAAGTAAAAATTAACCAGCATCCCCCCACAGCAGAGCTCTGACTCTGGAAGCACCACCAGGCCAGCTCACGGCATTCCCAGCACCATCATTTGGTTTATCTCTTTCCAAAGCATCACCTGCCCCCTCCTGCCCTGCTGATCCCCTCCAGGTTACCTGGCTGCAGCCTTGAACCTCTCCAGGAACTGCAGCCTCAGACTCTCATGGCCTGGAAGGTCGATCAAGGTCACATTTGTGCTCTGGAACACAGGCAAGGAGGAATTAACACCACCTGATGTGGGGGTTCCTGTGATCACACACTGGGAAAAGCAGTCTGACCCTGCATTTGTGTCCTGAAGGCACAACCCCACCTGCCCTGACACAGAGCACAACAGCCTCACCTACTCACACACACCAAGCCTCCCTAAATGCACCAAACCTTGCTGGGAATAACACAAAAATGCCTTTGCAAGAGCCTTTTTAAACTGGAGGCTGCACAGGTTTTCCTTCCCAGGAAAGGAAGCAGCCAAAGGCAGGAGGTGGCAGAGAACACAGGGCCCAGCAGAGAGCCACGTCACTGCTCTCCAGATAAGGCTGCAGCAGCCCACTCCTCCTGCATTTTACTGGAAACCTTGGCCATGGTTAAAAAAACAATCAAAAAAGCAATCTGCCTTGCAGATACTTGTCTGCTCAATTAAAGAAACAGAAAAACGGAAAAAAATTTTCAAAAACCCTGCACGTTATTTTACGAAGTTTTAAACCTTATTATCACTGTTGTTAATAACAACTGAGAAGGTGAAGCCACAAAACCACCCTCTACTTTCACAATTCACCAGCAGTTAAGGTGCTGCCAGCATTCTGCTCTCCCTGCCACGTGTGCATCCAGCACAGGAGATTTCCAAAATGAAAGAACTGCCAAAAACTGAAAACAAGCAGATCTGGGAACCTAAAAATAACAGGACCTAAAAATAACAAAATCCTTTCTGGGACCATTTAAAGTCCAGCTGGAGGCTCTGCTTAAACCTGATAAAGCTTTGAATTTCAGGTTTTCTTGGCAGAAACAGAAATTACTGCTGAGGAAATAAACCAATGCAACAGAACAGTGAAACCCCCAGGTCTCCCTCCTGCTCCAACCCAGAGGTGTGGTTTTCAGTCAGAAATGTTCCCCTATTTTACAAGCAAAGAAAAAAGAGCCTGTGGAACCCAGTTATACATTGCACGTCCCAGTATTTCTTTCTCAGTATGCATGGCCTGGAAAAATCCTGTCCTGCACTCAAACTGGGGCCTGAGCAGCACAGAAATTCCCAGGTTTATGAGGGGGAGCAGGAAAAGGCAGGGGCAGGGCACTCACCTTGTCCTGGCTGAGCCTGTAGACAGCAGAGCTGTCGGTGATGGAGGTCTGGGTGTCCCGGTACCGCCCCGACAGCAGCTGGGGGAACAGGCACAGCCTCAGAACCACAGCCTGAGAGGCTCCCCACCCCAAACCAGCACCAGCACCACCCTCAGCCTCCTCAGGAACTGAAATGGTCCCACAGGGTAACGGGCAGCAGAGATCTGATCTCAGTTTCCTGCAGGGAACTACACCTGGGGTCACTTTCCCCAGTTAATTAATAAATGGTCATTAGGAAAATAAATGCATATTTACATTGTGAATCTCCAGTAAAACAAGAAGGAAGAGAGTGTGCCTGCAAATCCTTCAGAGTTTCCATGGCTGTGGCCCCTTTCTTTTTCAGACTCAGCAGTAACAGGGTTGGAATGGACCCACCAGGATCATCAGCCCAACTCCTGGCCCTGCACAGACACCCCAAGCATCCCACCCTGTGCATCCCTGAGAGCACTGTCCAAACCGTCCTGGAGCTCTGGCAGCCCTGGGGCTGTGCCCATTCCCTGGGGAGCCTGGGCAGTGCTCCAGCACCCTCTGGGGAAGAATGTTTCCCTGATAGCCAACCTCAGCTCCCCTGGCACAGCTCCAGCCATTCCCTGGGGTGCTGTCCCTGCTCCCAGAGATTGGCGCTGCACACTGCCGTGAGGTCAAGTATCCCTAAACCTTTTACCATGACAAATTTCTTTGGACACTCCGTGGTGGACAAAACTCGCTCTCCATCCCTCCTTACACCCATAAACCCCGACTTTTCATTAAAAGATTAAAAAGCGAACTAAAGGGAACTCCTTCACCGGGGCTCCCCGCTCACCCTCGCGAAAAGCAGCGTCTTCCCCGCGTCGCAGAGGCCCAGCAGCAGCACGGCCTTGCGGCTGCTCTTCCTGCCCTGCACGAACCGCCAGAGCACTGCGGGAGAGAGCAGCGTGAGGAGGATGAGGATGGGAAGGGGACACCCGAGCCGGCACCGCCGCGCCCTCAGCAGCCTGCGGGGCGGGGGGAAAGGGAGGTTCCCGCAACTCACGGAAGGTGATGGCGACGGCGATGAGCGCGACGAGCACGGAGAGCACGGCGGGGCCGCCCAGCTCCCGCCGCAGCGCCGCCAGGTGCGGCTCCAGCCCGCCCGCCATGGCCCGCACTCGTGGCCACGCCGCGCTTCCGCCTCCGGCCCCGCGGCACGCCGGGAAGGGCGGCGCGGGGGCTCATGGGAGCTGTAGTTCTCGCCTCAGGAGCCTGGAGAAACATGGAGTGGTTTAGGGTGGAAAAGCTCTGTGACCCCAGCGCTGCCGGGGCCACCACTAAGCCATGTCGCGAAGTGCCACATACACAGGGATTTTAAATCCCGGGCAGATGTGCCAGGGCTGGACAGCTCATTCTGCAAAGAAATTTTCCAATGTCCAGCCTAAACCTTCCCTGGCACAGCCTGAGGCTGTTTCCCTTTGTCCTGTCCCTGACCTCCCCCAGCTGTCCCCTCCTGTCAGGAGTTGTGCAGAGCCACAAGGTCCCCCCTGAGCCTCCTTTGCTCCAGGCTGAGCCCCTTTCCCAGCTCCCTCAGCCTCTCCTGGTGCTCCAGCCCCTTCATGGATGCAGGTCCTTGGTGGGAACTGACCACAGACCCCCTCAGGGGCTGGAGCAGCCTCAGACCTGCTGGGTAGCCCAGGACCACTGTCCTCCCTGGGTCTGGCCACCCCAGCAAGCCCCTGCTGGATCTCGGGCATGGGGAGGTGCCCCAGCAGGGCCAGTTGGCTGCAGGGCAGGGAGAAATGCTGCTGGCAAACCACGCTGCCCTTGGATTTCTCAATGTGCAGCTCTTGCAATAGGTAAGGCGAGAAAACAGCAGGTTCATGCCCAGCCATGAGCCATGGACTGGTCTGGGACACTCCAGGGGCTGCACACCCTGCTGACCATCCTGGTCAGTGCTCCAGGAATGGCTCCCAGACCATCCTGGTCTGAGCTCCAGGAACAGCTCCCAGTTTTTCCCAAGCAGGGAGCACTGCCCAAGCCATGGCAGATTAAATACCCTACTAACACAATAAAAGCTGACATTCTGAGTTTAAAATCCAGTCATCTCTGACCATCAGAGAGCACTGCTGGCATCTCCCACACTTTAATCCTGCTAATAAATAATAACTAATAACTCCAGCCCTTGGACACACATTCATCTCCAGCTTTCCTACACCAACACTGCTCTTAAATCGTGGGCTTGAGATTGTGCAACAGGATTTAGCAAAATGAGCTGCATGTGAGAAAATGGGGTCTCTGGCCTCTTTTTGAGGATTCTCTACTGCATTTCACTCTCTTGGCAAGGAGTGGCTCATCCTGAAGATGAGTGCACAGGAGGGAAGCGATTTATGGTGGAGAGCTGGGTTTCACATTCTTCTCCTCATTGGTCAGGGCGATAGACTTGATGTTAAAGCGCCTGGCAGGAGAGATCCCACATGGCAGGGTTGGGTTTGTTTCGCAGGGTCTGGTTTGTTTCACAGGGCTTGGTTTGTTTCACAGGGTTTGGTTTGTTTCACAGGGTTCCTGGGCTGTGCTTCTTGCTCCTCCTGGTGAGGAATCAGGGGAAGGAGAGCCCCTCATGCTGCTGACTGACACTGACAGGGAATCAGCCACTCCAGGCCACAGCTCTCCATCTACCCAGCAGCTCACCCTCCAACCCAGCCCCTTCCCTCACCCAGAACAAGTGGAATGGTTTGTCTCCGTGTGGAACATGCCCACCTTGCACGTTTCCAATGGCCAGAGTGAGCTTTCACTGGTGCAGCAGTGCAGGAACCAACACAGGTCCCTCTGTGGGACCTTATTCACAGACCATCAGAGCCCTCTGAAGCCACTGTCCTTCTGCTGGGGAGGTGATTGGGTCAAACTGCTTCTACACGAGTAAGGAGAACACCCTTTTGCCACATTCCCCTGCTCAGTTTCACTGAGTGTTGGGCTGATCTTTGTTTCACCACCCACCTTCAGGCTGGCAGGGACTGAAGCACCTCACTTTTCCTCCATGGTGTCTCCAACCTGTCCTGCTCAATTATTTGTTGCCAGCTGGGCTTTAAAAACACAGAAATCATGGGAAGGTTTGGAAGGACTTTAAAACTCATCCAGTTCCACCCCTTGCCATGGGCAGGGGACATCTCCCACTGTCCCAGGTTGCTCCAAGCCCTGTCCTACCTGGCTTTGGACATTTCCAGGGGTGGGACAGCCACAGCTTCCCTGAACTTTAAACTTGGAAATTATTTTCTTTAGCTGTTCTGCTGTCTTTAGAAGACCTCAGTGCTCTGACAGCTGCCACTGAATGGAAATTAATTTGCTGGGGAAGCAAACATGGAGCCCCTGGGCTCCCAGGAGGTTTCACAATTGCAAGGACAAACACTGTGCTGGGAATGTGGATTTAGAGCCCCCTCCCTGTCACCAGAGCCAGCCCCTGGGGTGCAGAGCAGCACACCAACCCCACCCATGGAGCCCCCATTTATTTTCCATAGGGCTGCTGGGGTGGCACAGGGGGGAACAAGGACTGGAGTGGCACCAGTGGTTGCTGCCAGTGCCCGTGGCTGGGAATGACAGAGCTGGGTTTGTGCATTTGGAGCAGGAACAGTGCTCAGGGGAAGTGCACAGCTGTGCCTGCAGAACAGGCCAGGCTGGCTCACAGCCCCACTGTCCTGGGCAAGGAGAGTGAGGGGCAGGGATTCACCAGCACCCAGGGGAGGGGACACTGCTGTCCCCACGCTGGAGAGCCCCAGAGGGGGTTTGCTTTGGGGACAAGCGACAGCTGAGCCCCAGAGCAGGAGGTGACACTGCCCGTCCTCCCTCTGAGGCCACCCCAGGCCTGCAGGGCTACACCCAGGGCTGGGAGGGAGGTCAGGGTGGGATGGAGGGCAGGGAGTGACGGCAGAGCTGCGTGTCACGGCCAGACCTGCCCTCCATGGGGCTGACTAATAAATACCTCAGGCAGCTCACCCCAAATCCAAAGCCAGGCAAGCAATCCTCTTGCAGGGCAGCAGCAGAAGCAAGGTGGGTTCTGGAGGAATAAATGGGAAGGCAGGTTTTGCCAGGCTGTGACTGCAGGGAGGCTGTGGATCCTGGAAACAGGGAGGCCATGATTTTGGCAGGCTGAGGCTTCAGTAAGAGCAGACAGGACAGCAGAAGCTCCTCCACCTTTAAGAGCTAACAGGGGAATGGAGGAAATCCTTCTAAATGAGCTGGTGGTGCTTTATGTCTCTTAAAACAACCAGTTTCTTTTCCTCTGCCTTTTCTGTTTCAAGTATCTCCTGATTATTCTGAGGGCACTTGAGTTTCACCATCACTTAAGACAATGCCATGAGGCTCTTCAGTTAAATAGGTATAATATCAATATCAATATCAATATCAATATCAATATCAATAATACCAGAGGCTTATTAATATTAATAATACCAGAGGCTCTTCATTTGAACTGGAGGTGGCCTGCGGGCTGGATTATTTTGGTGGGAGAGCCAACTCTCCATTCCCCATGACACCTCTCCCACCTCTCCTTTCTCCCCACGAGCTTTCAGAGATGCCAGCCCCAAGGTGTCACGTGTGGGGCCTTCAGCTCAGGACATTCCAGAGGAGAAACTCTTCTGGCTGGCTGAAGGAGGAGGTGGGAGATTGGAATTAGGATAATTTATCCCCTGCCCTGCCCTCCTGTGTTGTGCCATACACGAGGGCAGTTGGAAGGATGGATGATGACGCTCATCCCTCACTGCCCTGTGGGTGCTGTGAATTCCAGAGGTCACCCAGCACCCTCAGGTCCCCCCCAGCCCTCACACCCTCCTGGCACTCTCTGAGCACAGGGTTTCAAGCAGCCAGATGTCTGCAGCCAAGCCAGAGCCTTCCCTGCAGGATGTGCTCTGCACAGCAGAACAAAGAGACAGCCTTTGCCTCGCAGGATTTGCAATCTAAAGCATCAGTATCCTGTAGGAAAAGCAATTAAAGGAGGCAGACAAGGATCTGACACAGCCATTCAAAGCAGGATTGCATTTCCTTGAGATTGCTTCAAGTGATCACGATGAGACAATCTAAATTATCTCTGCCCACTGCCAATAAACTGCACAGTTGGTAAATATTTCAGGAACAGTGCCCCTGAGCGAGGATTCTGCTGCCTGGAAAGGTAGAGTCAAATATTTATGTAAAATTCCCTAACCTCCACACCTCCATGGCCTCACAGCCTGGAGAGACAGAGTCAAATATTTATGTAAAATTCCCTAACCTCCACAGCTCCATGGACTCACACCCTGGAGAGACAGACTTTTCCAGGCTCTCCTCTGCCTCAAAATGGGTTGCAGGGCAAAGCTGGTGCATCCAGCAGCACCAAATCCTGCAGCTGCTTGTAGGAGTGTCCTAAATCCCTGCAGGTCTGCGGAGCTGTGAGGGGTGAGACGTGGGACTGCATCTGTGACCGTGTTCACAGGGGTTCTTGGATGAGGGAACAGACGAGGATCTGACTCCATGTGTCAGAAGGCTGATTTATTATTTTATGATATATATTACATTAAAACTATACTAAAAGAATAGAAGAAAGGATTTCATCAGAAGGTTAGCTAAGAATAGAAAAGGAAAGAATGAATAACAAAGGCTTGTGGCTGACCAGACAATCCGAGCCAGCTGACTGTGATTGGCCATTAATTACAAACAACCACCTGAGACCAATCACAGATGCACTTGTTGCATTCCACAGCAACAGATAACCATTGTTTACATTTTGTTCCTGAGGCCTCTCAGCTTCTCAGCAGGAAAAATCCTAAGGAAAAGATTTTTCAGAGAACGTGTCTGTGACACAGGGCAGTGTCCAGGGCAGTGCCAGTCCCTCAGCAGAGGGCACAGAGAGCACCCAGAGCCAGCACAGCCTCACAGCCCTGGCAAGGCTGGGCATGTGGCAGGAGGGAGCTGCTTCCCTGCCCTGCCTGCTTCCCTCTGCTCCTCCCCACATCCCACACAGAGCCCCTGGCCCTGGGGTGCTGTGGGCAGGGCATGGTCCCCATTTGGCTGCAAGGACAAGGGGACAGCTCCAGCCACTGTGCCACACGTGGCTTGAAGGCTCAGCACCTCGAGCACCCTGTGAGATTGAATCCCCAGCTCAAATCTCAATGCTGCCCTTCCCATTTCCAAGCAGGTGAATTCAGCATGGGGAGGGATTTTGGAGTTTGGAGTCCTTCCAGTGACCAGGGTCCACGGGGGGAGGTTGGAGGCAGCGTTTCCCTGTGTGCCCTGAGAGGCAGCCCTGCACCTTCACAGAAAGGGTGATGGGGAAGGGAAAGGGCTGCCCAGGGAGCTGGGGGAGTCACCATCCCTGCAGGTGTTCAAGAACAGACTGCATGTGGCACTGAGTGCCATGGTCTGGGTGACAGGGTGGTGTGAGGACATGGGTTGGGCTTGGTGATGTCAAAGGTCTTGGTGATCTCAAAGGTCTTTTCCAGCCCTTGTTGATTCTGTGATTCTGTTGTGCTGTAATTCTGTGATTCTGTGATTCTGTGATCAGCTCCCCTCTCCGTCACCACATCTGATCCTTCCAGGTCTCCAAGGCCAAGCCCCAGAAGCCCAGAGACGATGGGAAGGGGACACTCTGTACATCCAGTGTCCTTATGCAGCACGGACTACTGACTCTGAGACAAAATACTGGTGCCTCCCCCAGGGAAGGGGGGGATGCAAAGAAGTCCTGCGCACATACTCATATGAAGAAACCAGATCCCAGGATGGGAGAATTAAAATAAAGGATAACAAAGCTAATAAGACTGTTTCTGTCACCATGAGTGGCCTCAAGGCAGAGGACTCAGGCACATATTTCTGTGCTGCTTACGATTATTACAGTAGGACATATGCACGGCTAAGGACGATCTCACTGATTGTTTTCAGGGGTGAGTACCTGTACCCCACCCAAAGCCAAGCCTTGTCAGGAAGCCACACCACTCCTTCCCCTGCTCTACCCCCCTCTCCCCCACAGCTGAGCAGCTTCCCCTGATCCCCCCAGCCTTGCTCCCTGCTTTCCCTCCCACACAGGGAGAGAAGGAGCCCCACAGCCCTGCCTGGTCCTGCTGGCTCCCACCTCCCCCTGCCCTGAGGGAGTTGCCCCAGGGCATGGTCTGTCCCTGGTGCCCCTGTGCCCAGCACTGACTGGGCAGTGCCACCTTTGGTGTTTCACAGAGCTGCTCCAGTGGGAGCTGGACACCCTGACAGTGCAGTGCCCAGAGGGGAGTAATACCTGGTGCCAAGCTGGGGCCAAATGCACAGCCCCTAGGATGGGACGAACATCTTCAACACAGAGTGAAATGAAATCCCTGCAGGACAGAGTATCAGTGCAGTATCATGCTCAAAGGGCTCTCGTCACCATGAAGAACCTGCAGATCCAGGACTCTGGTGTGTACTGGTGTGCACTGGACTTTGGGCGCACCCAGAAAATGGAGGTCGTGCTCTCTGTGATCAAGAGTGAGTACCTGCCATGTTCTCTATGAGTACCTGCCACGTTCTCTGTGTCTCTGTGAGTACCTGCCATGTTCTCTGTGTTCAAGAGTGAGTACCTGCCATGTTCTCTGTGTCTCTGTGAGTACCTGCCACGTTCTCTGTGTCTCTGTGAGTACCTGCCATGTTCTCTGTGTCCAAGAGTGAGTACCTGCCATGTTCTCTGTCTCTATGAGTACCTGCCATGTTCTCTGTGTTCAAGAGTGAGTACCTGCCACGTTCTCTGTGTCTCTGTGAGTACCTGCCATGTTCTCTGTGTCCAAGAGTGAGTACCTGCCAT
>JAWWMS010000015.1:21063905-21095012 GCA_035048045.1 Chlorospingus semifuscus
CAGGAGTTGTGCAGAGCCACAAGGTCCCCCCTGAGCCTCCTTTGCTCCAGGCTGAGCCCCTTTCCAGCTCCCTCAGCCTCTCCTGGTGCTCCATTCCCTTCCCCAGCTCTGTTCCCTTCCCTGGACACGCTCCAGCCCCTCCATGTCCTTCCTGAATTGCTGGGCCCAGAGCTGTCCCCAGGGCTGGAGGTGCCTCACAGGTCCCAGCACAGAGGGACAGTGTGAAAAATGCGTATTTTATGATTGGCTTTGCATGAATATTAAAATGAATATTATATGTGTTATGTTAGAAAGTTATGCTGTGTTAATTTTCTTAAGTAGTGTGCTAAATATAGTTTTAGGTTATAACATAATGTTAAAATAGAAACTATGCTATGTAAGATGCTTTTTTAAGAGAGGACTTGCACTGAGATAGCAGCCACAGGACACCTAAATCTTTCAGAGAAACAATTTATTGCTCTCGTATGGAGTTCTTCCCACCTCACTCAGCCCTAAAGAGCCATCAGGATTCAGAGGAAGAAGCTGACACTGACCAGACAGAATCTTTTGTTTTAATAGAATTTATGCATAATGTATGAGATGTATGAATATGCAACAGGCTGTTGTTTTTAAGGGTTAATCCTCTGTTAACGTGTGTCTTTTTCGGGCTTATTTTGCCCAGAAAGACATACCTGGACCATCCATAACTCTTTGTTTTTACTGTCTCGTATTCTCCTAATCCCAATTGTCCAAATTTTTATTACTCTAATTATATTTTTATTTTTATAACCATTTTATTACTATTAAACTTTTAAAATTCTAAAAACAAGTGATTGGGGTTTTTCACACTGTCCTTGAGCAGGAGATGGGACTGGAGACCCCCAGGGGTCCCTCCAGCTTTAGTGACCCTCCAGTGAGGTTTCTTTTATCCTTTAATGCCTTCTACCTACGGTACAAGGGCTTACACCTGACATGAAATACAGATGGTGCAGCTTTTTTGGGGGAAAGTTCTCTGAGTTGTAGAAACAGCCTGTTAGAGGCACTGATTCTCTTCCTTTGCTAATTTTGAAGAATGGGTTAAAAAACACCTCTCCAGTGTATTCATCCTACATAAACTGAGGGACTACATTTCATCCTTTCCTGTCACACTCTGCATTTCTGCCATCCAGGGGGATTTTCAGCCAGGCTGCTGGACTTCTCACCACACTTAGCATATGCATCCAAAAATCATTAAAATATTCATTCCCTCAAAGCCAGGAGCTTTGTGCTCTCAGCATTTTCTCCATGCCTGCCTTGACAGCAGCACTGGGACACCCTGGGTGAGCCCAGGCTGTTCCTCTGGAGCAGAGAGTTTCAGCAGCCCTTTTTGCCTTGCCTTTTTATTTTCACTGTGGTTCAGAATCAGGCATTTTTGTTTTCAGGTCAGCAGCACAAAACCAGACAGACTGCTAAAACAAATAAGTTCCTGAGCAAATCCTAGATTTTTCCAGAAAGTGAAAGAGATTGATTGGACTCTCCCCATCAATACATATCCTGCCTGCTGGGAGGGACTCAGAGCCAGCCAGCTGAGATCTGAGACACAGCAGCTTCTGTTCACCCCTCCCATCTTACTCCCACTGTATTATTTTGGTTTGGAGTGATTTTTATTCCTCCTTCAGCTTTCCTGACACAAACATTCTCCCTCTTCCTGTGTCCCAGCCACACTGGGGAACCCTCACCTGCCTGGGAGACAATGGGATAATCTGGGCAAAGCAAAAGCACAGAGAGTACAAAGCAACTTTTAATTAGGCTCCAGGGTATATTCAATCCATTTTGCTTTGGCAAATGGTGCAAGAAATTTCCCTAAAGGGCAGCAGTAAGTGACAAGAGCCACGCTGGTGTCTGTCACTGTCCTACAGTCAGAGGCACTGAGGAAGGAATGGGCTTAAGGACCATTTGGAAAAATCTCAGGACACTCTTTTAGATTTTAAATTTTATTTGTTGCTGTGCTGGCAGCAGAGAATTGTGAAGTGTCAAAGAGCTACTTTCAGAGTGATGAGGGAGGGCAGAGAAAGCAGTGAAGGCAGAGGGCCCTCCATGGGTCAGTGTTCGCTGCTGAGGGCACAAGAGGAGTCATGGCTTGAGGTTTTCTCCCCCACCTCGAGGATCCTTCCCATCTCACTACTTGTCTGCAAGGAAGGTGCACACCTGGAGAAGATCTGGAAAGGGAAAGGACAGGGAGAAGTTCAGATCTTGCTTTTAAACACTCCCGTCCCACCAGCACACACCCAGCCATGCCAACAATGTCACACCATGGAAAATCCACAGTGTGCCACAAAGAAAGAGCTTTAACCACAAATCCCACACTGCTAGCCCTGGGGGTTCTCTGTGCTGTTTCTCAAAGTCCATATTTTCTAAAGGAAAAGTCTTATTCACATTGCTGCCAGAGCAGCAGATTTTAAATCTGTTCTCAGTTCACCCAATGAACTTTGAGAAAAGAATATTGACATTTTCTTCCTTTAAAGGCATTGAATGGACAGTTCCAGAAGAAACTGCTGATGCCTGCAAGGTAAGAACTGCAATTCAGGGCTTCCTCTGGGGCTGTTCCAGTTACCTGATGGATTGCAGGTGTTGAGGCTGGCAAGTGAAGCATAGTATTTATCTCCAAGGAATTCCTTGTACGAGATTCCATCACGGAGACTGATCAGGCACTTTGTCCGGTCTTTAAACAGAAGATCCTTGGATTCATATGCAAACATATTGAAATCGTCTCTCCTGGTTCCTTTTGGTCCAAACAGCCTCTGAAATAAAGGCACAAAGAGGAGAGAAGTATAAAGCTGGCCTATTTCATCTTCCTGGTTTTTCACCATCAGTCTGGGAAGCCCCAAGCGAGGCTCTGGAAATTTGGGATTGAACCTTCTGTCTGTCTGTATGCTTAGAGGAGGGATTGCTCACTGGTAGGCACATTTCTTGCCCCATTTTAACATGTCCCTGTGTGCAGAGATGCTGCCAGCAGGTCCTGCAACTTAACCATGAGTAGAAGCAAAAGGCCCCAGGTGCCTCTCACCAAACCCTGATGGTGGAGCCAACATTAATGTTTGCAGGGAGAAACAGAGATGGTTCAGCCTGGTTCTGGTCAGCTGTGTGTGTGCCCGGAGTCTGATGTTGGGGCTGAGCCTGACCCAGCTGTGGCACAGACCAGGCACCACAAAGGAGGTTCTGAAACACCCCAGCAGGAGCAGAGACAGGAAAGGAGGTGATAAACTCATGTCACACAAGCACAGTGTGACAGCAGCAACAGCTGCAATCCCACTGCTACCTAAAGGTGTGTTTGCTAAGGTGGTAGAGGAGAAAGAGCACTTGGGAAGGGATGGAGGAAGGGGGAGGCCAAGGGGTAAAATCTTCCACCTCACACTGACTTGGAGAAAATCAGAGCAGCCCCACAACATTTCTTCTACTCTCAGCACTACAAACCTCCTGGTTCTCCAGCATCTCACGGACTTGGCGTGCTTTCTCAGGACGTGCCATCACAGCGTGGGTAGGAACTTTGGCCAGGTTGCATCTTCTGTAATCCATGACATTTGCCCGCTGCCCATCAGTGCACAGCAACTCAAATTGGTCCATTTTCAGATCTTTGGCCCAGCTTTCTGTGTTCTTGCCTATAAAGAGAATGAATTTGGAGATTCAGAGAGCTTGCATAGCAGGACAACATCAGCCTCAACATCACCTAAGCAATCATGCAGATGGGGAAGGCAGCCCTGAACACGTACCATCAGTGTTCTCCTCAACGATGGAATGCTTGATAAAGGCCACATCCCCCTGCTCAACCAGACACCTGGGAAGTACAAAAAGAGGCCAGCGATATAAATGCTTGAATCCTGTCCCTTTCCCACAGATTTGATTTAGACTTGAGTCTTATTCTGTACAATTAATCTCCAAGGACATCCAGATCTAGAAGCCCTGCCACAAATATTTTAAATATATCTGAAACACAGCCTTTACACTCCTTATTTATGTTAAGAGAGGAGCATTTCTGCCATTGTATCAAGGCTTGTGCCTCTCTGGGTTTGCCTGGAGGCACCAGGACATGAGTCCTACAGAATGAGGATATTTCACATCAATTTTCAGAAAGCCAAGAAAAAGCATGTATAGAATTACAGAGACCCTGTAATTGCCCTTTCAGTGGTGTAATGGAGAAAAAGAGTTAGTGTGGACATGAGGCTGTGCTCCAGCTGCGTCCTGTCCTCTGTGAGCAGCCCCAGGGCCCTGAGGCAGCCTGGCTGTCCCAGCACGTACCGCAAAGCTCCGGTGTATCCGTAGTACTGCTCGTGGCTGCTGGCAACGCACTTCTCCGGAGGGACCCCCCCTGAGCCCTTGCACAGCTGGCACAGACGGGAGCTGGGAGGAGACCCGGGAGCACAGCCCTGGCTGAAGTATTCATCTGGAGGCAGGGATAGGAGAAATTCACTTTTCCTGCCCTGAGAAGTTAGGTTTTATTGTAATAACATGTTCTCACTCACTGGGGAGGTGGAAATGGGCTGGGAGAAGGAGCATGATTTAGTGGGCAGCAAATCACGTGCATCCAGTTTTAACCATGGAACTTGGGTCCTGTTATCATTGATAATTATTGCTATTGTTGATAATTATTGTTATTGTTGCCCACAGAAGCTGTGGCTGCCCCTGGATCCCTGGAAGTCTCCAAGGCCAGGTTGGATGGGGCTTGGAGCAGCCTGGGCTAGTGGAAGGTGTCCCTGCCCATGGCAGGGGTGGAATGGGATGGGCTTAGGGTCCCTTTCCACCCAAACCATTCCATGAATCTGTGATGAAGCAGGGCCTAAGGCTCAAGTGCAAGAGGCACTATCTTGGCATAAAAAGAGGAATGTTTTCCCTGCAAACCATTCCCAGCTCCCACAGAGCCAGCCCGAGCCTCCACAGCTTCTATGGGCCAGCAGAGGTGCATTTGGCAGCAGTGTCAGAGCTCTTGTGTACAAGGGACAGTGGGAAATGAAGGCGGGAGGATAGAGAAGCCAAGAATAAAACTTACTAACACTAATATCTTCATGTGGTTAGAGACTTCCTTTTAATAATTATATGCTTACTTTGTCTTGATTTTTAACATTGATAATGTTTCCAAATTATTTTTGTCAGACCATAATTCTCAGTGAAGTCTTAGGCAGTCAGATTGAGTTGCTTGAAGATCAGCCTCTGTCCTCTGTTCTCAGCCCTTTCCCTCCCTTTGAGTTTCATCTTTTATCCCCACTCCACACCCTGCACAAACACCAGGCCCATGTGGGGCAGCCCACATTCCCTTTTTGGGAACACCTCTTGGGCTGCTGCAGAAGGAAGGGGAGAGAAGTGAAAAGAAAGAAAAGACCCCCAAATCAGCTGATGTGCCATATCTTACTCTGAAGCAGATGCCAAAAGCCTAAAATTTTGCTCAGTGAAACCTTAAATAACAGCATCTCCAATTCCTCCCTCCAGGAGGAAATCTTTGAGGCACAAGAAACTTTGAAAACCCGATGAAGGATGGTAAAAGATTTTTTTGTGAACAGATTCCCAGCTCAAAGAGATGGATTCCAAGCTGCACTCACCAAAGTTGCAGTTGCCTGTCCTGTTGTGGATCAGGCCCATGGGGATGTTCCAGCCAGCAGTTCTCCCCACGGCGGTGTGGCACGACTTCTTGCCCTGCAGGTTGTTCCAGCTGATATCCTTGTCAGACTTCTTCACAACAGCCACAGCAAAGTAGGTTGCTTCAGAAGATAAAATAGAGAAGAATTGAGGCCTGACCCAAGGATCCCACTGTAATCCCTTAGGAGAGAGCACAGGCTTCACTTGGGAAAGGGCACCTATGAACAGCGCAGAATTACTTTGTGCTTATAAATACTTGGGCAAGCAGCAACAGTGGAAGAGTTTGTAGATGTGATGCACCTACTTCCACCACACTCCTGGGAAATTATGATCCCTGACATTTCCCTGCCCTCCAAAGCTCTGATACCTGGGCATATGAGAAGCCTATGAAAAGGCAAGGCACATGTGAGGATTTCGTATCCACTCCTGATTTCTTACTTTCTCCTTAGCAAAGAACAAAACCTCCCCTCCTCCTCCCCCTTTCCATTTCTAGAAAGAACAATTTCCTAATGCTGCAGCCCAGACCCTCTTCCTCTGTTCACAGCCCTGACACTGTTATAGTGTGATCACACCAATCTCTGCCACTACCAAATGTTTCACCTTGATCTTATTGCAGCCCCTCATTTTCCCTCCAACTGCTAAACCTATCTCCCAAAATTCTGATATCTACACTGGACACTCTTTGGGTGGAGACTGGCCATTTATTCTCCATTCATGACTCATATCTACTTTTCTACTTATATCCCTCTGGACTGTTTTCTGTCCTTCTGTTGGCAGGAATTACCTGGTTCTTCTTGTGATTCACAGTGATTGTCTGTGGGAGGGAAGAAGAAGAAGATGTTAAGTTAAATACACCTCAAACCCAAAAGAAGAATCAAGCTCACTAATTTCTGGAGAAACTCTGTTGTAATAGTGACCATTTCAAGTAACACCTTGTGAATCAGCAGAACAAAGCACAGCCTCCAGCTGCTCCTGTGAGCTAAAACAAGCAGTTTTACCAAGGCTGGTGCTAAAGGACTAGGGTATCCTAATTAAAACAGAGTTCCTGACTATCCATGGTTGCTCTGCTTTCATGGAAATACATGCAATAGTGGGCAGAGTTGCCTCAGAGCATTGTGTGTTAGGTTGGGTATCAGGGAAAGGTTCCTCCCCCAGAGGAGTGGGGTGGTGGGACACTGAGCAGGTTCCCTAGGGAATGGGCATGGCCCCAGGGCTGCCAGAGCTCCAGGAGCCTTTGGACAATGCTCCCAGGCACAGGCTGGGATTATCAGGGTGTCTGTGCAGGGCCATGAGCTGGACTGATGATCCTAGTGGGTCCCTTCCAACCCATGATATTCTGTGATTTCTGCAGGATGCAGCACTGCAGCTGCTTTGTAAGATTCCAGAATAGAACCAGCACTTTGGCACCAGCCCATTCCCCACCAGCTGGACCTTGAGACAGAGCTGTGCTTACCCTCGTAGCTCTCTGCCATCACTGGCACCAAGCCACACATGCCAGCAGTGTAGACAAAGCCTCCATCTAAGCTGATGGCATCTGCTTCACCTTTCTGAAATGGAAAGGTGCAGAAATGAAACGCTGCACATCCCCAGGCCAGCACTTTCCAGAGCTCAGATGGTAAAAGAAGTTCACAGTGAGAAGGGGAAAAAAGCTGTACCATGATCTTTGTGATGCATTCCTTGGTGTCCTCTGCCACAACACACTCCACATCCCCGTTGCTCATCACGCTCCAGACGTCACACTTCTTCTTCTCATCCCTGCCAATGGCACACCACTGGATCTTGTTGTTCCTGCGGCTGGGGCTCAGGCGGTCTGCAAAGGGAAACAGGAAAGCAGGGATGAGCCCTGCACAGCCACCTCCTGGTGTCACTGACTTATTTCCTGAAAAATCCTTTCATTAGGATCTTTTCTCCTGAGAAGCTGGGAAGCTTCGGCTTCCCCATGTTTTGCTGCTTTGGAATGTGATTTGGAGAATTGTTTACCCAGCATGTGAAATTGTTTTTACACGATGACCAATGACAGCCACCTGTGTCGAGGATGTGAGCAGCCACAAGATTTTAGTATGATTCCTTTCCCTTGCTAACCTTCTGATGAAATCCTTTCTTCTATTCTTTTAGTATAGTTTTAATATAGCATTTTCTTTTAACATAAAATAGATCATAAAATAATAAATCAGCCTTCTGAAACATGAGTCAAAATTCTCAACTCTTCCCTCGTCCTGGGACCTCTGCAAACACCACCACATCCTGGTGTGAGGGACTTGGCCACAAACCACCTGTACACACCAACCTGCTGCTGCTCAGGGCAAGGAGTTCTTGTTAATTAAGCCCTGAGCTGGCAAGAATAGAAAAGGTGGTTCTTGAGCTGAAGAAGGTTCAAAAATCAGCTTGCAGGTCAGAAAGGTGAATTGCTGCATAACACAAGCCATTCAGGCAGATTTCTGTTAGCTAGAACTGCACAACCACTAAACACCTGTGTGATAATAGTAATGGGAATTGCTGCCTGAAATATGTCCCAAATTTCTGCACTCCTCACAGCCCAGACAGCCATGAGACTAAGACCAGACTGAACTGGAAACCTAGTTATGGTTCTGTAGAACAGCACTTGAATAATCTCGTTTGATCCTTCCATAAATATCACTTAACAAAAGTGAAATATAAATTGTACTATGAATTCTAAGTGGGTTTCAGAGATCCTTTGTGGGATGTTTGACTCTCAGAAAGCTATCACAAAATGCTTGATGAGTTTAGATGGAAATCAAGGACACTGTTTCCCTCAATTGTCTGAACCTGGTGTCCTGGGATGTTCCTTCTTTTTACAGCCCAGAAATGGTTTTTCTAAGCAGCAGTTTTGACCATGCCTAATCTCTACCACCAGCTGAATAACTGGTGTGGAGTTTGTGTAGATTTTCCATATTTGTCAGTGTGGTGATTTGGGTTTGGATACAACAAATTCCTTTGTTGATGTTAGTGAAGTTTGTGAAGGTTCTGTGATTTCACATTAAATACTTTGCAGGTAATACAGTCTGTGTCTGAAAAAATAATGTTCTTTTTGCCTGGCTGTATTTGCCAATGCCAACTGCTCCACACAGCCCATGCTGACATGACACTTGTGTTTGATGTCCTGCCTACCTTGCTGGAGGCTCTGGACAGCACTGTAATATTCAAAGCCCAGGTAGAGCTGAGAATCCATCAGTGATGGGATTTGCTTCAGCTGTACTGCAGAGTCTTTGAAAAGCAAGTCTTTGAGGGCTGGGTCCTTCTTGCCAGGTGGCCCAAAGAGGTGGAAGGTGCTGGTTGTGCCCACACCAAATTTTTCCTGCCACAAGGGAAAAAATAATCAGCAAACAACCACACCAAAACTCTTGGAAAGCTGGAGAAAGCTACTAAAACCAGAGGACAGAGGATGTTAGAGGAAGGACAGGAGAGATTGGTGGTACCTGTGCTTTGGAGAGGAAGTTCCAGATGTCATTGACCTTGCTGTCATCTCGAGCCACAACAGCATGAGCAGGAACCCTGGCCCAGTGACAGGCCTTGTAGTTGTCCACGGGCTGGCGAGTGCCATCCAGGCACAGCAGCTCATACTCATCCTTCTCTGCTGGGGCATTTTCTGAAGGAAGGGAGGAACCATGAGTTGCACCACCATGAAAATAGACAGAAAGGTGAGTTTGGGAAGATTTGTAATTAATTTATTTCTGTTGAAGCTCTGGGGGGAATTCTTTGCAAAAGACAGGTTGCAGGCACCCCCTTGCAATGGGGTCATCTTGGGCATATGAAGGCAATGCCTTTGGAAGAGAGGTCACCTCAGCCTCTGCCATAACTAACCCAACAGTACAAGGGTTTATGCACAAAGGGATACAAATAGGTTTACAAATCCCTTACAAATGGATTGAGCAGGTCAGGAGCTGCACATGGTCAGTGAAGGCCAGTAGGTGAATAATGTCAAGGCTGCAGACAAAGCCCAGGACTAAGATCACAAGGTTACATGAGAATTCAAGAATGAAAGGGCTTTTGAGATCCCTGGTCAAGGACAGAGCAGGATGTTCCAGGTAGATCTGGAAAGCCTTCAATGATGGAGAGTGCACAGCTGTCCTGGACAACCTGTCCCAGTACCTCACTGTCCTCAAGGGGAAAAAAAACTCCCCTTGTATCCAGTCCCCAGGCTGATCAAGCCCATCCCACAAAGCACCTCCTTGCAGGACAGTTATCCCTGCCCCATGACCACCTTGGTGACCCTCCACTGAGCTCACTGCAGGTCCTGGGTGAGCCAGGCCACCCTTGGTCTCCACAGGCTTAGTGAACTCTTGCTGTGGGCTGAATTCCCTCCAAAATCCCTTCCAGAGGGATGGGTGACCTGCTCAGGTGCTCACATTACAGCTGGCTCTGAGATATGGCACCAAGCAGGTATTCCAGCTACAAAGAAGAACCTCAGAGAAGAAAAAGTGGATTCACCATAATCCCATTTCTCATTAACAAGGATGAGTCAGTTCACAATGTGCAAAACCTTTTTCAAGAGATGAAAGAGGTGTTTGGGCCTGGAGAGGAATGAAAGCTGCACAGTGTAGACAAATTGCAGAATGGAGTGGCAGAGAGAGATGGTGCCAGAAAGAGGAGAAATGAGGGATCTTGCAGGTGTACCTTGAACAGTTGTGTGTTTCACAAAAGCCACGTCTCCTTTGCCATCTTTCAGACAGCTGCAGGTGGGAGGAACAGAAGAGAAGTTAGAAAAACTGACATTGTGACTCCCTATCTCCTGTTTCAACAAATTATTTTTTGCATAAACTTCAGGCATAGAGCAATGATCTTCCCCAGAAAAGCTGTGCTGGAAGGGAAAAAATTGTAAAGGCAGAGAAGCAATTCAGTCTCCTCAGGACCTGTGATTCCAACTCAGCCCTCCTTGATACAACAAAAACTTGCATGTGTCAGGGCTAGAATGTTTCCTCAAAGGAAAAATAACTGTCACTCACTGAAAAGCTCCAGAATATCCAGAATAAGGTCCCGTGCGGGACATTTTGGTCTTGGCATCCCCCTTGCACTGACGGTACAGTTTGGCTTCAGTGGTGGCACCAGGGACACAGCTGGCAGAGAAGAAATTGGCCACAGCTACGGATGAGAAGAAAACAACAGTTGGTCAAAAATCCACTTTTAGGAGAACAGGGAAGGGAGAGGACCCACAAGAAATGTCAGTGCCCTGCGAGCTACCTCCAGACCCCCACAGAAGATTGGGCAACACCCCTGTCACCGTGACACCAGCCCTGGCTGAGCTCCCATCCCAGTCTCACCCTGACACCTGGTGTCACCCCTTTCACCGTGACACCAGCTGTTGCGGTGTGATGTCATGGTTTGCCTCAGATACCTCAGGTTCGTCCCTGATAATTCTCTGCCAGGTGTGTCAATCATCCCTCCTTTCCACACCCTGACCCCTGCTGAGTGCTGTCTGTCAATCCTGGCATTCCAGAAGGGCGTCCAGTGATTGGCAGAATTCAAAAGATGCCCTACTCCTGAGGAGACATTGGGCCATCCAGGTGTCCTCTGTCCCTTGAGACTTCCCCCCACCATCTGGTTGCTGGTCCCTCGTGCTCCTTCCCTCCCCCTCTCCCTGGGGTTAAAAGGAACAGCAACCACGTTGTCTGAGAGTTCTGTTGGAGCTGTTGCTGGATTCAGAGGCCTGTGGGCCAGAATAAAGCTCTGGATGGAAACCTTCCATCAGAACTGACTCCGTTCCTTCACCATCACCTTAAAGCTGGGCTCCTGCAAGCCTGGACTTGCCTCCACATGCCCAGCTGCAGCATCCAGCCAGCCAAAGGTGCCTCTGGGGTGAAAACACCATAGCTGGCACCTTTTGGTCAAGCAGCAAGGGCCAGACAAGCCCAGGCACATCCTATCCAGCTATATTGGCTCACCTTGCTCGATGGAGCCCGAGTCTTTGCCGTCCCACTCGATGGCCCCGCGGTGGATGAGGGTCCCAATGGGGATGACCCAGCCTGCTGACCTGCCCAGCCCTGTGTGGCAGGAGGTCTTGCCCTGCAGCTCATCTATAGAGAAGCCTGTTCCTTTCTTCACAACGGCCACGGCGTAGTAGCTGGTAGTGGAGCCTGCAGTGCAGGAAAAAGGAATGGAGCAATGGGAAAAGAGGACTTAGGGACATTTCAAATCCTGCTAAACCCCCAGTTTCAGGGAACAAAGTGCTGGGCTTCTAAACAATCAGCTAATTTGGTTGAACACTTGCGGTTTTCTCATTTTCTTGGAGGTGAGCTAATGCTGTCCATATTGAACTAATGCTGCACATTACAAATTCCAGTAAGTGACCAGAAAAGGCTATCACATTCAAGGTGCCATAGTTTTGTAAGGAACTTCAACGAATCTTTTTGGAAGTCTCTTCTCAAGTGCTATTGCCCACAGAAGCCTAGTGAGACTGAAACTCCATATTTAATCTTTAGAATTTTACCCAGTCTGTCCATGCTATATATGGATACAATGACTGAGTTTTGGGGGTGGTACAGACCTCAGCCTTTAAGGTTTAAGATCTTTTTCTTAACTACCACATTGGGAAGGACTCTGCTGCGTTGCTTTGATCCTGAATATTGTGTACAAACAGGCTGAGCTCCAGGGAACAAGTCATAAGAGATTGGAGCTTTGGATGTGACAGGGAAATGGCATCTGTTTGGCTCCCAGGAAAAAGATGGGAGTGATAAAGGATGGTACAATGGGTGAATAGGGATGGAGCCATGGATCTCACTCTGATCAGAAGGGATTGTTGCAGAGCCATTTTTTTGCTTCTTTTTTCCTGGGGATTGCCCGCATTTCTTGCCTCAGTGATCTCAACTGGGTGTCCCTCCCAAACACAAGTAATGCTGTTGCCTCTCCAATCATTTTTTTTTCTGTCTTGATGACTGCACAGGAAATCACAGAACTCATCTGTGCCTCCCAGCTCTGTGTTTTACCCACAGAGTTCAAGGCCACTGAAAGCAGAAGATCTCTGGGACCAGCACCATTTTTATGCCATGTTTCAGGAGGACCATGATTTCTGCTCATGGGATCAGGGACCTGCACTACAGCAAATGACAAGAAATGGGACACTGGGTCCTGTGACCATGGGTGATGATTCACATTTTGCTGAACTGCCCCCCCATGCCTTCCCCTCTGGGACCTGGAAACCAGGAGCAATATCTTGGACCCCCAACCAAAATAAGTGGGAACTCTTCATGGAAAGGATGGTCTCTGCACTCTCAGTTTGTTACCAATATTTGTCTTTAAAAAATGGCATGGAAATGTACCTTCACTGTGTTCATAGACCTCAGCAGCAATGGGCTTCAGCTTGTAGGGAGCAAGGCCTGCCTCAAAAACTTGACCTCCATCCAAGCTAATGGCATCTGCTTCGCTGTTCTAAACAACAAAGAGATTTCATCAATTAACAAAGAACAGGAAAAACGCTTCCCAGAGTCTCTCCTGGATCCTTGTGTATAACAGGAGGATCACAGGTAACAACCAGAAAGGAAACTCCATCTCCAGGTGTAACAGGCTGCTGAAACATCCCAGCAGAGGAATTTGCTGCCCACTCACCGAAATGGCTTTTATGCAGTCGAGGTATGATGCTTTCTGCAGGCAGCTGAAAGCAAAGTTGTCCTGTTGCATCTGGTCCTTCAGGCTATTGCATTTTTTCTCTTCTGCTGAGGAAATTGTGCACCACCTGACACTTGGCTTTTGGGGAGCAGCAAAACACAGAGCTGTAGAAAGAACCAGAAATAAAGTCTCAGAGAGGTAGAAAGGCACTGACTGGAGAGGAACAGCATCTCTCTGAGCACAAGGTCAATGGTTCCCTGTGAGCACAAGGTCACTGCTTCTCTGTGGCCATGGCCTTGGGTGATGGCTACATGCAGGATCCCCCAAGCCACACAGGAAGGTCCTTTCTTTCTTTCTTGCCTGATGTGTGCACCATCAGGAACATCTGGGATGGTCATTCCTGTCCCTGGACTATTGAGATTCAAGCAGCCTGGACTCACAGCAACATCCACAGGATTAGGAGAACAAATCCACATACTTCAACAGAAATCAAGCTCAAGCCTTTGCAAAAACAGAGAGAAAAGCTGGAGCACTGAAGCAGTGCCTGTGCCAATAACCCTGGAGGGGGAGCAGCTCTGAGCTGGCCAGGCTGTGTGCAGTGCACTGCCACCCTCACCTCCTTGGCTGCTGAATGATCTGATCTATTGAACTGTCTCTATGTCTCACCTGCTCCACTGCACCCCTGAGAGATGCCACAGCACCACCACAGTCCCTCCATGAGTGCCCCAAGCAGCAAAAGCAGCTGAATGGCTGCTCTGGGGGAGCAGAACAAAGCAAAAGCCTCCAGTGGATGCAGATTTGTGTCTCCTCCAGAAACCTGGGCCCAGGAATGCTGGAAACTTGCAGTTCAGGGATGTGGCCAGCCTGTG
The DNA here is from genome assembly GCA_035048045.1 of Chlorospingus semifuscus. Taxonomy (NCBI): domain Eukaryota; kingdom Metazoa; phylum Chordata; class Aves; order Passeriformes; family Passerellidae; genus Chlorospingus; species Chlorospingus semifuscus. The sequence goes on from JAWWMS010000015.1 coordinate 21,077,921, forward strand.
CTGTCACTTCACCTGCACTCTGCCCCTTCTGGGAAGGGCTGTGCAGACCAAGAGGCCACTTGCACCCCACTATCTCTCCAAACCTTCGATGGCACATTTCCTCCAAACACCTCCAGATTAACCTGTGTCATTTCCATTTTCTCCTTAATCTCAGAAATAGCCTCTCTTTACCTGATTCCGGAGCCTCCCAGTGGAGGTGCTGAATTTGGCCACAGGGAGAATCCTTAGCCTCAATTCCAATGGCCACCACCTCCTTTTTCATAGGTTTTTCAAGTTCATCATACAATTTTCAAGTCTTGGCTGCACAAAGCCATGGTCACCTAATGCTGGCAAGCATCCTGCCTTGGGGAGAGGCTGGGTGGGGACCTCCCGAGGGAGTCAACCCAGCTGTACTGGTGACACTGGGAAGGCAATGGCAGCCTGAGTGCCCTGGCCACTGTCACAGACCTTTTGGGTGACCTCTTGTCTCTTTCTGTGCAGGGGAGGAAGAGGAGGAACGATTAGAAAACCATCTTTGCATGCTAATATTCAGCAGAGGCGCTGAAGGACTTCCTGATGCCAGAGGCACATGGAGCACTTCCTAACAGAGGACATTAATGAGCACTACACTTTATGGGGGATCAGAAGAGACCTGCTGCCTACTCCAGGAAGGAGATCCCTCTTTCCCTGTCCAGGCATCAGTCCCCAGGCCAGGTGCAGCCAGCAATCTCCTTGCCACAGCTACCTGCCCATTGCCCACCAGAGCTGTGCTCAGAGAAAGAGGAAATAATCCCTCCAAGCAGAGCCAGCCCTGCAGCAACACAAATTTGGCATAAAATAGGCAGGAGCCTGAGCAAAGTGCAGCTGCAGCAGCAGGACAGAGCAGCGCAGGAGCAGAGTGGGAAGCACACAGCATCTTTCATTATTTAAGCTCTATTTTGCTGTCACTGCCCTCAAGTTTAACCAAACACATGTACAAGCTTGACAGGCAGGTCTTGCAATAATTTCTCCCCCCTGGCTGAGCCCGTGCTCCTCTCCCAGCACAGCATTGGCCGGAGGATGATTTTTCCCTTTGCCCCGTGACAGCCGGAGCGCGGAGCCCATCCCAAGCATCCCTCCTCCTTGCAGGGTGGGCATCGGCAGTGTGGGCAGCTGCAACCCTCCCTCCATCTCACAAAGCTGTCAGTAACATCAAAACACCATCCTTCTTGACAGATCCACGGCTGCCAAAGCAAGCACTGCTTGTGTCCTGGCTTTTCTTTAGCAGCTGCCTGCTCTGGTGTACGCCACAGCTCCGAAACAGCCTTGCCTGGGGGACACAGAGCTTTTGACTTCCTTCCCCCAAAGTTTGCTTTCAGCAGACACTTACCCACTATCCCAAGGGATAGCACAGTGAAGAGTGCGAGTTTCATGCTTGAGCAGGGGTCAGGTGCCGTGGGAGGGGTGCAGCAGCCTTGGTCACAGACCGTCCCCTCCGAGTCTGTGATGGCTCTGGAACCACTCTCTGCCCCTTTTATAGAGGAACAGCCTTGGCTGTGTTTGCAGAAGCAATGACCTAACACTGTTTGTCCTTCCTTGTTTCTCAATAGCTCCTAAATCGCCCCCCTCCCTGGGTCAGCCCATTTTTAGGAAGCCTTTCACTTTGGCACTGAACCCTTCCGCAGGCGGGAGTCGGAGCAAAGCGCTTTGCATTTTACAAGGGGCTTCAGATGGAAAATTCCCGAGTTGTGACATTTGAATTCTCCTGCGGGCTGAAACGCGGCGGGAGAGGCGATTTTCTTTGTGCTGCCCACCCCCTGCCTTGCCCAGAACTAATCTCAGAAAGTCCCTGCTGGATCCAGAGCCGAGTTTTGTGTGTTTGCCAGTAACTGCTGCTGAGGTGCCCGTTGCCCCTTGGCTCACAGCACCGAGTGCCTGCCCGCTCCCTTGCGTGCTCCTGGCAATGGCAGTGGGGTTGAAAGGCAGTAAATGAGTCTTACACATGATCTGGCAAAAAAAAAAAGCTAACAGCAGTGACCAGACAGCTCCATAAGTGCCCTGCAGAAAGAAGGAAGCATCATGCTGCACTTTTGGTAAATTTTTGGGATGAACCTGGGAAGAAATGCTGAGATTAGCAGTCAGCCTCCTTCCACTTCCTCTGCAAAGCTTCTCCACCCCATTGTGTCGCTCCTGGCCTGTCTCCCTGGGGCCAGAGGGCATGGCTTGGTTTATGAAAGGCAGCCCTTGTAATGCTGTCCCAGCCTTCACATCCCCATCTTTGCTGCCAGGTACAGGACCAGCCTCAGCCTTTGGCACATGCTCACAAACTGAGAATTCCCTGGGCCACATCAGACAGACCTTGAGCCCAAACAGCATCCCTGGACCACTGCTAGGGCTGGTCCACTCACCATGTCCACCCCACAGAAACTACAGCTGTATCTCACCCAACTCTTTGGAGCAGTTATTTCCACAGAGATGCTCCCAGGCAGTTGTGGAAGCCTTTGGAGCTAAGGTTGGTGTTCCCAGGGGTCCCCAGGCTGGGAGTTATGTGAAAATCCAGCTCACCTTGAGTGACTAAGGAGAAAATGCCCTGAAAATGGAAGAAAAAAATTCTGGGCAAAAAATCCCAAAGGGGAATTTACTGAACCTCGAGGTGGGGTGTGCTGAAGGAAGAAAGCAAAAAGCCCAGCCAGGAGGTCCAGCTCCCAGGCTTGCTTTCAAGAGCATGAGCCTCCCTTGGAGGGAAGATCTCCTGGATCCCCGGCACAGGTCCTTCTTCCCCTACAGCCTTCACTCTGTACACAGCTGGAGGCTGACTGGAAGCACCTGGGTTGGCTCTTGTCCCTTGTCCCAGCAGGCTGAGGGCAAAGCGACCTGCAGGTGGTGGTGGTGGTGCCCAGAGTGGCTTCAGTACAGGTGGGAGCCCAGTGCCAGGCCAAGGATTTGGCTCTGCAGAGGAGGGTGGAGGCCCTCAGGCAATGACCACCTCCACTGTGGCTCCAGGAGCCCACCCTGGCTGTGGCTGAGTGAGAGGCACTCCTGGCCACACCGGTTATTTCAGCACCATCTGCGGCACTTCCTTCAGCATGGCTGGCTCCTGTTTCTCATCCCTTCACCCTCTGCTTTCCCAGAAGAGCAGAATTTCCTGTGTCCAGAGTGTCTCCAAACACACTGCAGCTGTAGGAGGACTGACTTTCTCCCACCTCAAGCCTCCTTTTAAAAGATCTCCCATCCATATTTACTCCAGCAAGCTGTGGCCTTCCAAGGTCTTTTTCCACCAAGGCAGGTAGATGTCCCTGAAATCCATCCCCAGCTTCCTGCAGGTCTCACTGATCCCTGCCTCACTCATGCAGCCTTAGCAACATCCCCATCCAAGGGAAGAAGAAGCACAAGGGCTTGCAGGAGACTGTCCCACATGGTTCTTCCAGAGCCTTTTACTGATTTGTTCCAAAATGCCTCTTCCAACAGACATATTGAGACACTGAAGTTGCAGCTGAAACAACAAAGACACCCGAGCACCTAAATATTGGTGGAAATGCTTGGGCATATTGACTCCACAAGTAGTTACAGCACTGCCCAGATAAAGATTCTTTTACCACAGGACAGATGAAGGGGAAAGATGCAGAAGAGAGCTTGGAAAACATAAAGGATCCACTCAAATAACAGCAGAGCAGTTGCTGGAAGAGCCCAAACTATCTTTGCCTTCTACACATGGTTCCCAGACCTTTTTTCATGGACAACTCACCACTCCTCTCTCCCTTCTCACATTCTGCTTGCATCTCAATGCTTCTCTGTCTGCCCTGGAGATGGCTGTGATGTGCTGATGGGATGGCTGGTGTTCACATCTCTTTCCCTTGCTCATCCAGATGGCATCAGGGCAAATCCAGAGATGAAGGAAGAGGCTTGGATTGCAATACCTCTTGTACTACAGCAACCTCCTGCATGTCCAGATCTCCAGCCACAAGTGACCTGGAACATCACTAGCCACATGCAGAGGTGCTTCTCCTTTTGGTGCTAGCAAATCCTACCTTTCTCCATGATGATTCCACTCTCCTCCTGGTGTGCATCCTTCCTGTGTGGATGCTCCTTCAACAGCCGTGACTCCTGTGGCCAAGCCTGTGGAGAAGAAACTCTTCCAACACACAGCTTTCCTTGGAGGTGCTCCATGGCAGAAGCACAGCAGGCCAGGGCTGTGTCCTCTAGGCCACTTGGGCTGAGGGCTCAGGCCTTGATCTCCAAAGGACCCAACAGCTCTCCAAGGTGGGTCCTTCTGAGGAGTACAGCCCACCATGGGAAGCCTTGGAAGGAAAAGGAAAGCGTCCTGGGTGGCCTCCAGCTGCAAAATGCCATTTATTTTGGAGTCCAGGAGGGATGAACTGCATGATGAAATCAATTTCCTCCCCTGAACATCCATCAAACATCTGCTTTGCCAAATTTTGTGTTAGAAAATGCAAGTTTAGTCACATGGTGAATCCTGCCTCTTGCTAAGTACACTCACCTCCCTCTGCAGCTTCTGTCTGACTCATACCTGGCTGTCTGGGTGCATGGTTGGTCCCATTCCCAAATGCCCATGTCTGCCTGACTCAGCTGAGACTGAGCAGCAAAGGCCAATTTTTAGTAAGACTGGAAATTCTTGTTGCCCTTCAAGGCAAGAGCTCCATGCTCTGGCTCATGTGAGCAGGAGCAGCTTTACCAGAAAGGACAGAGCTGAGTCAGTGCCCCTCAGACTTTGTCCCAGTTACCCAGAAACATCCACCCCTCTGTAGTGCACATCTTCATGGAATGACCTGAATTATTGTCACACATCTCAAGTCCGTTGCATTGCAACACCGGCCGTTGTGTTTTCCAAAAGAGGATGCTGCTGCTAAAAATTACATGAATGATGAAGAAACACAAATTAACACACCCTCTGCCCAACCACGGATCACTGGTGATGTATAAACACAGCTGAACCCTGGGGAAAGAACAATGTCAAGAGAAGGTAAAGTAATATTGTTTATTTTTACATCTCACTCATTACTGCAAGGTCAAGTGTGTGCCCTGTGGTTTGTGGTTGAGATGAGGCTGCACTGGAGTTTTGGTTGTGTCCTAAGGAAAGGACAGGAAAGGTTTGTCCTTTATCCAAAGGACTTTGGGATAAAGTTAGAGCTGGCAAGGCTGTGTGGGAGAAGGCTTGGCTTTGCCACAGAGCTGGCTGCTGCCCACAGCACAGCTCATCCCACAGCTGAACAGGGCTGTAGTTGAGCTCTGGTTGTGTTTGGGCCTGTGGAAAACACCAAAAAAAGAGGGAAATAGGGAAAGCTGTGATCAAGGCACCACAAAGATATCTCACCCAACACTTTGGAGCAGTTATTTTCACAGAGGTGTTCTCAGGTAGCTGTGGAAGCCTTTGGAGCTAAGGTTGGTGTTCCCAGGGGTCACCAGGCTGGCAGTTGTGATGAAAACCCAGCTCACCTTGAGTGACTAAGGAGAAAATGCCCTGAAAATGGAGGAAAAAACCCAAGGGGAATTTACTAAACCTCGAGGTGCGGTGTGCTGAAGGAAGAGGGCAAAGTATACACTCACCAGGAGTCACAGCTTCTCCAGAATTGTTTCCCTCAGGAAATAGGAATTTCCAGTTTGTGGCTTGGAGAAGGCTGGAGCGTGCCCAAGACAAGGATGTCAGCATGGTCAAGCTCAAAAGTCAAGTCCTTGTCCTGTCCTGGGCCTGCATGTGGAGGCAGGTGAAGGCAGGAAGAGCAGGAATACATTTTCCCAGATCATCTTCTGTCAAGAGCCTGTGTGGGACAGAAGTTGAGACTGGCACTCAAGTGGCAAAGGTGCCTATCTTGAGAAATGGGAGATGGTGACCCTGAGTTGTGAATGGATGTGGAGCATCCCTGTGGAGGAGGATTTGGGAAACTGATGGTGATAAATTGGACATGAGCTGGCACTGTGCAGTGGTAGCCAAGTGTCTGCACGGCCACATCCAAAGCAGTGTGAGCAACAGGAACAGAGAAGGCTGTGGGGAAACCTTAAAGCTCCTTCCAGTGCCTTAAGGAACTCCAAGAAAACTGGAGAGGGACTTTGGACAAGGGCATGAAGTGATAAGACAAGGGGGAATGGCTTAAACTGCCAGAGGGCAGGGTTTGATGGGGTATTGGGAAGGAATTCTTCTCTGTGAGGGTGGGGAGGCCCTGGCACAGGGTGCCCAGAGAAGCTGTGGCTGCCCCATCTCTGGAAGTGTTGAAGGCCACGTTGGATGGGGCTTGGAGCAACCTGGGATAGTGGAAGGTGTCCCTGCCTGTGGCAGGAGGTGGAATGGGGTGGTCTTTAACAGTTATTTCAAACCCAAACCATTCTGGGATTCAATGTTCGTTCAGGTAGCCAGGAGGGGCAGGGAGAAGTCAGGGGGCTTCTGCAGAACTGGTTTACCTCACTTGTGTAAGAACCTGGGGGAAATCCCAGCCCTCTTGCCTGATGCCAAGTGTCTCCTGGAAGAGGAAGTCTCTCCTGCCCTAGAGCCCAGGTCAGCATGGGGCTTGCAGCAGCTGTAAGCCACTGTGGGAGTGCCAGCTCTGAGAGCATGGCCTTGGCTGGCAATGGACTGGGACCAGCTTGGCATTCCCCATGGCTCCCAAGGCCTGACAGATCCCTGGAGAGCTGTGGCTGGCTTTCCAGAAACAGGCTTGCAGACCGTGTTTGGACCCATGTGTCAATTTTGGGGCCATGCTCCAACTGCAGAGTCACTGTGCTTAGTTTATTTTTAAGGAAATGCCACAAACCCGTTTCCCTGCTGGTTAGGAGAAATATTCGGTATCAGGTTTTGACTGTGTTGCAAAATGTTGTTTTCTACCTGGGATGAGCCAAACTGGCCACTGGAGAGTTGGAGCTGGTGTTGTTTGAACCAATATTTGCTCCTAAGTATTGCCTAATTTCTAAATCGCACACAGCAAACAAAGAGCTCTCTGTCGATTTTAAGCTGCTCTTCCCAGCCTGGAGTGCTAAGCTCAGCTGCAGACTGAGGCTTCTTGTCCAGAGCTGCTTACCAGGTCATACCAATACAGATTTGCATTTTTACGTTGGAAATTAATGGCAGCTCAACAGCCAGGTGGCAGCAGCTCGACCCTCTGTGCCTTGCATGGGAGTTCTGCAGGATGGTGCCACTGCCCCACATCCTCCTGTGCACATCCCCCTCCCCAGCAAACACCAGCTGGCCCAGCAGTGCTGAGGAAACAGGTTTTCCTGACCTCCTTTCCCAAGCTGGCCCCCATTAACTCCCCAGCCCCCTTGCTGAAGTCAGCAGTGGCTTCTGCTCCACCAGCCAGCGGTCCATGCAAAACTCACCCTCTCAGACATGCAATTAGTGCCATTTCTCCTAATGAAGGGTCTCTGTTTGCTGAATTAACCCAAAGGTTAACAGGATTACCAGCAACTCTGTGCAACACCAGGAGCTGTGATGTTCCTGAAAGGATTTTGGAAGGGAAGGTGGTGAATTCCTGCTGAAGACACTCTTGAAAAGAGAGCAGCTGGAGCCTGATAACGCTCAGCCTTGCCTCCTGTATATTTTCCAAAGATCTGTGTGAACAAACGAGTAAATATTGCTATCTGGGAGAGAAATGGCAGGAGTGCCAGCTGCCCTGTGTGGCCACAGCACCCTCTGCTCCTCTCCTGCAGGACCCCAGGTCCCACGCCAGGGCACGCACCAGGCAGTTGCACAACTCCTCTGTCCACAAAGTGGCTGTCCAGCTCCCTGGGACATGCCAGGCAGTTTCCACAGGGTCATGTCCCCACAACGAGATGCTGGACCATCCCAGAGATGTGGCTGGCTGGGAACAGGAGGAAAAGTGGCTTATCTCCAGGAGGAGGGAGCTGTGGCTCTTGTGAGATACTGTGCACACATTCAGGGATGTTCTCCTGCAGTGGCAGAGCCCAGGACACTGGGATGGGGACAGAGATGGCCAAGAAGACCTTGTAGTGAGAGGGGAGGAAGAGTGGAGAGGCACAAGGTGAACCTGGGGGTGAGGCACTGCTACTCCACCACCAAAAGGCAGCAGGGGGACATCACTGAAGCAGGTCCTGGCAGGTGCAGCCAGGGGAGCAGCTCTGAGCCTGCTGCAGAGTGATGCTGGGAATTTTGCTGGACCAAATTTGCAACTGACTTTGCTGTGGGCATGGAGCTACAGGCAGAGCAGGCAGGAGAGGCTGACAGCCAAAAGGACAAAAAGAAGAAGGCAAAGGGAGACACCCAGAAGAGCTGGGGAAGCAGCTTCCCAGAGCAGTGGCAGCAGTACCAGCCCTGGGGCTGGAGCACTGTCCATCTGCTGGAGCAGCTCTCTCTGCTAGATCTGACCCAGGGAGCAGGGACTGAACCTCTTCCCATCCTCCACAGTGGCCAGGCAGCCCAGCTGGGCTGGCACAGCCACCCAGAGCTACACCAAGAGCTGCTCTGGCCAGAAATGAGAAGTGGGCATTAAATGAATGGGAAAAGGCTCAGCTCACCAGTGGGTCAAGCTGAACTCTACCACTTGCTGTTCAACCCCTTTCCAGTTAGTTAATTTATGGTAATCATTAATTCTAAGCCCCTGTCCATGTGGGAAGCTTCACAATAGCTAATTTTTAATCTGTCACCACAGCTACACACTGCTGCATGGGTCCTGGTTGAAGCCACTTTCCAATTTAAACACTCTTACAGCCAATATCATTCCCTGCTGATTAATAGGGGCTGTTTTGAAACCACCAAAAAATCTGTTGGCCAACATTCCCTTCCACTCTGTAATTTTAAAGCAGCATTAAAAGGGAATTAATGGAAATAACACTTTAGAATAACAGCAAGGCTTAGTCTTTATTGGAGACCCTTTGAACTCTAGTTAAAATAATTTCCCTCCTGCTCTTGAGATTTTCAAAGACAGATCTGTCACGAGCCATGCAAACATCTCACCCTTTAGAGGTCAAGAGCTGAGTATGACACCAGTGAGCAAATACTGGCCCCAGGACCTGGGAGGGCATCTCCTCCTGCCAGCCCAGTGCTGGTGACCACCACACCACCAGTGAAACACCTGCCCTGCCCAGGGATAACTGAGGAGCCCACAGGCAGACTTGACCTTCTGGTGCCTCCTCTCACTCCTAAGTGTCAGAGGAATTTGTTTCCTTCTCTCTGGTCAAGATGTTCTCATCAAGATAAAATCCGAGAGGAATGGCTCCTCCCATCCTCACCCCCAGGCCACCCGGGGCTGGCACAGCCTCGAGGCACTGCTGGACCCTGGCTCTCAAACAACCTCCTCCTTTCCAGTAATTACTGTTTTGCAATGTGGAAAATAATAAAAGTCTTGGGACTGTTAAGAGTTCTGAAGGAGAAGAGAGGGGGGAGTAAAAGACCCAGCTGAGCAGATTTCAAACCCCCTCCTGAGGGCTTTTAGACTCCTATGGCATTTTAATCCTCATTGCATTTCCAGCTGCAGGGATAAAGGAGCAGAAAACAGGCAGAGATGAGGGGGCCTCAGGACACAGGTCTGGCTGTGACCAGCTGGGGCTGGTCTCAGTGAGGGAGCTCTGGGCTGGGGTGGACATCAGGATGCAGCAGAGCCCTCCCAGAGCCCCCCAGCATCATCCAATGGGTCCTTGTCCCCACCTTCTGCTCATGTGAGTGCTGTGGCACTGGGGAATGTGATGGCAAAGGCCAGCTATAGTGTGACATGGCTCTAACAGCTCCTTAAAACTGTTGCAAGAATAAGGAAGGAGCCAGAAAAATTCTTGCTTCAGATGCTTTGTTAAAAATTGCATAAGGTGGAGGGACGTGGCTGCACGCTGTAGGTTAATCATAAAATCCCAGAATGGCTGGGGTTGGAAGGGACCTCAAAGCTCACCTAATCCAGCCCTCCTGCCATAGACAGGGACTGCTTCCAGTAGCCCAGGTTGCTCCAAGCCCTGTCCAACCTGGCCTTGGACACTTCCAGAGATGGGAGGTCCAGAACCTCTCTGGGCAACAACGACCATTGTTGTTGTAAAATGGAGATTGATCAGTAAAGTTCAGTTATGTTCTAGGCAAGGTATGGGGAGAAATTACTTCATTCCACTGCAATTCCCTTTTAATTGCAGTGGCAAAGGGAAATGAACTCCTTCTGGGGAGTCTGCTCCCTGCCACACATTGAGGGTCTCAGCATGGCCACAGGACCATGGTCCATAGGACCTGATGTGAGATCTGTTGCTCTCCCTTTCACCAGAAGTTCTGCCCTTCCACCTGCACATCTCTGGCCACCAACATCCTCCTCCTGTCATCCACTGCAGGCAGCAGGTCCTGCCACACCTCTGCCAGGTGGAGCCTGGACACTCACCACAGCCAGAGAGTGCCAGGGCCATGTGCTGGGGGCAGAGAGAGGGAACAAGCCTTGGAGAAACACTGGTCAGCTGTGCAAGAGACATCCCTTACCACAGGCATCACCTGCTCCTACAACCCCATCCTCCCTCCTTTCCAGCCTCACTGGGGACCTCCACTAAAACCTTCCAGGAGTCTGTTCATGCTCAGTTGATCATTCCCTGCCTGGAGCAAAGCTGGAGAACACTGGTCCCCAGCTCCACCTCAGCTCTGCCCCTGCCTGACCATGGTCCTCCTGGTCCTGACCCCAACACACAGGCAGACTCCTCAGCCAGACCTTGGACCTACCTGGTGGTCCCCAGGGCATCTCTAACCCTGCCACTGTCCCCAGATCTGATCTCAGGCTCAGACCTTCCTCATCACCAACAGATCCCAGAAGATCTGGACTCTGGGCTGAGTCCAGCTTTTATCCAGGGCCCATCCTGATCACTTTGGATGGAGACTGTGGGGGACAGGGATCATGCTGGGGTCCTCATTCCTTTGGGAGTAATCAGCCCTTGTGGTACCCTGGCATGCAGGCAAGAACATAAAGCTCTCCCTTGGTTAAACCAAGGAATGGGAAACAAGACCCCAGCTCTTTGCAGTGCTTTGATTCCATACCTCAATCCATTTCCATCCCACTTTACCCTGGACAGTGGTTTCTTGTATGCAGCAGTAAGATTTTTCCATCAAACCAAACATTTCTACTGAGTCCTGGCTCTCACAGGAGTCCCACAGCCCCAAGCTGACATCAACATCACCCTCATAAACATGCCATGGAGACACAACATGAACAAACAGCAGGAAGAGCTGTGTGGAGATCCTGTTACGAGCAATATTTTTGTTCCTTTTGCACATTCTCTGAGGTGGGAAATCCCCGAAAAAGGACCGAGCCTTTGGTCAAGGTCATCAGCCTTGTGTAATGACAGCAGGCTCGGGGAATTTGGAGCCACCAACCTGTGCCTCCTTCCTTGTCTACCATGAGGGATGCCAGCACAGATTTTCAGAGCACAGGGGAGAGCTTTACACCAAATGAGCCATCACCTTGTTTCTCATTAGCATAATATTTCCATTAGCAACTCTTGCAAGCTCTGGGTGTGGCAGAGGACTTACTAAACTAGAGAAGGGAGCAGGTTGCACTGGCTTAGCCCCTAAAAGATAAATCTGAGCTGCCTCTCTCATTCCAGAGTGTGGACACCTTCAGAGGGTAATAACAGTAGGGGTACCACGGAGTATCCCCTGCTAAAGGTGGTGGCTCACAGGTTATTCCACCTTCAGCAATCCAAGCTGAATTAAAGGATTAACTGCAAATTGAGCTGTTCTGGTTTTAATGAGAGCCTGCACCTGGAAGAGTTCAGGGTTACATCTGCTGTGCTCACAAACACCAAAGTACGGGCTGCTCACTTGTCCAGCAGCCACGGGACAGTTTCTCCTGGTCACAGGTGACCAACCAAAAATAAAAGAGATCTAAGCAGAAAGGGCACCAAGGGAACACAGAGGATGTGCCATGGCCAGAGTCCTGTGGCAGGGACATTGCCCCCAGCTGGGGCACCTGGAGTTTGGGATTGTGGCCAGCTCCTGTCCCAGTCCTGGCAGCACTCAGGGTCCTGGCTTGAGGGGACAAACCAGGGGACAGTATCCCAACCCAAACTCTGGACATCATCATCTCCTGAAGGATTTCAGTGGGGTGCTGGCTCTGCAGAAGTAATTTTCCGGCATCTACAATCTTCTTGGCTGAGCCAAGTAGGGAACTCCAGCACTTGGGCACAAGACACAGCCCTGCCCCAGGAACAGCACATACAGCTGGACCTGGGGCTGCTCTTTGAGCTCTAACACACTGCAGGATTCCCACTCTGGGTTCTCAGTTTGAGGAACTATCCCCTCTTCTTTAACTCATCCCTTCCTCAGTCACAGTTGGCAAACTCTCATGTTCATGCACCTCATACTCAGAGATTTTGGATGGTGAAAGGGCAGGCAGGGGATATCTAGAAGTTTGTGATCTGTAAGATTAACTAGGTTAAGGAGCAGTGTAAAGGTGCAGAATGGTTTTCTGCAGTATCTCCTGGTATTGGTTGTTCAAAAGAAAATAATTCTCCTAGTCTGGCTGAGGAACACCTGGAAAGAGACACCTCCTGCACCAACAGAAGGACAGTGCTCTGAAGGTCTTTGGACAGTACATATCCATTCCCTGGGGTGCAGGGGTGGTTCTGGAGGGGCATCATGCCCAACCCTCCCTGGAGCTACCACACATGGGAGCACACAGACCAGCCCTGCAGGCTCTCCAAGGCTGGTGGAAACCACTGCAGCTACACAGACACCCAGAGAGCTCCTCCACTCCTTGAGACCTGCCCTCACATCTGTCATTCGTCCTGAGACAATTTCAACCACTTGTATGTCTGTGGCTTCTCCTTTGTGCCCCTTCAATGCCAAACAGCTCAGAGTGCTCCAGTCTCTCTCTCTCTGGGGGCTCAGTTCCTCATCTCCTCACTTCTCCCCAGCCTGGACCTGCATTCTCCTTACTCAGAAATTGCTTTTACAAAGCTGGACTCAACCACTGGGACCGCTCCTTTTGGGAGGTGGTGTCCCAGCTGATTGTTTGCAACAGATTCTATTCCATTCTTCCCTGCTTCCCAGCCAGGCTTTGCTGAGTATGGTGAGTATTCTTCAGCATGGATGTGACAGGGGAAAGATGTCTCATGACCAGTGCCAGTCATGGTTACATGCCCCCCATGCCTGCACACACCTCTTGCTTTCACCCACAGTATGTGCCATCTGCATTCCCTGGTTTTGCAGGAATTGGATGTTTTCCTAAATATCAGCTCTTGCCTCCTTACAGCATCCCAGAGACAGGCTTCAAAAAATGCATCAGCTCTACCCAGTTCCATGTCTGGTGGGAGAGAAGCCCCTCTGAGCAGTCCTGCCAGCTGCCCCACGTCAGGCTATTGCAGAGGATACAGAAAATAACAGTGAGGAAGAGCCATGAGGCAGCAAAGATGGAAATAGAGCTTATCCCAGGGAAGCTGTGGCTGCCCCATCCCTGGGAGTGTCCAAGGTGAGGCTGGACAGAGTTTGGAGGAGCCTGGGATAGTGGAAGGTGTCCCTGCCCATGGCAGGGGGGTGAACAGGATGAGCTTTAAGGTGTCTTCCAACCCAAACCATCTTGTGATTCCATGACAAATGGCCCAGAGGAAGATCATTCCACAGCAGAGAAAAGAATCCAAAGCTAAGGCAGCAGAGGTGAGGGGAGCACAAGTTGTAATAGGTGACTCCTGGAACAAAGTTCAACCCACCTGGAGCCTAATGAGTCCCATCTGTGCAATCAGCAGCTGCTTGCTCAGCAAACACTCCTGCCCCAGCCTTGCTGCTGCTGCTGCTGCAGCCCTGACAGCATTTTCAGAGAAGGGAATGTTTGAACATCTGCAAAGAACTGGTATTTGGGCCACCTTTGCAACTGTGGGGTGGGGGATGTACCTTCACACACAGCCCCAGTGCACCCCACCCCCCTCAGTGACCCACAGCATAGCAGGGACTCCATCCCCACCTTCTTCAGCTCCTTGGTTTTCTGTAGGATCCTCTTTGGTTCCTGTAGGACAAATGTGCCCTCAGACTGCACAGAAAGAGAGATCTCTCCAGGCCAAGGAGCCAGATGAGAAGGGACATCAGAGAGACAGGCCAGGAGGAAGGAATGAAGGCAGCCACAGACCTGGTGCAGGGGCAGAGTGTGTGTGGGCAAACGCGCAGGAAGGAAACGAGCGCATTGTGCTCCTCTTCCTCACAACATCCACCTCAACCTGCTCATCCCCTCCTGCCCCAGAGCCCCACATGGGGCACCCACTCTGCTCCTGAGGCCACCCCTCTCAGTCCCCAGCACCTGTCATGATTCTGATGAGTCACAGCTCTCCTCACACATAGACTCTGGACCCAGACCTGTCCCTCTGAACCTCCGACCTTCTGCTGCCAGCAAGAAATGGCAGCGGCAGCCTTGGCCCGGCACGTAGTGCTCTGTTTGCACAGCCCTTGCTCAAACACAATGGCCAGAGCTGGCTCTGCGGCCCCCCCAGCAGTGCCACCACCTCCCTGTGGCCATGGCAGGATCACAGTGGAGCACTGAGCACCTCCACCTCAGCTCAGGCACCCACAGGAGCCCATGTGGCCGTGGGGCTCCCCCTGAGGCTCACCTCCTCACTCCTCAGCCACCCTACACTGTCCCACAGGGCACTGACACCCCAGTCAGGGCAATTACTGGAGCTGGATATGGTAATCAACCATAAACAATGATTTAGAGTTAATTAATTTGTCACCATGATATTTTTTGAAAAATCCCTTCATCAGGATTTTTTCTCCTGAGAAGCTGAGTAGCCTCAGAAAGGAAATGTAAACAATAATATCTGATTGCTTCTCCCTGTGTTTTGCTGCTTTGGAATGTGGCAGGTGCATCTTTGATTGGTTCCATGTGAATTGTTTTTATTTAATGACCAATCCCAGTCCAGCTGTGTCAGGATTCTGGTCAGTCAGGGTTTTTTATTATTCATTCTTTTTTAACCTTCTGATGTAGTTTTTATCTTTCTTTAGTATAGTTATAGTATATAATTTCTTTTAATATAATATCATATAACAATATCATATAATAATATCATATCATATTGTAATATATGATATGATGATGATATTATATGATATGATATATAATATATCAGCCTTCTGAGAACATGGAGTCAAATTCTCATCTCTCACCTCGTCCTGGGGACCTCACAACACCACAATTGCTTCCAATGCTTCCACTCAAACTGAGGTGTTCCTGTGCAAATATTTCCATGGCTCCAGAGTCCTCTCCCAGCCCATCCAGCTGCCCTGGGCTGGTGTTGGTGCAGGGCCACTGACACTGCCCTTGGCACAGCAGGAGCTGCAGCCTGTGAGGTGCTGCCCTGTTATAGTAGCTTTTTTGAGCTAGGTCTGATCAGCTCTTGGAGGCTTATAACACACTTAAGATAGCTCAGCTACACTTAGAAACATAAAAATCAGCAAGATGGCTTCTGTTGCAGTGTTAGAAACAAAAAAAGTTTAATAAAAAGCAAAATAAACAGAAAAACTGAATTAAGTGCTAAACGTTCTTGATCTTAGTAAAACACTTTACAAAAGCCTTTAGTTTCTTTGTTCGCTCCTTTTTCTAGTTAATTGCTTAAGCGAGACTTTTTGGCTTCTGTCTAATGAGCTGTCCTTAAGTTTGAGGTGAAGTCCCCCAAGTCCTATGTAGTGTCTTTTCACTTAATCAAAGAGAGAAACTTCTGAGCTTCTTTCCTTTTAAAAAGACAAAAAATAGTTTTGTCACTCTGTCAACAAAAAGCACATTCCTAACTGCCCTCCAAGCCCAAAGTGACCCTGAGGAGGTGACACTGCAGCCCAGCCCAAGGTGACCCTGAGGAGGTGACACGGCAGCCCAGCCCAAAGTGACCCTGAGGAGGTGACACTGCAGCCCAGACCAAAGTGACCCTGAGGAGGTGACACTGCAGCCCAGCCCAAAGTGACTCTGAGGAGGTGACACTGCCATCCAAGCCCAAAGTGACCCTGAGGAGGTGACACTGCAGCCCAGCCCAAAGTGACCCCGAGGAGGTGGTACTGCTGCCCAGCCCAAGGTGGCCCTGAGGAGGTGACACTGCAGCCCAGCCCAGAGTGACCCCGAGGAGGTGACACTGCAGCCCAGCCCAGAGTGACCCCGAGGAGGTGACACTGCAGCCCAGCCCAAAGTGACTCTGAGGAGGTTACACTGCAGCCCAGCCCAAGGTGGCCCTGAGGAGGTGACACTGCAGCCCAGCCCAGAGTGACCCCGAGGAGGTGGTACTGCTGCCCAGCCCACAGTGACCATGGGGAGGTGACACTGCAGCCCAGCCCAAAGTAACCCCGAGGAGGTGACACTAAAGAGCAGCCCAAGGTGACTCTGGGGAGGTAACACTGCCCTCCAAGCCCAAAGGGACCCTGAGGAGGTGACACTGCAGCCCAGGCCACAGAGACCCTGAGGAGGTGACACTGCCCTCCAAGCCCAGAGTGACCATGGGGAGGTGACACTGCACTGGCTCAAAGTGACCCTGGGGAGCTGACACTGCAGCCCAGCCCAAGGTGACCCTGAGGAGGTGACACTAAAGACCAGCCCAAGGTGACTCTGGGAAGGTGACACTGCAGCCCAGGCCAGAGTGACCTTGAGCAGGTGGCACTGCAGCCCAGCCCAAGGTAACCCTGAGGAGGTGACACTGCCCTCCAAGCCCAAGTGACCCTGAGGAGGTGACAGTGCAGCCCAGCCTCCCCAGGCACCCAGAGCTGGGACTCAGACCTGTCCTTCCCGCAGCCTCTCTGCTGCAGCACAAATCTCGGGGGTGCTCTGGTCCTGGCTGACCCCCAGATGTGTCAGAGTCTCTTTTTCCCAGCCCAGCAACCGAAGAAGGAGTCAGGATTCTTCTGTTCTGGTTTTCAAGGTTGTTTATTTTCTGTTATCTATAACATTCTTTCCCTGGCTTGCTGAGGTCTGTTCAGCAGGTTGGATTGTGGCACACTGCCCACCTTCAGGGTGGTGTTGTGTTTTTATACTAAAAGCTACCTATATATTATTTACAATAAATTTCCAATACCTATCACCTATGTTAGTGTGTTTCTACTGTAAACCAATCCAAAAGTGCCAACATCACAGCAGAAGATGGAGGACAAGAAGAAGAAGGAGAAGAAGGAAGGAGAAGAAGGAGGAGAAGGAGGAGGAGAAGAAGAAGAAGAAGAAGAAGAAGAAGAAGAAGAAGAAGAAGAAGAAGAAAAACA
>JAWWMS010000015.1:21098070-21160451 GCA_035048045.1 Chlorospingus semifuscus
CTGAGCAGCCCCGGCTCCCTCAGCCTTGCCTGGGCACCCACATGCTCCAGGCCCTTCAGCATCTCCACAGCCTCTGCAGCCCCGGCTCCCTCAGCCTTGCCTGGGCACCCACATGCTCCAGGCCCTTCAGTATCTTTGTCATCCTCCACTGGACCCATTTCAGGCGCTCCAGGTCTCTCTTGTTCTGAACAGCCCAAAACTGGACAAAATATAATGACAAGGGGAGGTTTGTCCCACCTCTGCTGAGGAGGGCCCATGGCACCCCATGTTGCGATGCCCACTTTCATTTCTTCTGCTGACAGACCAGCAAGTCCTCCCAGTAACATGTAACCTGATGTCTTTGATGAAGACATCATGGGTAGTCTCAGGAATGGTTCAGACCTGGATCCTACAAGGCCATGCGGGATCTGATCCAATGTCACCCTAAAACACAGATGTCTTTCAGCACCCAAGTGCTGCAGCCTCCAGAGGCTTCAAAGCAAAGCCCAGGTTTGTGAGGGATCACTTAATCTCCTGGAGGTCTCTGGCAAGCAAACAAAACCAACTGAAAAGACGCAGCAAAGCCTGTTCTCCAGCTGAGCAGAGATGTGTTTGGTTGTTCAAAGGCTTCTGATAAGGTGACTGAGATTAAAGAACAAATAAAAGAACGATTAGGGCCAAAGTCCCAACTCCAGCCAAAACCACACAGCCAGAGCAACAATGCACTCCTTGCCTAAAGCCACACTTATCCAGCTGCTCCTCAGCCTTCCCAGCCAAGAGGAGCTTTGCCCAGCACTGGCACAGGCTCTGCCTTGTCTCTGGGACAAGGTGCCCAGGACAGTGATGTCCCACACAGCCCAGCAGCCACAGCACTGCTCCTGCACTCAGCTCCCACCACGCTTTGCTCCCAAACTCCCAGCTGGATGTATTTTCTCCCTGAGCATCCTTTCAGAGAGCTGGTATCCATGGGCATGGCCACTGCAGGCCAGGCTCCCTTCAGTGTCCAGGAGAGCTGTTGGAGTAAATGGGAAATGGGCATGCCTTGCTCTCTCTGCTGGGTGTAAAATTAACTAAAGACCAATTTAGGTGGGTGCTGCTGGAGCACGGTGCCCGGCGGCGGAAGGGGAGGCCCAGGGGCTGATAGATTGGAGAACGACTGGGAGAGCAAACTGCACCTTGCTGATAAAGCAGAGTGCTGGATACCCCTGGGAGAGTCATCCAGAAATTGTCATGGGGCAGTCCAGGAACAGGTCTGTCTGGAAACTGGTCTGAAAAGCAAACAGAAAAATGGTTCGCTGGCAGTGAGGGGACCTTTCTCAAGTTTCTCTCCATTGGGAGTTTTGTGGGAATAATTGCAGACCCAGGAAACTGGAGTGTCCCAGAACTCAGCTTCCCCAGTCTGTCCCTGCATCTGGGACTGCCAGCTGACTCCTGCTGGGATGGCACACACAGTCCTCATGTCTTTTCAACAAGCTCCAGGGTGCCAGGGTACAAATGACAAAGTGAGCACAGACTGGCAGAAAACGATGGAGATAAATCCTTGTTTAAGCAAAGTGCACATGCAAACACAATATAAATACAAAAAGAAAAATTAAATAATTAAATACAGGCTAAAAACACAAGCAATGTGAGCAGGGTCCTTGTGGTCATCTGCAGGGAGGAATGGAACCCAGTCCCACATCAGGCATTAATTCCCTGTCTTATCCCAGTGGCAACAACCTCCTTCCAGGTCCTCAGACTGTGGCTACCTGCAGGAGGCAAAGGGACAGGTGTGGAGCCAGGAGACTCTGGGCTCAGGCACTGGGCTGCCACTGTGGGTGCAGCCAGTGCCACCCTGGTACTGCCCTGTGGGATGGCTCCTTGTCCCCTTGTACCAGCCAGGCGTCTTTGGAGTCAGCCCCACCATCACAGCACTGCCAAGAGATCTTCCAGGCCCTTCTAACATGAGTTTATGAGTAGCACTCTAAATCCTGGACCTTCCCAGGATAATTTTAACCCTGGATATGACTTTTCTGTACCTCCCCAGTTTACCTGCTCCAGCTAATGGGTTCACTTAAGCAGCATGGACTCCTTCTTCCTGAGGTTATTGTTTATTTTGCAGATGTTCAAAGCAAGGAGCCATCTCCAGCAGGAGCTCCATCACTCTCCACCCCCTGCTAAAGAAACCTCTGCAGGTTGTTCCAGACTGAGGAAATTCCCAGATATTGCTCCAGTTGGCAAAGCCCTACAGCAGTTCCATCTTGCCCAGGATCCCAGACTCTGCTGCTAACAAAGACTCCTCCCTGGCTGTCTGCACCCTCCAGGCTCAGCTGCCTCCCTGTGCCAACACACACGAGGATGTCAGACTCCTCCTTAGCCAAGGAATTGTCCCCAGGACCAACAGTGGCTTTTCTCCTGCTCCTCACCTCTGCAGCACTTTCCTGCCATCCAAGCTCTCTCAGGAGAGCAAGGAAGCTCTCTCAGGAGAACCAAGCTCCCCTGCTCCTGCCTGGAAGGTCCTTGCTGGCTGTCACCCTTGCCAAAAGCCCTGTCGTGCTGCCCACCTGCAGGTGGCTGCTCACACCTCGGGGCTCAGCAGGGCTCAGTGCTGTTGATGGCAAACAGAATCTGCCCTCAGCAAGCCCAAACAAAAACCCACACACAGCTCTCTGCTGGGTTGTTCTCATGCTGGGGTGCTCCACATCCAGCAGAAGAAGGAATAAGGTGAGGAAGATGAAGGGAGGCAGATGTCTGGCTGAGGTTACACCAAGGCTCAAGCCCTTGCAAACCTCAGGGCTCTCCTTTGCACCACCCAGTGCTCTGGCATTTGGTCCAGCCCAGGGTTGGAAATCCAGGTCACAGGTCTGCTCTCTTCCTCACTTGAGGGGCAATCACATTCCCAGGTTTCCTTTCCTCTTCACCTTCCCATGTACTCCTCTTCACCTCCACCCCGAGTACAAATGCACCAGGGATGGCTGCTCTCCAGGTGTAGCTTGTCCAGCAATCCTGGAAAAATCCTACCAGCAGCTCCGCTGGGCCATGGGCTGGCCAAGCAGGAAAGCCATTGCCTGAGAGTGGCAAGGTCCTGAGGGTCTTGAGGCCATGTCCTGGCTCATCATCTTACACAGGGGACAGGAAGGGACAGGAGCCTTTGGGGTCTCTGAACTGCCTTTTGCTGAGGTCAGCACGTGAGGAGGTGCCCAGTCCCTCCTTCCAGGGCACCTTTGCTTCTTGAGACACAACTGCAGAAGGTGCATTTACCTGGCCGTGTCCTGACCCCACTCCAGCACCTGTGGGAGGGAGGAGACCACCAGGTGCAGCCTCAGAGGAATGACACCCCCACAGAGGCCCTTGGACACTGGTGCTGCCCAGGTCAGTCCAGCACAGCCTCTGTAGGATGCAGGTGTGAGGCAGCAGAAGGATCCCAAGAGAGCTGCAGAGGTGCCTGCAATGCAGCTCTGGCACAGGAAGCACACAGGCACTGGAGAGCACACGCTGTGATTCCCATCAGAACATTCCTGCAGGAACAGACAGCTTTGCCTCTTGAGTTTTTCCTCCACAGGTGCCTCCAGCTGTGCCCAAGAAGAGGCTGGAGACAGGAATAGAGGATATCTTGAGCAGGATTACATGTGGAAACCTCCAAGAGGTCACCATGGACTAACAGGTTTGTCCTTAAGGAAACAAGGGAGCTGAGCAGTGACAAATCCCACCAGTGACCATCAAGCAAGAGGAAACAACCAAAGAGGAGCAAGACCAAGCCTGTCTGGACACCCTCATGTTGATGAGCCTCTGGATGCTCCCTGCCCTGCAGCAATAGGATGTTCCCTGGAGATCCTGCATGGGGGATGCTCACAGAGCCCTCAGCCATCCACCCCAAGCAGGTTATCCAGCTTGGAGTGCACAGAGCATGGCTGTGCAGAGGGAGGCAGAGGGGAGAACCTGATCTGGAGGATCTGATCCCTGCAAGCTCTTGCATGGCTCTCAGGCAGCCCCAGGCTCCCAGGGAAGCTGGCAGCCCTGGCACAGAGCTGGAGCCCAGGATGGGTGGAGAACACAAGAGCCCCACAGGAAACTTGTGGTTTTGATGAGGTGGACAGGGAGAGGCAGTGCCTGCCTGTGCCAGGGTGAGTGAGGGGAGCAGCTGCCTCCCTGCTGGCAGCAGGGAAGGAAGGAGCCCTTCTGTCCCTCCAGAGAGCCAGGGTCCAGGATGGAAGTGACTTACCCACCCTTTATGCACTTCCTGAGCCCCGTGGGCATGGGTCAAGGGAAAGCCCACATGGCCAGGTGCTCTCCTCCAGGGCCAGGAGGCACATGGGGCACCTGCAGACAGTGTGTGACACAGATGGAGCCACTCGTGTCCCATGTCCCAGCCACTCTTTCCATGTCCCCACCACCGTGGGAGTCTGTGCCCACAGAGAAGCACACAGTCCCTGCCAAACTGCCTGGGCCCTGTCACACAAGGGCATGGCTGATGCTGTGCAGGATGCTGGGATGAGCCTTGAAGGGGAAGGATGTGGCCAAAGGACCTCCATGGTGGAGGGCAGCCTTCTGTCCTCCTTTGAGCTGTCTTACATTGCCCATCAGCCAGCAAGAAGCAGAGCCAGTGACCACTTTCCCAGTGGTCCTGGAAGCCAGCTGGTCATCTTGGCACAGCACAGTCCCAGCACAGGGGGTTGACAACTTTGCCTTCCCTCATCCCATTCACCTCTCCAGACACCACTTCACATCAATGTCTTCCATGTGCCATCCTCAGAATGGCCCCTGTGCCCCCCAGGCCAGCAAAGGAAGGAGCTGGGGACAGCCACACTCCCAGCCCAGCATGGATGGAGCCATGGTGCACTGGAGAGGACAAGGTCCCTGCCATGCAGGGGTGACCCAGCCACGACAGAGCCTCAGCAGCACCGACCTGGAGACACCAGGATAGCCAAGAGCTCAGCAGTCACAACCAGCTCTGCCCTCAGCTTCCTCAAGAAGCAAAATCAGGACATGAGAAAGGAAAAGAGAGGGTCAGAGTGGAACACCAGCAGCCATGGGTGAAAGCAAGGAGTGAGGCAGGGACACTGGCATGGGCGGACAGCGTGCCCAACGCTCTGTGCGACGTGGCAGGGGTGAAGGTGCCACTCACCCTCCCAGAGGCTGGGCACTCCCTGGGGCAGGCACAGGGCACGGGTGGGAAGGTCTGACAGGATCTGTGTCCCAGTGCCCCCCCTGGGGAGGAGCCTCTGGCCACAGCACACAAGGCAGGCTCCAGGTGTTTGCTTTCCAGTCTCCCGGGCGGGTGATAACCACCCGCTTCCAGCCAAGGCTCCAGCTCACCATGCTGAAATTCAAGAGGTATTTGATCACGTAAGTGGAATATTTTTATGTATTTATTTAGGTAAAATACTATTTCCATAAGTAAAATTCTCTTTCTGTCCTACCTGGAGGTGATGTCCTGATGTCCTTGCAGATCCTTTCGTGTTGGGAAACAGTTGAAGTGGTGATGGGAATGGGCAGGCAGATATTTCTGCTCCTCATCACTGTAGGGCAGTCTGGGGTCATGGGGATTTTCCCTTCTGGTGATGCTCCAAGGGCAGCTGAAAAACAGCATCTTTTGTGAAGCTGTTGCCACAAAGGAAGGAGAATGGCACAGACCTTGGCAGGGCACTGGGATGCTGCTCCCTCCTGCAGCATCCCAGGTGAGGGACCACCAGAGGAGTAGATGTGGAGCAGAAATGTGTCTCTGGGCAAGTTTCTCACGTGGCAGCCCCTAGGGTGAGGTGCTCCCTTCCACAGGCTCTGGTTTGGACAGGAGGGATGAGGGAAGGGCAAGGCTTGACTCTGCAGCAGAGACCTTTGGCTGGGGGAGAGCTGCAGGGTGAGAGGGCTCAGGGTTATTCCCAACCCAGCTGTCAAGTGCAGGGTGGGCACTGACACAGGCAGTGCCATTGTGCCCTTGCTGTGCCACCTGAGCATCCTGCTGATCATTTTGCCCAATTTCTCATTTACTGCCAAAAAAATGGCTCCAGTACCTGGTCATGGGGAGCAGGCTGTGGCTGGTGTACATACTGTGTACATTAATTCCTTGTGCAATTGCAACTTTGCTCACTGCCTGGAGAGTATCTGGGCACAGCAAAACAGTAAAATCTTTTTCTGCCACTCACCTGCCTGGTGAGCTCAGCCTCAGCACCTCCTGCAGCTTGCTGGGACCCTGAGGGCCCTGAAAATTCCAGCCAGCCCCATCCTGGCTGGGGCTTTTGTCTCTGGGTTGGACTGGAAAACGGACAGGGTTGGAGGGAAGATTTGCTTGGAGAAAGCAGGGGAATAAAAGAGGGGAAATCTGCAGCCCTGCTGAGAACAAGTGGCACCCTCTGCCCTGCTGGGGCTGGCACTGAGACAGCTGGAGCAGCATCCCTTGCAAAGATTTGACCATCAGTTCAGGTTTGGATTCAATTCCTGGAGCCAGCACAGGGAGATTCAGCTGCTCTGGCTCTTCCACTGAGGCCCTGAAACCAAAGGCATCTTTGGGGTGCTGCATCCAGCTCTGCACCCTGCTTGTCACTTCTGGAGGTGACAGCACCCAGGCTCTGGCCTGAGGGGGCTCTTTAGCTGTAGCCTGCCCACAGATGCAGGCATCTCCAAAGACTCTGCAGGAGTTGGGCTCTTGCAGCCCAATCCACCCTGCAGGGCTCCAAGTGCAGCCTGGACACCTTGCTGGTGCTCTGGTCTCAGGTGTTTAACTCTGCCCCAAGGTGCACATCCCTGATCCCATCTCAGAGTGTAAATGGAGAGCAGCCTGTGCAGCACAGAGGGCAGCTGAGCCTTTTGAAGGTTTGTCTTTCAGGTACCTCTTGGCAACCTGCTCCAGCCTCCAAGACAAGGGCTGCTCATGCACCATGGGGCATTTAATGGGTGTTTTGCTGCCTTCAGTGCAACTTGTTGGCAATTTGAGCTCTGCCACTTTCTCAGCACACCCTCCTTGATGTCCCTGTATCTCACAGAGCCAGCCCAGAGGAGGAAGGAAAGGCTGTGGCTTTGTGCCAGCCTGGCCAGCCCAACACATGTCAGCCCAGCACGTGTTGTGTGTTCTCAGCTGGGTGTTCCACCAACACACCAGCCACCTCAAAAGAGCCAAAGGACCTGGATCTTTCAGGTTCTCTCAGGCTGAAAGTTTAGGACCTCTGTGGAAGCAAGGCCAGGGTTATACCTGCACCAGATACAGATAAGGCAGTAGCAGAGGGTGCTGCTCCCAGCCCTGTCTGGGCGGAAGTGTTCCATTGTTCTGCCTTCATTACTGGGTGCTCCTGCAGGTCCCCCAAGAGTTTGTGTGTATCACTAAATATCACAGTGGTGCAGCTCTTCATTCCCTCATTGCTGCTTGTCCTGCCATGGTCAGCCAGACAAAATGATGACCAGCCTTGCCTGGAATGATGGGAGAGCTGGATTGAGTCTCCAACCAGATCCAGAGGAATCACTTCATTCTGGAGCATCTCCTCCCTCATTGCCTTCTTCCTCTGTGGTCTCCCTGATCTTCCACATGGAGTTATTTCAACAACTTTTCCTCACACCAGCTCTGGTCTCTGCTTCAACCCTCCCTCTTTAACACCTCTTGGCATTTTAAGCTCTGTTTAAGCATTTTTCTGCTCTGTTATTTGTCACATCTGCTCATCTCTGACCTCACAAGGGTCTCCTTGTGCTACTGGCATGGTCAGGCAGTGACCCACACATGCATTTGCCACCTCCTGTCTCATCTGAGCTTGGCAGCCTGCTCCTGGAGCGGCAAAGAGCATGGATACCTCCAGGTTGCCATGGGGATTTGGGATGCTGTGATGGGCAGTAATCCCATGCAGTGATGACACCTTCTGAATCCTCATCACCACTGCCACGGCCTAAGACCTCCCAGCCCTTCCAGCCCTGAGTACTTCAGACACTGAAATCCTCCTGGGAGGAGCTGGGAGTTTCAGCTCAGTGAAGGGACATTTCTGGGAGCAGGGCAGAACCATGTCCATGAGTGTCCAACCACTGCAAGCAGTGCTGTCATTATCAAACCACTACTTAATCGTGACAGCTGATGATTTTCCTGGAACAAAGCCAGTTTCTGAGTAGCAAACCTGAATTCCTGACCTGTACCCACGGGATGCATGTGACCCCTTTGGACAGGCCATGTTTGTGTCAGTGCTACTCACTAAGAGAGCTCTGCTCCAGTGTCACAGCACTGCCCAGAGCAGGAGGTAAAGCACCATGGAGGTGAGCAAGCTCCGGGACAAGCAGCTCTGTGCAGTCCCAGTCCCACTGTCCTGGTCCAAAGCTGACCACTGCAGGAAGGCAGAAATGCCAATGAACACAGGTTGGCTGAAATGCGGCTTCCAAGCAGGCTCTGCCCAGATTTCTGCTGTCATTAATTCCTCCCATGCAGATCCCTGCTGCCTGTGAGTCTCCCTCCCTGAGAGGGGAGAGCAGCCACCTGGGGCTGACTGGCTGGACTTCCCCCTCAGCAGAGAGAAATCCCAGAGGGTTTAACCAGATCCTCAGGACAAATCATCTCCTGTTATGCCACAATGAGCTCCCTGGGGAAAACACAGCAGAATTACGGCATCATTCAGGTTGCAAAAGCCCTCAAAGATCATAGAGTCCAATCTTTCCCCCAGCACTGCCAAGGCCACCACTAACCCATGATTGCAAGTGTCACATCTCCTGGGACTGGACAACCTTTCTGTGAAAAGAAAAATACAAATAAATCCTTTTTTCCAGGAAATTCAGCCCCTCAATTGTCCCACTGAAGATTAAAGCTACAATCAAGCTCCACCAGGGTTTGCAGCAAGCCCTACAAAGAGAAGGAACCCTGTGGCAGCATTTCCATGGCTTTAATGTCACCATACACAACAGCACAATTCTGATGGCCTGAAGAAATGACACTGCTGTTGTAGACATGGCTTAAATCAGACCAAAATCCAGGCACTGCTGGGGCCCTCATGGTGGCATCACATCTGCAGCCACAGCTGGAGCCTGTGCAGATGGCAGTCCAACAGCAGAGAGTGGGGAGAGCAGGGAAAAAAAGAGTTTTATTGTCCATGTTGATAAAGACAAGATCCTGATCCTTCTTGGGCAGGGAGCACACAGGCAGTGCCCTGTTCCTGCTCCAGGAAGGCGTCCCTGAGCAGCCAAGGGACTCAGTGGTTATCACTGTTTGTTTTTCAGCACAATGCCTGTGGCCCATCTGGAAATTTCCACGAGGCTGCACTGCTGGGGCACAGCCTTGGAGGTTCCCCAGTTATCGCTGCCTCTGCATCATTTCCGCCCCTGAAAACGGGACCTACCTTAAATAGAGATAAAAATAAAAAAGCCTCAAGGCACCTCTCCTGCCTGCCTCACACACACCACTGGTCTTGGCTTTTCCTCCCCACAAGTGAACTCAAATGTCTGTTTCCTTGCAGGAAGCTGAGTGCAATCTACAGGTGCCAGCCAGGTCGGCTCTGGATCTCCTTCAGCCTCCTCGTCCTCCTCCTGGTCACACTTCAGGTTGTGGAGAAGCTGCAGCCTCTTGGGTAGGTCCTGAGCAGTATTATGCACCTGCACCTCCTTCTCCAGCCTTCTGCTGGCCACTGAGGTGGGCTCAGAACTGCCCTCCTGTAAAACACCCAGCAGGGTCCTCCTTAGACAGGGAGGAAAATCCAGGGGAGAGAGAGCCCTCTGGGGGTCCCACAGCTCACCCCTAGGCCCTGGCCAGAGCTGAGCCCACCCTGGGTCAGACAAGGCTGCTCTGGGCTCTGTCCTGGCTCACAACTAAACCCTACAGCCCTTAAGCCCAGCTCTCCCAGTCTGGGGTTATCTGTAATCGTTCCTCCAGCTTCTCCAGACCACCAGCTCTTCTCTCTCCTTGCCTTCTCCTGCTGTGCCCCTTCCATTGTCCTGTCATGCTCCAGCAAGACAGAGACACTGCCACATCACTGCTGGCCTGTCCTTCTCCTCTTCATGGAATCATTAAGGTTGTAAAGAACCTCCAAGATGATCAAGCCCACGTTCTTTCACCCCCACCCCCCACTCCCGAGGGCAGCAGTGAAGCCCGTCAGCAATGCCACCCACCCCACGAAAAGGAGGGAACGTTTTTTGGGGTGACTTTGGGGGGTCAGGGAGTTTATTGGGTTGCAGAGGAGCTGCCTCTGCACTGTCCTCCCACCTCCTGCAGCTGAGCATTGTATCCTCCCCACCACAGGAGCTGCCAGTGTGAGCTGGAGCGGGACCTGCAGCAGACCACGGGCCACGAGCTCAGCTCTGCCCTGCACAGCCCTGACCTGCTGTGGGAGGATGACTCCCCTCAGGGGCAGAGGGAAACTGAGCCAGCCCCTGCCTCGACCGAGGATGTTTTCAGGATGCATCTGTACCTCAGACAGGAGACCCCTCCGGGCAGCAGCCAGGAGGAGAGCTGGATGCAGCAGCCTGGGGAGAGCAGTGAGAAGGTGAGAGCCCATCTGTCACGCACAGAGCTGAAACCCCAGCTTCCTGGCCTGGAAAATGCAGCCAGAGAACGTCCTTCTCCAAGCCCTCCCGGGAGGGTCACTGCAGATTTGGCAGAAGCTGTCACCAGTAAGTTCATCATCTTTGCAAACAGGCTGAGCACAGAGCAGCAGAGGGGAATGTCCCCACCTGGAATGGTGCAGGTGGAGGTACAGAGCCAGACTCGGCCTCGAGCTGTGACTTCTCTTCACCCTGAGTGGGGCACCTCATTTACACAGCCCATCCCAAACTCACCTCAACCTCTGCAGGCAGAGGATTCCTACAAAACAGACCTGCAGACAGGATTTCTCCCAGGCTGGACAGAAGCCTTTAAGATCCAGGAGGTAACACCTGGAGAAGTCCGGCAGGCCAGAGGAGTCACCTCTCAAGGGAAGATGTGCAAGCCCAAGAGTGACATTGTTTTCCTGAAGGTCCACAAGAGCGCCAGCAGCACGGTCATGAACATCCTGTTCCGCTTTGGGGAGATGCACAACCTCACCTTCGCCTTCCCCAAGGGCGGGGGCTTCCAGCTCTACTACCCCCACCACTTCCTGGCCAAGTTCGTGCAGGGCTTCTCCCCTCTGAGCCCCCGGCGCTTCAACATCCTCTGCCACCACATGCGCTTCCTGCAGCCAGAGGTACGGGCAACGCTGCCACCCCTGGGGGCACGGGCAGGGAACGGGGACAGGGGCTCAGGGGGCACAAGGAGGGGCGCCTGTCGAGCACATAAACTCTGCAGGGATGAGCTAAAGAGAGTCAGGATGGCCAACGGTACCTGGTATGTTGTTGGCACCTCCTGAGAGATTCTGTGAGTGGGTTTGATGAAGCTGTGCTGTGAGCCATGGCAAAGTGGGAGACAGCATTTGTAGCAGCCAGCAACTCTCATCTCTTTCTTGTCTGGTGGGCCCTGGGACATGTCCTGCTTCCTGGACAGGCCCAGAGGGGACCAGCTGCAAGAGGAGAACAACCAAAGTGCATCAGCTCAGGTCAGCCATGCCCAGCATCCACCCCTCTGGGTGCCACCTGAGGACAGGTGGAGATGGGCAAAGGGAAGGAGATGGGCAGTGTCTCCATCCCAGCCCAACCACACAGCTGTGGCAGCCCACTGTGGGGAGCTTTTCTCACTGCTCTCCCCATGTGACTCTTCTGGAGCTCTCCATGTTGTCATTTTATCGCAGGGGTCCGTACTGTAGTCACCTTATCTCAAAAGTTTCATACCTTCTTGGTGTTTCTCATGGGCTACTCCTCCAAGAACTGACTCTTTCACAAAGCAACCAACTGACTCCAGTTCCCTTCTCAACACCACCCCACTCTTTTATATAGCACTCTTCTTACTGGTTACAGCTGTGGCCTGTTAAAGTCAGGCCTGTTCTTAATCTTTGATAATTGGCCCAGCTGCAATTCCTTAGGGGTATGATTACTTTCTACACTATCTTTATTTCCTTATATTCTATCCCCTACATCCCCACAGCTCCTTTGATGAGCTGCACCCTGAAATCCAGCCCCAGCAGCCACCTGCGCTCACCAGCATTGTGGGCAAGCAGGTCGCTTCTCCCTGCCCCACCTTCAAACCTTCCTTCTCCTCCTCCACAGGTGCAGAAAGTGGTGCCCAGCTCCACCATCTACTTCTCCATCCTGAGGAACCCCGTGCAGCTGATGGAGTCCTCCTTTGTGTACTACAAGGGCGCCTCGGCCTTCTCGCGCGTCCGCAGCCTGGAGGAGTTCCTCAGCCAGCCCTGGCGCTACTACGACCCCGCCAGCGGCGACCGCCACTACGCCAGGAACCTCATGACCTTCGACTTCGGCTTCAACCCCGACGGGGACGCGTCTCCCGAGCGGGTGCAGCTCATGCTGAAGGCCATCGAGGCGTCCTTCGACTTCTTGCTCATCTCCGAGTACTTTGACGAGTCCATGGTGCTGCTGAAGGAGATGCTGTGCTGGGACCTGGACAGCGTCGTCTCCTTCCCGCTCAACAGCAGGGACAGCAGCACCAAATCCCCGCTCCCGGACTCCGTCGTGGAGAAGCTGAAAGCCTGGAACAGGCTGGACTGGGAGATCTACACGCACTTTAACAGGACCTTCTGGGAAAGGCTCGACCGCCTCATCGGCCGGGAGCGGCTGCGGCGGGAGGTGAGGGCGCTGCGGCAGCGGCAGGCGGAGCTGGCCCGGGCCTGCCTGCAGGGCACGGGCAGCGTGGGCCCCAAGGACATCAAGGACAGCTCCCTGCGGCCGCTGCAGCACGGCGGGGCCCGGATCCTGGGCTATAACCTCAAGCAGGGCTTGCCTCGGGAGCTGGAGCGGACCTGCCGGCGGCTGGTCACGCCGGAGCTGCAGTACAGCAGCCTGCTCTACAAGAAGCAGTTCCCGCCGCCGCCGCCCCCCGAGAGCCCCCGGCCCGCTGCCTCACCGGCCGGAGCTCACCCGAAACTGAGAGCCCCCGGCCCGCTGCCTCCCCAGCTCCATCCTCCGCAGCGGCCGGAGCCCGCCCGAAACTGAGCCCTCCTGGACCCTCGGGTGTCCTTCCCCTTCTGCTGAGAACAGCGGGGCTCGGCCCTCGGGCATCCTTCTCCATCTGCTGAGGACAGCGGGGCTCGGCCCTCGGGCATCCTTCTCAATCTCCTGAGGACAGCGGGGCTCGGCCCTCTGTCCGTGCCCCGCTGGGCACAAGCTCTGGACGGGCTGCAGAGGGGGTCCCAGGGGATGGACAGGACTTTTCCACAGGGAAGTCCCCTCAGACAGCAGCTGGAGCCTCAGGACAGCACCGGCTCCAGCAGCGAGGAGCAGGTCCAGGAGGGCGGCCCAAATCATCAGCCCCGCAGTGGGGTGCGACAGAACAGGGCCAAGCTGTAAATCAGAGCTGTGGTCAAAAGATCCCAAAAGATCCCAGTGGGATTGACTCTCCCAAAAAATCCCAGCAGGATTTACTCTCCAAAGATATCCCAAAAATTTTGATTTACAGCGTGGGAATGAGTCTGTCTGTCTGTCTGTGCAGCTGCACCTCGTCCCTGCTCCGTTGATGTTACCATGCTGGAAAAGCAGCCTATTAATTAAAGATAACAGTCACTGTCACTCCTTAAATTCCTCCTAATTACATCAGTCTGCTCAGTAGATGACCTCCTCAAAAGCCCCAGAAGCACATCCCAAACATTTGAATGTGTCCTAATATGTCCTGAAAAGAGGGGGGAAAAAACAAAAAACAAAGCAAAACAAAGCAAAAACAAAGAGGTTCTGAAAACATTGCCCAGGGGGATCTGAGCATCCCAGGGTGTCCCTGGGGCAGGTACAAAGAGTCTCAAAGGTTTCAGCTTCCACTCAAAGGTCTCCTGCTCAGTTTAACCAGGCAAAATCCAGACTGTGCTCCCAGAGCCCTTCCTGAGGCAGTGCCAGGCATCCAGCCAGGCACAAGGAGAGGGCACCGTTTGGGGATTTTGCTCCATGGCTCTGGGGTATTCCACAAAGTTTCACCTCTGGGGCACACCCATGTATGGCTGTGTTGGTCCCTTCCCTCATTTCTCCTGTTGGGATGTGGGGTGGGCTCATGGTGTCAGAGGTCTGGGGTTCCTGCAGGTCCCCGCAGAGGGCAATCCCAGAGGAAATCACCTGGCATGGGCAGCCCAGAGGCCCAGCAGCACCCTGGGGATGTCTCCCCACGGGTACAGCAGAGGGGAGGGAGGAGCAGGGCTGGACACTGGGTACCAAACCTGCATCTGACACCTCCTCTCCAGGTTTTCACTGGGTGCCACTTGCTTATTCCCTGTTTGCACCTCAGGAAATAGGAGCAGGTGATTCCTGTCAGGAGCTCTGATCCAGGGCAGAGATCCTGGACCAGCCAAAGCATCCCAATGTCCCTGTGCTGTCACCCAGGGTGCAGCTCCCATGGGGTGCCCTGGCCCCAGCACAGCCCGGGGGGGTCCCCATTTCCAGCAGGTGTTTCCCCCTTTCCAGAGCAGGCAGCAGGCAGGGCAGAGGTGGTTTGGGCATCACAGTGACTCCAAATTTCAGGGATGTCTCCCAGGAATGACATCACTCACCCAAATGCCAACCACAGCAATTTATTTTTTTTTCCCCACAAACTGTAATTTTATAGTTAGGAATATTTCACCTAGACATGGAGCAGAGCCCAGGGATGCACAGCCACTGCCCGGGTCTCTTTTTTTTGTTTTTCTAACCACAGACCCTTTGTACACCATTTCTTGATGCTTTACAGCACCAAAACCCAGGCCAAGCACATGCCCAGAGGAGCAGGTTCTCCCGTGGCCAGTGAACTCTCTTGCCTTGGAGCATTTTTAATTCCTCTCCAAGACTTGCCAGGTTCAGCCTGTGCAACTCAAGGACTTCAGGCCAAGTTTAACTGAAACCCCACCAGTTTTTTACCAGTATCCATTAATAACTCAAAAGATCAAAGCCTATTTCCTGCCCATCCCAAGTGTCCAAGGCAGTTACTGGCTTATACTTTGTTTTTAGGTCTGCAAGAGACCCAGTGGGGTTATTGCAGGCACTGCACGGTGCAGTAACCCCGGGTTGCTCAAGCCTGCCCATGGAACGGTCCCAGCTCTCTGTAAGATTCCTGGCAGAACAAGACAACCAGCAATTTATGCAAAAGTGTTCCGTGTTTTCTCTCTGAGCCAGCAGTGTGAGCTTGAAACATTTCGGGCTCTGCAGGGAGGCTTTCAAAGCAATTCCCAAAGGAGTTCAGGGGCATCCTGCAGGATTCCTTTGTGATGCTTTAAGGACTGAACGAGCTGCAAAATCCTCCACACCGGGAAACCCTTTCCCAGGAAAAGGGCTGCCAGGACTCAGGCACGGGGCTCCGAGTTGCTCTTCCCTCCTTTCCTCTCCTTCTGTGGTTTGTCACCCTCCGCCTGCGCTGTCACCTTTGCCTTGGGCACCTTGTATTTGCTCTTCTGGCTGTAGAGGAGGTTTTTCTGGAAGAGGCGTGGGATGTTGCCCTGGAACAGCAGGAGGGCAGCGAGCATCCCTGCAATGAGAGCACAGACCCCTTCCGAGCGCTGTGGGGAGAATCTCCACCCTCCCCACAGCTCAGCAGCGGCTTTGGGTCCTTGTCACGACCTTCACAATGGCCAAAAGACAGCTGAGCACCACTGAAGTCCCCAGCTGAGAGCTGAGGGACCCTCGCTGTTCTGCTTTAAAGAGAATTTACCACTCTTATGTCCTTAACATAACAAACAATGCTTGTTTCGACCCATAAACCACCCCAGTTTTCTGGCAGAGAATCATTAAGGTTGGAAAAGTCCTCTGAGCCCATCAAGCCCAACCATTCCCTCACTGTTTGTCATGACCCCAGTGCCACATCCAGGCTTTAAAATCCCTGCAAGGATAGTGTCTGCACCACTGCCTTCAGCAGGGTGCCAGTGCCTGACCACCCTTCAGGGAAGAAATTTTCTCAATACCCAACCTAAACTTCCCCTGGGGCAGCTTGAGGCCGTTTCCTCTTGTCCCATTGGAGTTACCTGGGAGCAGAGCCCAACCCAACCTGGCTCCACTCTCAGCACCCATCCAGCTCCCCCGACCATGCTGGAGCTGGGGACAGCCTCAAAGCACAGCTCAGCCTGGCACTGCCCTAAAACACCTTTGCTAAACCTCCTCCAGACTTTGGCTTCAGGGAGATTTCTGCCCTTGAACCATGCAGAAGTTGGATTTTAAAAAATTGGATAGCAGAGATAACCCCAGAGTCAACGAGGCAGGGTGAAAAGTGACACTTGCCACTGGCAACTCCAAATTCAGCTCTTTGCCAGAACAATCCACGTTACACTGAGCATTTCTGCCTTGTCCCCCATGCCAGCTCCTGCCCCTGGGAAGATCTCACCTGCGAGGGGCCCCAGCCAGTAGACCTGGATGTAGGCCCAGAAGCTGCTCCCCGAGCAGTGGAAGGTGGTGGCTGTGGCCAGGGCAGGGTTGAAGAAGGCCCCCGTGTATGGTCCAGCTGTGTGGGAAGAGAAACGTGGCCAACAGTCCCACTGCATCCTCTGGAATGCTGACAAAGGGCTGAGACCCCTCCTGCCTCCCTTCTCAGACTGGGGAAATGCCACCCTTGTGGCCCTGAGCTTTGTGGGAAGCAGGAAAGCTCACTGAAAGACTGGAGGATTGCAGGAGAGGAGGTTCCAGGGAAAGGATCCCAGTCTTGAGCTATGGCTGTGAGCCAAAATTCACCTGCAGCCTGTCACCATCACATTTTCTGAAAAATCCCCTTGCCCAGGATTCTTCTCCTGGGAAGTTGAGAAGCCTCAGAGAAAAAGGAAAACAATTCCTATCTCATTTGCTTCTCCTCTGTTTTGCCCCTTTGGAATGTGTTTGGAGATTGTTTACCCACAGGTGATTGTTTCATTGGATTCTGGTGTGAGTTGTTTTCACTCATTGGCCAATCAGGGCCAAGCTGTGTCGGGACTCTGGAAAGAGTCACAAGTTTTCATTATAATCTTTTTAGCCTTCTGTAAGTAACCCTTCTGTATTCTTTAGTATAGTATTCTTTAATATAATATAGTATCATAAAATAATAAATTAGCCTTCTAAGTACACGGAGTCAGATTCATCATTCCTCCCTTTGTCTGGGAACCCTGCTAATACAAGAGCAGCCCAGATAGCCCAAAGTGCCAAAAT
Organism: Chlorospingus semifuscus; assembly: GCA_035048045.1. NCBI lineage: Eukaryota > Metazoa > Chordata > Aves > Passeriformes > Passerellidae > Chlorospingus > Chlorospingus semifuscus. Next base: position 21,115,120 of record JAWWMS010000015.1, read on the forward strand.
AACATAAAACAAACACTTTAGTGGTCATTACCTTGTTAACCCCTACCTCTCCTGTCCTGGAAGATGAAAAACAGGGGGCTATTCCTCCCCCAAAATGAGGTATTTTTCCAAATGACTGGGGAGAGGAAACGCCAGTGCTGCTCACCTGTGTAGGTCAGGAAGGTGACAGTGGCTGCCAGCGCAGGGACCCGGTACAGGGGGTGGCTCTGTCGCAGTTTGAGAAGGATGAGGTGGAGCAGGAAGGAGCAGGAGCCCTCCACGAAGGCAGCGTGGGGCAGGGAGGTGTGGATGGAGGAGCTGCACTCGGGAGCGATCAGGTTCTGGATGAAGTGCAGCTGTGTCAGCTCCCAGGACCAGTAGAGGCGGGTGAGAGCCCAGCCCGTGCCTGCACCCACACCCTGGGCCAGCAGCTTGGCCCCCGTGGCTGCCAGGCTGGACTCCAGGAGCAGGAACTCCTGCAGGGACACCGTTGGGTTGGCGGATGCTCCATCCAAAGAGGCGCCGTGGACAGCAGAGAGGAGGAAGAGGAGGGTCAGGACCACGTCCAGGCCAAAGCCACCACCCCAGGGGCCGATGTCCATCAGCATCCTCAGCTCCAGGCAGCTCATGCACAGCTGGAAGGAGCCAGCAAATTCCCTGGCAAGGCAGCCATGTGTCCCTGGGGACAGAAGCCTCTTGGAAAGCCACCTGAGCACCTGGCACAGCCCAAAAACCAGGAAGAAAAAAGCAATGGAGACATTCAAGCCATCCATAGCGAAGGCTGTGCTGGGGGCAGAGTCTGGCAAGGAGCAGAGGAAGCTCCAGCACCTCCTCTTTATAAAGCCAAGCAAAAGCAAACGTGGCACAGCCCGACAGGCCTGGGAAGGGCCACACGTGTGGCCCCCATGGGACAATGCCAGTGCCACAGGGAGCTGCTGGACTCACAGCAGCTGGAGCAGCCACCAAGCTGTTTGTCCCAGCAAATCCTGGTGTTATCTCCACCAGGCACTGAGCCCCCAGCCCCAGCATTCACACCTGAGAGCCCACAGCAGCTCCCCAGAGCCCACAGCTCTTCTAGAAGGAACAAAAATCTTCATTTTCTTTCTGCTTGGCTCCAATACCTGTGGCTGCCCCATCCCTGGAAGTGTCCAAGGTCGGGTTGGACAGGGCTTGGAGCAACCTGGGATAGTGCAAGCTGTCCCTGCCCATGGAAAGGGTGGAAAGAAATGGGTTTAAGGCCCCTTCCAACCCAAACCATTCTGGGATTCCATGGTAAACAACACATAATGCATCTTCTGGGTCATTTCCCCGAGCTGCAGCAGAAGTGTCACCACTCTGAGCCCACATTTGCCATCCATACAGGCTCTCAAGCATCCCCAGGACAGGCAATGCCGGCAGCTAACCCAGCTCCTCTCACTGCCCTGTCACACATACAGAGCCAACAGCTTTGATTTGGACCATTTTATTTCCCCTTGTGTCATTTGTAAAAGAAATTACCAGGAAACCCAGGTTTGAAGCACACTTGGGCAGGGATGAGGCTCTTCATGCAGTTCAAGGTGGCTGCAGCAGTGCTGCCCAAGCCATGAAAAGCAGGAGCAGATGCCTCAAATGCATTGGAGCCTCTCCCTCAACAGCCTTTGGCAGGACATTGTGGGGGTGCTTGTGAAGGCCACAGCTCAGCACCTCCCCCTGCACCATCCTCCTCCTCTCACCTTCCCTCCCCACTCCATTCCAGCCCCCACTGCCCACCCTGCAGGGGTTTTGGGAAGGGATCACTGCTCACAGCCCTGGCTTTGGGAACCATGGGAGGTCTGGGCAAGGAGAGGGAGCAGCTGCCAGCCACCCATCATCCAAGCCCTCCTCTCCTCCCCCCCAAACCTTTCAGCCAGCCTGCCTCAGAGCTTCTCCCATTTTAACCCTTTTTGCCACAATTCACCCTCCAGATGGCGAGACAAGCATCCATCTTCCACCCCAAATGAACAAATGACTTAGCTTGAATAATAGAAGATGAACTATTCTTTCAGAGTCTCAAAAATTAGTTATTTTGTCCTGAAGAAAACTGACCTCTGGCAGCAACAAAATGCTGGTCAAAGCTACTGCAAAATCAACCATAAAATACCCAACATCACAATCCAACTCAATTCTTTCCACCTCCCCTCCCTCCTCCTGTGTTTCTGAGGAGTAGAGAAACCAGTAAAGTTTCCTCTTTAGAAACAAAACCTCCCAAGGACCCAGCAACACAGCCCAAATCCAGTCCCTGGAAAAGAACCACCAGATCACAGGACACAGACTGATAAAAATGGGAAAGAAATTCCAACATCTTTTCCTTCCCCCAGAAATGGATTTTCTCCTTCTTCTCAACCATTGTTAAGAGTTGGGCCTTAGGAAATAAACATTCCAAAGTTTAAAAACTATTTCCCACCCATTGCATGCAATTTTGCCCATGGCACAGTTGCGGGACATTTAACCCAGGCTGGAGAGAGGAGCTGGGAGCTGTTGATTCCAAAGATAACTACAGAATTAAACAAGGCCAGGGGCTCATTCCCTCATTTGTGTTAGTGCTGACAGCAGACTCCATGCAGCTTTGCAGGGCTGCTCTTCTAGGAACAAAACTATCTAAAAATTCCAATATTCCCACCAAAACCCCTTTTCTGTAGCTGCAACATCAGTGTCCTTCTAAACCAAACATGCTTTCAGGGCTTAAAATGCAGATATTTAAGTGTAGCCACTGGACAGGAACAAGTTGGCACTTCCAGATTTCAGCAAAATAAACACTCCCCAAAAACACTGAACAGTCACAAGAGCTGAGCAGACCCACCCTGGCTTCCTTGCTCTTTTTGCCCTCAAAGAGGCAACAGCTACAGGAAAAAAGAGTTATAAGGTTATTTAAGGGAAGTTTCACTGGGCAGAGGGTGGATTAGAGCTTTCCACGAGCAGCCACATGTTCCCAGCTGCTGTGACAAGGAGCAGGAACCTGGGGCAGGTTTCCCTTCATGGTCAGGCAGGAAAAGGGCTCCAGGGGATCCAAGAGAAAATTGTGCTTTGTGAAAGGACCTGAATCCTTAGAATGAGCATTCACTGAGAGGAAAAAACAACAAAGATGGGTCATCCTTGGCTGTAGAAACATCAAGGAATTCCAGAAGACATCAGTCCTGAGGAAGGTCAGCCCTGCACATGGTGTGGACACATCTCCCCTGCAGACCATACCAAGGAGCTGCCCTGAGTCCCCTCAGTGTCCTCAGCATTGATCCACAGTTGTACCAAGCTGGATTCACTCTCCAGAGCCCTCCAGGGAACACCAGGACGTGGAGCCTCCTCACTGAGACACATCCATGCCTTGACAGAGCCTGTCTGCCCTCCCCTCCTCTGCACTGACTCAACACAGCTCCAAAGCAGAAGTCTGGGGGCCCTGAAAGAGAATGAGCAACTCCTAACTTCCCATTGGGAAAATCCCATTAGAAACCCCAAACCACTGGTCCTTATGGGCTGTTTTAACACTCAGGCCAACAGGGATTTGAAATCTTGATGGATTTGATGATCCTAAAGGTCTTTTCCAACCTCTCTGATTCTGTGATTTGAACTGATGATGTGCTGGAGGACATTCCCACTGCAGACACCAGCTGGGAAAAGCAAGACAAGCTGTGCTGGTGCTGCCCTGCTCTCTCCTAACAGGCTGCAGGTAAAGAAGTCACAAAGTCATTGTTCTCACTTGCTGGTATTTCCCTCCCTCAAGGAAAAGAAATCCTTCCTTAGGCTGCATTCAAAGCAGGGCAAACAGCTCTTAGAGAACCTGCTTCCTCCACACGTCTGGAGAGCAACAGCCAGAGTTTGGCTGAGCTCAGCAAACTTGCATGTTGTTTTCTCACATGACTGAGGACAGCTGTTTTTATTAAAAATAATCTTGAGAGCAAAATGCAAGTTATATTTAAAAGGGGGGGAAAAATGCAGCTGTACAAATCCCTGGGAGCAGGGATCTATGGACAGCACAGTGCTCCACCACAGGAACTGCACTGAACCCAACAATGCTCCTCAGGTACTACCATGAAAATGCTGCTAATGAGGATCCTCACTTTTCACCCACCCTGATGCAGTCCAAACAGTTGTGCTCAGCTCTGCAGTAACTCATTGCAGCCAAACAGCAGCCCTGAAAGGGACAAACTGCTGCCCCAAATTTACTGCCTTCAAGAACTATGTTTTAAAAACCCAGTCTTGAATAAGCTGAGCTCAAAAAATGAGGCTGCTCTTGGTTTTAGTCTCAGGCTCAGTGCAAGGGATGAGCAAATTCACACAAGACTTAGGAGGATTTACCAAACACTTGCAACTTTCAGCTGTGCAAGCCAAAATCAGCCAAAGCCCTGCTCTCCTTCAAGTATCAAATTCCCAACAGTCCTGAGTTCCACTAAGCACCTTCTCCTGTCCACTTTTCCCCCAGAAATTAAATGCCAAATCACTTAAATGCAGTGTTAAAGAACACCAGTTGAAACTCACAAAGAGTGGCTCATATAGGAAGACAAAGATACTACAACAAATTGGTAACCCTGAAGACACAGGCTCTGAGCAAACCAACATTCTCATGTGTGGGTGAAGCAGTTGCTGGAGATGAGTGGTTTCTTCATTTCCCTTTGTCAGTGTAGCAGCAAAGCCTGTACAACATGCAAGAAAGGGGAAGAGCCCATTTCCCAGCAGCACACAGGGAACACAGGACATGCCAAGTCCTCACCATTCACAACTGAGGCAGGAACTTCATCCGGAGCCAACTGACCCGGCCTCAACCCCAAAGCAAATCCCTCCTTGTCCTTGGCTGGACTGGCAGGCCAACATCCCACAGCCTTTCTGTAGGTCCAGTGGAAAACAGAAGTGCCTCTCTGCAGCCTTGGAGGCCAAGAGGCACCATGGATCTCATCCCAAATCCTTGAAGAGCTGTCGGCACCCGGTGCCCTCACTCCCATGGTCCAACACCGATCAGCACTGACGGAGCAAACCCAAATCTTCCGAGCAGCCAGCAGGACAGCTCCATTCCCATGGATCCTGTGCCATGATAAGCAGGATAGTGGATGGTGCCCATGGTACAACAAAGCAGAGCTCTTGGGAGCAGCTCCTCAATCACCACCACATCTCCAGAGGTCACCGGGCCCATCGGTCCCACCCCAGCACTGGCCAAGGAGGGGGAACGTGCAGCTGGGATGGGCCAGGCTGGTGCTTGCTCTGCTCCCTTCACATGGATCTCTTCCCCAGTGGGTGAAAAGGGTGTTTTGGAGCTGCTCTCCTCCCATCAGCCATCCAGGAAAGCTTGTGGGGATCCCAAGGCTGTTACTGACACTGATGAGTAATAAAACTTATAAAGAAACAGGCTGGTATAGCATAAAATTATATCCACCATCATTAAAGCATTCACAAGAAGCTTAATTACAAATACATTCTGTTAATCTCAGTAAAACACTGACACATGAACCCTTTCAGATACTCGTTATCAAAGGCATAAACTCATGACAGGGAAAAGGGGGAAAAAAACTCCAAAGGTTTTTTAAAAGTTTATTTCTAGCCCTGAAAGAACAGTTATTAAACAAAGTCAACAAATACAGTAGTTAATATTGCAGTAACAATTAAATAACATAATGGGATTAAATTACACAAAAGGCAACATTAACATCTGAAGACAGTTAAAAAAATAAAAAGAAAGCTTGCACCTACTTCCATTCCCATCAACAGCATAAGGAACAGAGGGAAAAACAGACCAGAGAGATTTATTGACTCAATTCCAGCTGGAGAGACCCTTAATCACATTTTTGCTCCCTCCCCAGCCCCTCTGACAATGGGACCCATCTGCTGTAGCCAAAACTTTGCACCTCCCTGCACAGAGAGCCAGGGGGGAAGGCTCCAATTAATCTCATTAACACCTAAGGCAGGGCAAAGTGCTCATTCCCATGGTTATTTTTATTAAGAACTCTTGTTTGTTCTATGATAACAACATCCCAGGAATCTCACACTCCCTGCACACTTGCACCTCAGCCACAAGCTGCCCAAATGACACTTCACAGGGATCGTGTGCACATCTGATCCCCACTCAGATCTTGGGTGGGCACCCAAGAGGGATGCACAGGGAATCCCCACATTTGGATGCAACTCATCCCTTCCCATCATCTCCTCCAGCTCTGGCTGGTCCCCAGTGCCACAGCAGAGCTCTCAGCCCTGCACCCACCCCAGGACTCTGCTCTGCTCTCAGCAGGGAAAACCCACACCCTGGAGCTCCTCACCTTGCAGACACCCTCAGAAAAGTGATGCCTGACCCTCCAGACACAAAGCACAGCACAAAAACCTTCTCCTTCTCGTCTCCTGCCAGCCCCACCTCTGCTCCCCATGGAAACCTCACCACAGAACAGCTGCTGTGTGGGGCCAGGGAGATGCTGGCACTTGGAGCTGAACATCATCCCAGGCCACACACACACAATTTGGGAACTTGGGACTGGGCCAAGTTTTGTGCATTAGGATGGCTGAATCTTCAGAAATCGTCCCCTAAGCAGGCTAAATTGGACAAATTTTGCAACATATGTTTTAAACCGTTCTCATTCACCAGTAAAAGTGAACTAATAAGTTAAAATTACTTAATGATTTCTTGTTTTCTATTTAAAAAAGCTAAATTTATCTAGATTGTGCCATTAAAAAAAAAAAGATGAAAGAAAGAAAAGCTCCCATTTTAACTCTGGCACAAGGAGTTTCACCAAGTCCATTGCCAGCAATGGACAAAGAGGGAACCACTGGTACAACAGGTTTTTTCCTCAGCCAAGCCTCCTCACTGCTCCATTTGACCAGGGAGCCAGGACACACTCAAAACAGGGTGATTACAATGCCCATGGCTCATAATAAACTTTTTTCCAGGCAAATGCACTTGGATTACCTTACCTGGCATGAGACACTTCCTTGGATTTAAAATTTGAAGCCATAACTGTTCTCACACTTAGAGCAAGAGAGATTTATCCCTGTGAGGAACAGTTAAGATCATTAACCCAACACAATTTTTAACTGCCACACAGGAGCAGAACACAAGCTGAACCTGCCCAACAAGGCACCCTGCTGGCCCCACAGGACCCCCAGGAGCTGTGAGACCCCAGCCCTGCTCCTTTCCACCATCCCCCCAATCTGCCTCTGCCATCCTGCCCAGCCACTCTCACCTGGAAGTTTGTTTTGTCATACCTTGGCTACCAGTCCCCAAAATGTCATTCTCTCTATAGAGATACTGAAATTCTCTGAAAATGATTTCTATCCCCTGCCAGCAACGTTTGGAAAAGTGTGCAAAAATTTTTATTCAGGGTCCTCTGTCCATACCCAACCGTAGCTCTGTCTGTCCCAGGCCCTGCCCCACTGGGAATGCAATACAATCCCACTAAAGTCATGGTTACTCTTTCACAGACTCATTTGGCACATTGGTACTACCTGGCTCTTCCTTAAACACTCGGGGAGGTTGAAATGCATAGACTGTAGCATTAGAAGGGGCACAGGCTCTGCTGAACTCAACCCTGGCAACACGCCAAGAACTCAACTGCTCAGGCTGTTGCTGTCCTTCAGATGGAGGCACTTTTTGTTGTGTTGAAGGGTTGGCTGCAGCCATCCTGGCTAGCACAGAATCCTCAGTGACGAGATCAGAGTGACACCAGCCAGTCCAACAGGCCCCACGATGGTCTGACAGCACTGCTTCCCCTCTGCTTCATCTCACAACTTTGGCATCTCCAGGTGTTCATCATCATCTGTTCAGATCATGTTTCCAAAATCCTGTATTGTCAGTGTCCTCAGATCTGGTTATTTGTTCTTCTGGTTTCATTAGTACAAATGGAGCACATACAAAACTGGAAAAAAATAGCTCTAATACTTTAAACTCTGACAACTCCATAGGTTGATGCATTATTTGCTTGGCAGGGGGAGGAGGGGGGAAATTACAACATATACAAAAATGTATTTGATACAAAGAAGGGAAATGTAAAATAAAAAAAGTCAAAGGCACCAGCATAACTTCCAAAGCCCAAGTCAGAGCACAGATACAAGTTTGTGAACCACCCACTGCACCAAGCACATTAACCCTCAAGCTTCTGGCCAGCAAGTCTAACAGGGAAAAAAAGAGCAGACAGGAAGACAGCTGGAATTTTTTCTTGCCCTGACTAGAACTGATCATTTGATCATAAATAAAGTATCTGACCCCAACCTACACATCCATAACCCACATCCAAAGATTTGACTGATCATTAAGGTTCTACAAAGAGGCCACATTTTTGATTTAAAAAAATGTCCACAGAGCACAGGTATGAGAAACAGCTGAATACTTCTCTTCCCCCTCTCTCTCTCCTTTTTCATCATAAAAAGTGAAAAGATTCTCCATACATTGTGATTCCTTAAGTAACCGAGTTGTTGATTCTACAGTACAGCGACAGCTAATCCGAAAAAGAAACGAGGGGCAAGATGTACCTTCACATTCGCCACACCTGCCGTGAATCTGGTCACTGGGAGCTTCCCACAGGGATTGCAGGTAGAGGGGAGGAAGAGGAGAGTCAAAGAGATCAGCAGGTAAAATTAGTACTGCTCTCTGAAAGCTTGAATCTGTCATTCAAGTATTGAAAGTACCCAGAGGGTACAACGGGAGCTGTTACAGCGAAGTCGTTAAAACCCCTTAAAGCCCCGGGCACAGCAAGTGGTATTTCTGGGCTGTCTGGGAAACAAAAAATCAGAATAAAAAAACCCCACAAAGGCCAGTAATTCAGCCCTCAATTCCTTCTGGACCCCAGACAGGGATCTCTAGAGTCGCCACAATGTACTTGGGTGTCTTCTGGATGAGAGTTTCTTCCCTTTTGCAGATGTTTCCCACCCCCACAAAAACCCCTTCCCTCCCCCCCGAAGTGTAACAATTTCATATATTATAAAGATTTGTAAAATACAAACAACAAAAAAGGAAGAAGGCTGTGGCAGGATGTTAGCGGTTACTCTTCATTGCTTCTTTGGCTGCCAGGATCAGTGGCGTCAAGCTGGACAGAGGTTTGGCCAGTTTCAAGAAGGGATGCTGCCAGGAAGACAGAAACATGAGGAATCAGTGAAAGACACACTTTTAAAGGTTTGATTTCCAGCAAGATTCATGTTTCCATGGAGCTAGGCAGCAATGAATCTGCATTTTAACTATTCAATTGTGTCATGTGTTTCTCCTGATGGTTACAAGGACAACACGATCCCAAGCTGGCTGGGATCACACTGCTTTGCCCAATGCAGTTTCTCCTAGAATATCTCACTGGTTTTGGAAAAGGTGAGTATTGAAGCTGCACTTGCAATGAGCAAAACAAAGATCTAAACAAGAAATAATCAGAGAAAGGTAAGAAGCAGCAGCTGGCTTTACTGGGAAAGCCTCAACACCATCTGCCTCAGAGCTACTCCTTGCTCTCCCCAGAAATGGCATCAGTGACTCCCTCACACCTTCACACAATGCTGCCTACAAGCAGATCTCATGTAACAAACCAGCCTTTTCCCAATGCACAGAAAGTATCAAAATCATAACTAAGAGGGGAAATGGTGTCACTGCTCCAGCTGCTCAGCTCGTAGGGCAGAATCCAACAGGGAGAAAGGAAACTTTTCTTTTCAAGGCTTGAACACTGATGTCAGACAGGCAGATTATTTCATCAGGAGCTCTGAGGGGGACATTTGCAAGTGGAAGTATAAAGAGCAATGCAAATGCTATCAATGGCCACCCTCTGAAAGGAGTTCCTAAACTCCTGGACATTTTGGCAGTGACAGAGTGAAATCACAGATTATGATGGAGTAACTTTGGAGTATATTATAAATCTTTCCTGCCAACTACTCTCACTACAGTTCCCAGGAGAAAACACAAAAAAAAGAAGAAAGGGTGCCAGTCTACGGTGTGGTTCATCATAGTCTGACCTTACTCTGCCTTCTGGACCTCACTGTGAGAAGCAGCAGAGTCTCACCTGTAGCAATTCTTTGGCTGATCCTCTTTTCTCCACATCCATCTCCAAACATCGGTTCAGGAAATCCCGGAATATTGGGGACAGTTTCTCGGGGTTCTGGAGTTCTGGTGTGCCATTAGTTGCTATCAAATATAAAGCCTGTAAAATGAAGAATAAGATATAGCCAAAACCAAGCCTTAAAAGATGCCAAAGTGACCTGCCTTGTGGCAAACCCTCAGATGAGAGGGCTCTGCAGCTACCTGTCCTCAACTTCAGAGATAAGAACTGTAAAAATGCCACATGTGTAGGCACTCATGACCTATTCTTGCTAGTAGCAAAATAACGTTCAAGATCTTTTGGCAACAGATACTGACCTTAGCAAAGAAAACATCAGTTTGTGACACAGCAGCACTTTCCATAATATCTTGGGTTTACTTTCCCCAGACTATCACAGAGGCCTGAGGTCATAGTCCCCTGTTTTATTTAAAGGCAGGCAAATCTTCTAAGTACCATCACAGAATCCCAGACTGGTTTAGGCTGAAATGGACCTTAAAGCCCAACTTGTTCCACCCCCTGCTTGGGCAGGGACACCTTCCACTATCCCAGGTTATTCCAAGCCCCGTCCAACCTGGCCTTGGACACTTCCAGGGATGGGGAGTCAGGGTAAGGCTGACTGCAAATTCAAGACAGCTGTCTTCCTCTGGAAAAATTTTCTTGTACTGCTGAAGCTTGTTGGCTTTTTCATTTAATTTTCTTTTTAATGCAGATGCAATTAACGAACAAGAGGTGAACACCCAGTTTCAGCAACACCAGGAGCTTCTTACCCTCAGGGGGTTCTCGTTGAGGTATGGGGGCTCTCCTTCCACCATCTCAATAGCCATGATGCCCAGGGACCAGATGTCCACTTTGGGGCCGTAGGCTTTCCGTGTCACCACCTCGGGAGCCATCCAGTACGGAGTCCCCACCATGGTGCTGCGCTTGCTCTGCTCAGGGGTGATCTGGGCACAGAACCCAAAGTCAGCTGCAGGACAACACAAGTTTAACAGGTTAAACTGCTGCACACCAAGAAGTTTTTCTAGAAGACTTTTCTATTGCTACACATACATTTCATTGAGAGGGGTTTGGGAGCAGTTTCTTCTTTCCTCCCCCACTACATTCTCCGTATTTAAAAAGCCAACGTGCAATGAAAATACAAAACCTGAAGGTGCTTAAGCAGGGCAGAATTCCATGGAGTGAAGAAAAGGCTTTTGTCCTCTGGAAACAAGAAATACCCTGCAGAAGAATGCTGTTTTGCCCAGTGCTTCCATCAAGAGTTCTACAATGGTAACAGCCAAAATAAGCAATCAGGCAGAACACAGGCAGAGTGTTCTGCATGTGGTGTGTTACACAGCCTGAATTAGAAGAAATCCATCCACAATCCATGGCTTCTGCCCTGCTAAACGGATTGTACTTGTGCAGCTACTGAGGTCAACATTTCACAGCACTTTGGCCATCTATACAGGTACTACAGCTGACAGACACGGAAACAAGGCTCCAGGGAAGTGCAGTGCTACCCCACTCAGCAGCAGGAACCTGGACAAACAAACCTTTCCACAAGGTAACTACCAAAGAGAACAACCACACTCAAGAAAAGGAGAAAAGTCACCTATTCCTATAGCCTTCAGGTGCAGCAGCAATGCATGTCCCATCATGTTACTTTATCCAGCTGCAGCACTCCCACTTCCCAGGCATGTAAAGCATCAATAAGAACACAGTTAAGGCAGGAGACAGATATTACCTTATCATTGACACTAAGTTAGAAAAAGAAAGAGAGAGAAAGAGAGAGGGAGAGAAGAGAGAGAGAAATTTAAATTCCAGGGCGATTTTGGAAGTGTTATGCCAAGCAGTGCTAAGGAAAGAGCCAAGTCATGGAAGTGCCAAGTTGTGCCAAGACCATTTAACACAGAACTAACCCACCCTGACAGTCAAAATGATGCCTTAAAAAAAACCAAACAACAAAACTAAACAAAAACCAACCCTATAGGAGTCACCAAGGTCCTTCTGCACTTTCTGACCTTATCAAGGTGTCACAGTCACCTCCCAGCATGGCCCATTTATGTGACCAGCCCAGGGAAGCAGCAGCATTATGTTCTCCTGACCTTCCAGCCAGGCCTCCAGCACCAGCCACCAGCACAGAGGAAGAAGACAGGCAGGAGCACAGTTTCACCCACCAGCAGCATGTGTAGCTGCAGTGGTGACACCTGTCCTGTGACCAGACTCCCTCAGAGAAGGGCAAGAGCTCAAAAAGAAGGTGCAGCTTCTCCCACCCTAAGCTTCTGCTAAAGCACTATAACCACACAGCCCCAGAACAGCTTGCTCAGCACTGATTACACCACCTCCCCTTCACACAGGGAATTCTTGCAGCTGACTCCTGTCTCCTCCTGTGTTTCCTTCCTCCTCATCCTCCCCCAATGTGCTGGCATGATGATTTTGACTCAGCTACTAACTCTGTCCTTTGACCACTTTGCTTTGACACTTCTTTTGTAATTTTAATCCTTCTCCAGCTAACTCTTCTCAGCCACATCCTCTGCTGTAACTGTTCACTTCTTTTCAGCCTCTGAATCCACAGCTTGTGCACAGACACATCACATCCTTAAAATTCCCTATGCAAGCGAGCAGTGCATCCAACAATGCTGGCATGCAAATCAGGTTGCTGGTAATCTTTCTTCACACTCCATCTCATAAATAAAATGAGACTGCAAACCATCTAGAATAAGAATATTGCTAAGACACATTTTCATGGCACTTCAGATTCCTACTGAAAACACTTTTTGCTTCACACCTTTTTGCCTTAACTCTTTGATTGTTATATGTTTTGTATGTTCCTACATACAAGAAAAGCAGATAATGCACCTCTTAACAGTCCTGACAGCTACCAGAGCTTTCACATCATTTTTATTTACACACACCAGAAAAGGATTTATTTTCCAAGCCCATGCATACATAACCATGACCTGAAAAGCAAGTAGTTTGTTTTGTCACAATTATATTCATGAAAGTGTTACACTTCCAGTCCAAGAAAAGGTACAGGGTTATACTAGACTGCAATAAATGACCAATAATGCCCAATTTTCTTGTGCATGAATGGGGCAAAGCATTAATATCAACTCCTGACATCCTAACAAAGCCACTGCAGTTTGCTGCAACTTTGCTCTTGCAATCATTTCCATTTTGCTTCACTGTCTGTGCCAGTTAGTTCCTATTTACCAACGAATTCATGGGGCCACAGCTTTGCTTCATCATCCTTCTGGGCCAACACATTCACAGCCCCAGTCTGAGGGCCTCAGAGTATCAGCACCTGCTGTCTGATACGTATTTTATAACATAATTGGTTTCTATTACTCATAATCAATAAAAACCACCTTAAATTTGCCTGCTAATTAGCCTTCTATCAATTTACACACTCTGAGCCAGAGATTCCTGGAAAAGGGAAACAGAACGTGAAACAATTGTTGGCTACTCACTTAATTTAACTGATCCATCCATTCCTAAGAGCACATTGTCACTCTTTATGTCCCTGTGGATCACCTGGTTGGCATGGAGGAACTCAAGAGCTTGCAAGCACTGGATAGGAGAGAAAAAAACACCACTCAGCATCCAGGAACAGAACTGCTGCACTTGAGCACAAATTCAAAGCCAAGTTCACACCCTCAGCCAGCTCTGAGTGCAAGAATAGAAAGGTATTATTGAAAATAACCAGCAGAGGAAGCTCTTGGGCTAAAAAAATACACTCTGGATTTCAGGAGCTCAAAAGTCATTTTACTGTAGAGTTTCTCTGTCTTAACAAATGAATCCTTTAAACTCCTCATCACCCAAGATGCTCTCAGAAATCCCTGATGTTAATTTTGGCACATCCCACAGATTCATAAAGGATTAAGTGAAAGCTTTTCAGGCTGAGGTATCACCAAGAGGAATTGGTGAGGCTTCATGTCCAACATCCACACAATTTCTGCAGTGAAGGCTGTAAAACATCTTCATTCTGAAAGGCACTAATACTGGTTTGCATTGTTTTCAGATGAAAACCTTTCACACTAAGTTGCTGCCCAAAACCATAATGAAATTTACTTTTGTTATTTGAGAATAAAAGGCAAAAGAACAAAAGCCAGATTTTTCTCTTTCCATCTAAGCAGAACATTTGCCATTTGCAGCTTGGCACAGACGTCCCCACTGAGTTTTTTTTAAATCCTGGTTTGCTTTAGCAAAGTGACACTGATTTGCAAAACTAAATGTATCTAGAACACCGGGCAGCAGAGTTTTGACAGAGTACAATAGTTCAGTATTTGATTTCTTCCTCAGAAAAGCTGATTACTGTCACAGTAAATAGTTACTCTTTTGGTTCTCTGCTTCCAGCTCTGGTTTCTCTGGAAACCATTCCCTGTCCATACACGTTACTGTGCAAGTTTGCTTTCCCTCCCCTCCCTTGGGGTGAGTCACAAAACCTCTCGTCATGCTGATGGAGTCAGATGGGCTTTTTAAAAGCCTCCAGTTTCTCCTGCACAGCAGATAACACAATTCTCCTTCTGCCATGATAAAATCAAGCCTGAGCTGGATACTGGCACTTGCTCAGGGCAGAAACCACTGATAAGATGTGATATTGGCTGCTTTTAACACTTCCATTTGAAATCTTACTGCAACCACCAAGTTATTCCACATACAACCTTCTGGAGCACTATTTTCCTGAGAAATCCATAAAGCTTAGCTGGCACAGAACTATAGATGCCACACACTATGGGAATGACTGAAGTGGGAAAGGAATAGTCTGCACTCAGTTCATCTTTATTTTAGTGTATGTTCAACATACTCCTGTTTCAGCAGATCCACTTCCAAACTGTGAGCAGACACCATTTCCCTTCTTCCTTCTGGAAAACACTTCAAAGCTTTCAGCAGTTTTTATTTTTCTTTTTTCTCCTTTCTACATTACCCATACATGAATATGCAGATTTTTTTCTTAGTGCCTCTGAATGTTCTTTGTTAGCCCAATTTAAAAAAGCCATTCCTTCCAGCTGCTAAACTTCCCTATTGCTCCTCTCTGAACTTTATTCATATTATTCTGTTAATAAAAGTCCACATTATTCACATCTTTCTGTTAACACTGTCAGCAGGATGAGGCACCCCAGGTACCAAACCCACAGATTTTATTTGCTCCATCACCAAACATTCTCAAAAACCACTGTAGCTCTTTTCTCTTACAACTTGCAAAGCCCCAGTTTTCTGAGTTAACCTAATTTTGTTATTTTCTGCAATTTTGATTTCTGCTCATGGTACCATTCATTCTTTACTCAACATTCTTTACTTCAGCAGCAATTGTGGCAATTAGTGCTAACCCGAGCATGCCATAAAAATTAGGGGAATAGGGAGCACCTTCATTCCTCAAACCCAGCCCCTCACACTCACCTCTCTGCAGACAGCAGCAATCTGTGCTTCATCCATACATGTCTCTGTGACCACATCTGTTAGAGAGCCTCCAGCCAGGTACTCCATCACCACAAACAATTCATCCCCTACGAGGTAACTACAAAGAGAAAACCAAAAGCATGTCCCTGTGCCACCAGGGTGACAGTCTAGAGAGAGCCTCACCTGCTTCCAAGACCCCCAGGTAGAGGAAGAGCAGGTCTGAGCAGGGATAACCTCCTGTAACCCTTGGGATGAGGAATCAGCCAGCTGGCTGCATTTACCTGTCCAGGAAGTTGACTATGTTGGGGTTCTTTAGCTCCTTCATTACCAAGATCTCATTAATTATCAGCTCCTTCTTGGGCTGTTTCTGCAAATTGATCTGTTTAATAGCCACCTGAATAGGGCAAAATAAAAATAAAAGAGCAATCTTAAACCTCAGTACTCAAACCTTTCAGTCACTCTTAATACAGTGAAAAGGCAGAAGGAATCCTGTAACTGGATTAAAGGAATTTAGAACAGTTTGTGGCTGGCAAGTTGTTGATTTATCAGCATACAACTTAAAAGAATTCAGCTTGATCAGCACACAACTTGCACCCCTGGCCAAATCATCCTCTGGCAGTTGAAAGGATCCACAAACAGTGAGAGAGGCCAGACCAGGCAGCAAAGGGCATTCAGGAGACAGAAGGATATTTACTCAATTCCATATCAACAGGCCTGAAGCAGAAGAGAATCCTGTAGCACTCAAAGAGAAAATCTGAGCCCACCAGTGCAAGGTGAGGCAATTTGCTGTTCTTTATTCTGACCAAACTGGTGTTTGGGTGTAAGGAATGCTGGGAGGCAGAGGGAATTCCTCTCAATGCCGTTAATGAACTACCCAAGACAGAAAAGGGAAAATAAAGGCCCACCTCTTCCAGGAAATAAGCTAATAAGACAAGTAGTACAGAGTTTACACTGGAGAAGAATCATCCCAGCTCTGTTAACTGCAACACTCTGAGGAGGCAGTTTGGAGTTCTGCAAAACAACCTGGGCTGACTCCAAAACCAAACACAAGAACCAACATAATCCTGTAAAAATGATTGTTATTATATTGCCAAGTATATTAAAGGAAGAATTTCTCATCATTCTGCAGCACAGAGTGACAAAATAACCATGACTGGAGGTGGAGCAGGTTGGTGAGGGTCCTGTGAGAGTTTGGAATGGAGACATCAATGAGCAGATATTCCACAACCTCTCTTGAGCTCCTGTGCCATGCCAAATCATCCTGTCTGAGAGGGAAATAATTCTAATATCTAACTAGAATTTCCCTTATGGCAATTTTTGTCTCTTCTCTCTTGTCCTGTCACTGTGTAGCTCTAAGAGGAGTGTTCCTCTTACTGAACAAACCTAACTCCATCCTCAGGCATTAAGCAGAGGAAACCTGAGCACTGCACGAAGTGGCAAAGTGCAGAGCAGGGCACAGAAAGGCCCTGGACCCCAAAATTCACTCTGTAATCAGCAAGAGGACATGAATTCTGCAGTGTGGAGAGAGGAAACTAGGAGACACTGAGGTGGTGGCAAGGCTCATGCTGGATCAAGATGAGCCTGTGCTCCACTGCAGGACTGCTGAATGGGGTTACTGCTGAAAGGACATTTACTTGTCAGTGACCTAAAGAATGCCTACTTGGGGATATTGAAAGGAAAGTTTAGGAAAGAACTTAAATAAAAACATGAAAGAAAATGAAGGAAATCTGAAGTTAAACAGAGACAAATAATTCCTAAAATCTGAGTCCCAAAAGCTCTCTGTCTCCCAAGGTATGGCCACTGGGTGACAAACATGCAGAGTACTGCTGATGCCACCAATTCCACTGGAGAAACCAAGGGATGAAAGCAAAGAGCAGGATATGGAGAAGACATTCTGAGGGCATCCCATGAGACAAGCTGCTTCCCTAGAGACAGACACATCCAAGTGTGGCAAGACTAAACAAAATTTTATTTCTGAAAATGTAACACAACAATGCCTGCAATTCTTGAAGGATAAACCATTTTACAAACTCACTTCTGGAACACCTCACTCTCTCTGCTTTTCATTGGAAAGACAAATCTCTGTTTTTAGCTTTCACCATCTGATTACTATACAACAAGGCACATTGTTAAAACTGACTAAGACAAACAGATCTGAGAGGTGATAGCAGCAATGGGAGCCACGGAAGGAAATCACTCAAATCATTCTGGCCACCTACAGAAGAACATTTAAACAAAAAATGAACACAGCAATCTTACCTCCTGCCCTGTTGCCACATCAATAGCTGTGAAAACTGTACCTGAAGCCCTGTGAAGAAAAAGAAAAATGTTACAGCAAGTTGCATCTCCCTGTGCAACAAATACACATGTGAACAGCCAAGTCAAGACCACAAAATTGTTTCAGTTTTCAATTCAAAATTTCCACCACTTTTCCAGTGATGCCTTCACTGTTTCTTTACTTTACTGTTTGCTGCCCAGAGAGGTCACAGCTGCCTCATCCCTGGAAGTGTCCAAGGCCAGGTTGGACAGGGTTTGGAGCAACCTGGGATACTGGAAGGTGTCCCTGCCCATGGCAGGGGTGGAACTTTAAGGGATGGGCTCTAAGGCCCCTTCCCACCCTAACTAGGGTGGCATTTTGTGATTTATGTGCTGAATGCAGCCAACATCTCTGCCTGCACAGGAAGTGGTGTGAGGCAGAGAACAGCACCCTGCTGCTAACACTGGCTCACTGGGGATAAAAGTTGGGGTCAATACTTACCCCTGCCCGATTTTTTCATATCTGGTGTATTTTTTCTTGGGATCTCCTATGCTTACAATAGTGCCTGAAAGAAAAAAAACAATCAAAATTCAGTCCAATCCCACTGAGCCCCAACAGCATGGCTGGCCTGGCCACAAGAATGGGTCAGCTCAAGTAGCAAAGCTGCTGCACCAACAGCCAAAGCTGCAGGGGAGCATTAACACACCGAAAAATCATCACCAAGAGGATTATGGAACAAGCAACAGCAGAAACCATTTTGTGTTACTATGGTTTGACTGAAGTCCAGTTGTGACACTGTGATGTGCATGTATGATACAATCCCAAACCTGTTCTGTCCTTGTTTTCCACCCCACAGGGCTCCAAGCATTACAAACCCCCCCAAGCCAGCACTGCTGCACACAAAGCCACCCAAGCACTGCACACAAAGCAAGGCTGAGGCCAAAACTCTCCCACTGCTCCCCTGCTTATCTGAAATGAAGGCACCTACGTAGTTTTTCCATGATGTCTTCATCTGACATCTTGGTTTTCTTTTTCTGTTTGTCCCCTGCTTTGGAGGCGCTGTCGGCGCAGGTGTCACCGGCCGGGGCAGGGATGGGGTCAATGACAGAGCGGGTGTAAATCTGCAAGGGACACCAGAGACCTCAGCAGCTGCTCTGCCACCACTCACCTGCAGCTGAAACCCACCACAGCCCTCAAAGATCCCCAAGCAACATTTTATAACAGGTAGGTGGCAGAAATTAGAGCTGAGACACATTAAAACTCCATAAAACAAGATGCTGGCAATATTACTGACCTCTCAAAGAAATCCAGGCACCTCCTGAACAGAGAGGATGCTAGGAGATTCCACAGTGGGTTTCTCAGATTTTTATCTGCTTATTCTTTATAACCCATACCAGTTAACAGAGCAGAAAGCACTATTTAATAGTGAGATCAACCTCTACTAAGATCTAAAGGAAAAAGATGTTTGATTGCCATGAAAAGAAAGATAAAATTCTCAAATATTTCCCAGTTGTCTCCAATTTGTTTTTTTAACGGATTTAATTTCTTGAAGCTTTATTTAATTTCCTCCTGAGCTGTTCACACATATACACAGCTACTCCAGAAATACCCAGCTGCGGACCTCTCACCTTTTATATGTCTAAATCCCAAGAGTGGGAAATTATCAAGCAACATCCCTAGACAAATAAACATAATTCACATTTGCACTCCTGGAAAAAGTGGGCAGCAAAATGAACAGCTCCCACAGCCAAAAGGAGGAGCTGGAGTAAATGGGACACCTGGGACACCATTACCAAGGTGTGCAGATGAGGGTTGCCCCAAAACTTAATTAACATCTTTTTTAGCATTTCACTGTTCCTGTAGTGCTGGTGATTTTGTGAGTGAAATAAGCTTTCAAATCTAAAATTTGCATTGGTTGGGGTTTAGGTGGTGCACTTGGAGGGGCTACCACACTGCAACCCAATCAAATTAAGGAAAGCAAATACATTACACCTGTATCACTGTGCTGCACAAAGTTACACAAATGGCCTACAGGTTTTATTTAGGAATAAGAATCCTCCTCCTCCTCCCATCTTGAGTTGAAAGATAAGCATAACTGGATGTCTTCAACACAAGTTGACAAACAAATTGACAAATTTCAATAATCTGAGAAGTTTTTTCCAACCTAAACAATCCTATGATTCCATTAACTACAGGACTTCTAATCCAACTGATACTCAGAAATTAGGTATTTTCTTAGCAAATTCAAAAAACTGAACTTTTCCATAAAAACTAACAGGAGCTTATTGCCCAAATAAAACACTTCCCTAAAAAGCAGAAGTTCTGCAATGCTGAGAAATGCAGGTCTGTCAGTTTTACAGCTGCTCACCGATTTTGTGTGATCTGGCCGTGGAGCAATCACAGGAGGAGGAGCCTCTTCATCATCCTCATCATCATCTGCCACAGCTGTTGATGGTTCTGAACCTTTGGCATTGGTCTACATTTTTACCAAAATTTTAAAAAGACAGATAAATTAATTCTCTCCCACAGTATTAAAGACTTTGCATTTTTTTCTTCACATTACAAGAAAATAATTCTTACCTATGTCAAAAGAAAATAACTTAAACCACTCAGTCTATCCTTCAGTTATTACATTTTATTGTGAGACTCAAACACTGTTGCTGCACTGAAATATGCAACTGACAACCCAAATTTATGTTTCTATTCCACAAAAAAAACTCTTAATTTTTATACTTTTAATCTTTACACAGTTTAATACTTCAAGATTCAGGATATTACAAGTACAGAAAACCTGAACTTGTATGCACCACAGAATATCCAAATAATAGTAAACACACTCACCGTTGGTGCTCCTGAAGGGAAACCATCTTTTTCTAAACAGGACAAATAGCAGAACACATAAAATCATCAGAAAAGAAGTAATAAAAAGTGAACTTTGTCAAGTACAGGCTAAGAATATTACAAAGCCTTATTACTAAGGTACTTTTGGAAAGAATTTGGAGGAAAAGTTGTAAAATTGCACCTGTTTGTGGGACAGTCCTTCTCCCAGCCCCCCCATCTAGGAGTCACAAATTATTCTGCATTGCTGATGTCACCAGCTGGTGACATCAAGTTCAGAGACAGCTGTGAGGAGCAAGGCCTCCAGCACAAAACCAGTTCATCCCAGTCCCAGAGCCCCAGCTTGATAAACACAGCCCATTCAAGCTCATTTTGGCTGCTCTTCTGAATGATGCAGTTCCCTTTCTTCCCTTCTCCACTTAAAACAGGAAATTAACTGGACAACGCCAGTTTCCAGTCAGTTTTAAATCCATCTTTGTATATCTGTGCCTCATTGAAATGCACCTTGATTTTAGCACTTGAACCTGATTTATCACTCTGACACAGAGGAAGACGGTGCTCCAAATTCCCAACCCCAGTGTCTTGCACACTTGGCTCTCACCTGGAGCAGAAAAACTCAGATATTTCTGTTTTGCTGTGTCTTTGGAGTCGTAGAATTTCAGCACATCTAGTACCGCCTGGGGGTTTTTCTTCTGTTCTAGCTTGGTGATATTTGAGGTCTGCAGCAGCCTAGCCCATTGTTCTGGCATTCCCTGAAAAAAACCAGGGGATTTAAAGCATCCTTTTTGTATTTTAAAGGTTTTTTGAAAGCAAAACAAATTCCTTCCCTCTATAAAAGCATAATATGCACAGCCTTAAGCATGCAAGCGAGTAGGATGGGGAGCCAAAGGTGGAAATAGAGATCACAGGACACAACTCCTCCAGGTATGCTGGGCCAGATGTGAGGAGTGGGAACAAAGAAACACTCAACAGATCCAGTGTTACCCAGTAAATAAAGCAAACTGAAGAGGGTTTGTCAGGGAGGGCTCTCCCAGGTGCCACTGGCATTGCAGAAGCACTAACAGGTCACATTGTGCTGAGCAAGCACAAAGGAAAAACAGTTCCTAGGTAGAAACAAGGACTAAATTGCACTTTATTCCAAAGCTCTGTCTTGGCTTCACTGCAGCACTGACCCATGGTGCTCCCTGAGCTGCTCCAAGGCAGGAATACTCACAGTGAACTCTCCAGTGACAGCATCAAAGCCAACATGGATGGTGTGTTCAAAATCTGATGGTGGGGAGATTTCTGGCCTTTCCTTTTCCTTCTTCTTGCTTCCTGAAAAAGATATTCAAAGATCTCAATGTTAGAAAGAAACTCTTCCCTGTGAGGATGAGGAGGCCCTGGCACAGGGTGCCCAGAGAAGCTGTGGCTGCCCCTGGATCCCTGGAAGTGTCCAAGGCCAAACTGGACAGGGCTTGGTGCCACCTGAGATGGTGGAAGGTGTCCCTGCCCATGGCAGAGGTGGAACTGGATGGGTTTTCATTCCCTTCCAACGCAAACTGTGCTACGATTCTGTAATTCCTTGTTCCATTCAAATAATGTATATTCTGGCAGTAAGAAAATAAGAGATTAAGAGCACCTGAGTGCTCAGTTGAGCACATGAAATCTAAACATATTAAATGCTTACAATGCAAAAAAGGACATTTTAATATAGATTAAGAACAGCAGAAAAGACAACTTCAGTTCAACCTCAAGTTCACCCTAAAGACACTTAAAACTCAGTTGCCTCACTGCTTCAATTCAAGGTAATTAATGCAAACTAAGACTTCCTGTGATGAAGATAAGAGTTTATAGCCTCAGAGCAATTACCTAATTTAAATTAAAGGTGGGGGAAGCATAATAAGTACCAGAAGCAGGAACAAATAATTAGAAGGACCACATGCACAAGCCAACCTAGAGTCAATTGAATTTATAAGATATTTTCTAACACCTCGGGCTTTGGATTTTTGTTTGTTTGTTTTGGGAGTTTTCAGGGTGTGGCTCAGGGGAGGGGGGGTTATTTTAATTTAATTTTTCTGCTTTGCTTCTAAATTCACCATACAAGTCCTGTTGTTTGAGTATAGAAAAAGCAGGTAAAGCAGCACTCTCTTGGTTACTAGACAGCAAGCAAAGCTGGTGCTGCTCAGAGGCAGGAATCCATGTGAAATCCCCTCCTGCCGGGAAGGGAAGCACGGGGAGCGAGGACAATACTCAGAATGAAAAGCCATGTGGGCTGCTGGAGCTGAACAATGCCATGGAAAGACACGGCTGTTATAAACAGGATATCTTTAATATGGCTGCACAGAGCAGAGCCAAAAAGCAAACAGGCTGTCAGATGTTGCATTAATAGCACAGGAGAAACTCGTTGCTGTGAGAAGCAAGGGAAGCACCATTTCTGATCTATTTCTTGCAGGTTTTTATGTGGAAACAAAGGAGAATAATATAAATATAAATATATAAATATATATATATATATATAAAGTTGTATTTCTCAGGAAGGCTCCTGTTTGGGAGCACTTGACATGCAATGAACAGGAGCTGGTGCTCAAGCCCTTCAGCATGTGCTGGGTAAATAAACCCACTCCTTCCAAAAACACACAGATCCCATGAGTAGGCAAGGCAAGGAGACTGAAACCCATTGCTCTGCCCACAGGAACAGCAGAGCAGCACTTCAAACAAACAGCCCCAGCCAGAGGCAAGCCCGGTGAGTCATGTGCTGGCAGGACATCCTCAGCTCTGAGAACAAGGCCATGGTGAGGCCACGCTGCCTCCCAGCCCTGGATTGAAACAGGAATCCCTCCAGTGCAGGGCAATGCTCCTTCCCAACTGCACAGGGTGAGCCCCAAAGAGCAAAGTCTCTAAGGAGAACATGAGAAGCTACCACAGGTTGGTGGCTGCACCCCAAAAGAGACTCCAGCCCACTGAAGGTGCTGAATGTGGCAGGTCTGGGTGCTGTGCAGTGCAGAAGTTCTGTCTTACCCCTTCAGTCCTGCAGAAATGGGTGTTTGACCATTTTGTTATTGGTCATGGGACCCAGAATTTGGCCCTTGGCTCTGCAGAGACACAGAGGCCTTTGGAAGGATTTGGTGAGAATTCTTCTGGAGAAGGCTGGAGAAAGGCTCTGTCTGATTAAGAAGGTGCCTCAAATACAAGCAGACTCTTCCCCAAGTGAAGCCACAGGCTTCAAATTTGGCCCTTGGCCCTGCAGAGACACACAGGTCCTTTGGAAGGATTTGGTGAGCTGGAGAAAGGCTCTGTCTGATTAAAAAGGTTCCTCAAATACAAGCAGACTCTTCCCCAGTGAAGCCACAGGCACTCAGCAAGGTGTCAGCCTCAGCACTTCCCAGGGCAAAGCCATCCTCAGGCTGCCCTTGCTTCCCACCAACCAAATTCCACACACAAGGCAAGAAGCACAGCTGTTCCCCAACAGCTGGAGGCAACAGGCAGCTGATTCCAGATGTGCAACTGGAGCTGCTGAGCTCCAGCTGAAACCACACCAAAATGTGCCCCCAAACACGTGATGTGCAGGATCTGGGTGATGCCCTCAGCACCTCCTTCAGTGCTTTCTGCTCAAAGACAAACATTTCTGGTTTTAGGGGACTATTTTAAAGCTTTCCAAAACCACACAGAGGTTCCTTTCACTTCAGAAGTCAGGCCAAGAAAATTCATGGCAGTAAAGTGCTCTAGTAAGAAGATGACTATCACTCCATTTATCCTAAACAATGGAACCAGGGGGAAAAAAAAATCTTCCATGACTGGTGATTAAATAATCCCTTCAAACCCTTAGGATTATTTCAGCACAGAACTAGCTCAGACTTGGGACAGAAACTGTGTAATTGCTAAATCTCTTCATCTGCAAGTTCCCCAAAGCACAAGAACCTCCCAAGAGAGGATCCAGGAGCAGATGAGGCTGGCCAGGAGGGACCTTGCAAAATCATATGGACAGAAATGTGCAGACAAAGCCAAACAACATTCCTGGATAATGGCAAGGATTTTTTCATTTTCTGAAAAGGAAAATTGAACATTTCTGTAGTGATTTGTTAAACTTACACACTGCCTGGAGACATTTTTCCTATGACAAAATTTCTACCCCAGGTTGACAGATTATTTTGCATCCAATCCCAATATATTTTTTAAATCTGAGCATGAAGTTAATACTTCTGTAAAGCTTCTCAGCAACTGAATTTAAAGAAAAGAAGGATTTAAATGGACATTTCTGGGGAGGGTGTGTCCCAGCCATGCTAATGAACAAAACAACTAACATCTGATCATTGTGTGAGTGCCAGAAAGACACTGTGCCCACTTCTGTTCTGCTCACATTCAACAGCCAGTTTTGCAGACTTGAGGGCCAAAAATCCCTTCTTTGGATATTTATATTAGCCTTGCTGCAGGTCATGCAATAGACAAGTTTCTTCCAAATTAAAAAGATACAACTTCCAGATAGTTTCTCTAATTTGGGTAATTCAATTTTCATTTTTCCTAATATCTTGCCATGCAGGAAAGCCTGCTTTTCTTTCAGGAGGAGATTAGCTGAATTACTTTTTAACATCTAGAAAACACAAACTGACACTCATTTCCTCTAAAATGCAGTTTTCTCAGCAGAAATCCTTTCTCCTACTTTCAGTTTTGCAACACAAAGTATCAGTAGGTAGATGCTGAATAAATATGCAGATGAATTTGCCTAAACTTGGTACTTGTCAATATCTAGAGTGGTCTGAATAATCATCAAAGGACTCCAAAGCAACTTGAGATGAGCCAATACAACTTTAGATAATTCTTCAGCCACTTCCCCATTCCACCAATGAACAAACCCACCATCAAAATGAAAAGAGAAAATGTCCATGGGGAGAAAGGGTGTCATGGAATGTCACAAAGCTCTCACTTGCATTCATAATTCATTTGTTACTAATTCAGAGCAAGGAAAACCTTCCTTAATGTGGGATTTATGTTCTACTTCATTATGTTACGTCATCTCTGCCTGTAAAAGGGCTCAAATGCTCTGATGAGCCACCAATGCAACAGCACAAAGACAAGTGCCATTCTAGCTCCTAAACTCCTAATCTTGCCTGAAGATGGACAGATTTGATCCTTCCACAAGACTTCCCTGCAGTATTTCCTTGTGGGACCTACAAGAACATGGTCAAACACCCATTTCTGCAGGACTGAAGGGCTAAGGCAGAACCTGCTCCAGACACAGAGCACTGCACTGACCTGACAGCACCCAGACCTGCCACCTTCAGCACCCAAATTCAGCACCCCAAGGGCTGCAGTCTCTCTTGGGGTGCTGCCACCAACCTGTGGTAGTGTCTCATGTTCTCCTTACAGACTTTGTACTTTGGGGCTCACCCATGTCAGTAGAAAGACCACCACTGCTACAGCCACAGACAGGCTACTTCACAATAAATGACCTTGTGAAATAACTATTCTGCCTCCAGAAGCTACACTGGAGGTAGCTTTTTTTCCATCCTCCAAAAAAGGAAACACACCTTCTACTGCTGAGAGCAGAAAGCCAGGTCTTGGGAACAGAGGGAAACCTGTCTCTCTGGGTTTGATCTCCAGGCAGAGGCAGGCTGCAGAGCTGCTCACACAGCTGAGAGAGAGTGAAAACCAGCCCTGGGGAAAACACTCAGCCAAGAGAATAATCAACCAGAGGAGCAGAATCTCTTCAAACAGCCAAACCTGTGTCAGCATGACTGAACCAGTCCTGCCCAGCACACCAGCAGAGAGGCACAGGGAGCCAAGAGCACAGAAAGCATCAAGAGCAGCAGGGTCCTCTCCAAGGTGCATATTAAAAGTCATGTTAACCAGCAGATTAATAAAATGCTTAGCAGATTTAGGTCAGGCTTAAGTCTCTGTGCAGTTTTATCATCTCAGATGTTAGAAGTGTTTCTATCTATGCACTGTTTTATTGTACATGGGCACGCATTCTGGAGAGCCAGGAGAAAGACCTCTACATGCACTTCCCATACAGAAAAGAGGACAAATAACACACAAATACAGTCTAGTATTCATTATAGCATTTTTTTCCTCAGAAATAATCTTCTTTACAGCAACCCAGGTTTATCTCCACTAGTAATCAATCCTAGCAGTGCAGTTCCACAGACAAAAATATGTAATTTCTCTGAGTTTTCTTTCATGCAACTGCACCTTCACCACTATTTCTTTACTTTTTTTCCTCCTCAAGGTGCCACATAAATGACCAGCAACATGAATTAACTTCCAAAGCAGCTGGGTGCTCAGCTTGAATCAGAAATCTGCATCTAAGTAACATGATCCCCAGGAATGCCAAGCATTGATTAGGGCTGTTTGGAAATGCATTACAAACAGGGGCTGCTTTTCCAATCCCCTACACCTGGACAGGCTGGACTCTGACATTTAGAATACCACCAAAACTTACAAGGAGTGTAAAGAATAAAAATAGGAGTGGATAAAGGAGGCATCTTACCTTTTTCATTATAGAATATGGAGATGATTTTATGCCTGGGTTTCCTCTCTTCTGGGACAGAGGGCAGGGGTTTAAAGCTGTTGTTGGTTGGTAACTGGTCTTTGCCCCCTGGACTGAAGATAGCGCTGCTCATCCGGACAGGAGGGGCAGGGGGCTTGTCTTCCAGCTCTCCGTTGTCAGACATGGTTCTCAATAGCTAGGGGAAGCCCTGGAAGAGAAAAAAAATGTGATTTGAACACAGGAAAAGAGCATGGAGTACATGAATGTACCATTCCTTCTGCTGGCACAGGGGAAGGAGGCGTGAATTCAACTCTGAGGAACGCAGACACTGCCGCCTCCACCAAAGGAAGCAAATCCCTTCCTCATTCCCACTTCTGGGCCACCCATTCATTGGTGCCAGCAGCAGCAGCATTTGTGGGATGGAGCCACAAACATTTCCAGTGATAAAAGTAATCCAGACCAAATGAACAATTCCAAATCTGGTTCTCTGTTCACACAAAGTACAACATCCTTTGGGGGCAGCCCTATTCCAAAAAGCTTCATGCTCTAGTACCAAACAGCTTTGAAAGCCTTCCCTTCTTGTCATTTATCAGACAAAGGAGCAGATTATGTTTGTAAGCCAAAATTCAGCTCACTATCCACATTAAGTGGCACTCAAAACATCTCTACCCAAATCACACAGCCTACATTAAAGAGCTCAGCACTGAGATCCACAGGACCCACATGGTGCCAAACTTTCTCCACTTGCAGAAGATAACACATAGTATCACCACAATGCTCTGAATCCTCAACAAAAACATGAGTGAGAACACGGACAAACAGCTGCTGGAGCTGCAACCACAGCACAATAAAACATCTACGTGACACATTCCCCATTCAGAAAGATCTCTGCTAGCATTTCCTCCCTCCTTGGAGTACTTCAGGGATTTTGTTCTGATCACCAGGAAACAGGCAGCCTGTCTGCTACAGAGTAAAGAGCACAAAGAAAGATGTACAGAAAATACTTCTCAATGACAGGTAACAAACAGTAACAAATGTACCCTCAGTTCCTCTGTTCACTCAAATGACAAGTTACTTCTTTGGGACAGGAGCCAACACATCTTTGTGTTGACTTCCTTCTCCTCTCACAACAGTTGGAGAGGGAAATGGGAATTTCATTGGGAAATGAATGGCCTTCTGGTGCCCGCCAGCTTCCCATCACATCTCAAGGCATGACTCACATGATCAGTGCCATTCACGAGAGCCACAGCAAGGCAGTGCCATCCCCTCTCAGTTACTGTGCTCCAAACAGCACAACACCTGCATCCTGCCCAGCAGCACAGCTAAAACAACGTGGGCTGTCATTCCCTGCCATTTCACAGGGTGGCTGAATGCTGCCAAATCCCAACAGAGAGACAAAAGTCAGGCCAGCAGCCTGGACTGGAGCAGCCCTCTGGTTTATGCTGTGAAGCTCAAGGAGATTAACATTAATTATCCCCATAAATGACCATGAAATAATGTAATTTCTGTAATATATCATCAGAGGCACAAGCAGCACAATGTTCTGGCAGAGCAGCAGAAATTGGACATGTGCTGGTTGCTCCATGGCTTGGAGGGCAGGAGGAAGAGCAATCCAAACTGTGCAGCACCCACCTGCACAGCCCTGCCTTGGAGCCTTCTCTGCTGATGAATTATAAACAGACCTGACACCTGAACCTGGCTGCAGGGATGCACCTGTGAACCAGGCACTGGTTCCCAAGTATGGAGGGGCCTGACAGCTGGCCTGCAAGCAAAGCTGAGTTAATAGAAGAAATAACAATTAATGATTTTCAAGTGTATTCATAGCAAAGAAGAAGACAAGGTCGTCAGCATGGAACAGGTTAGAAAAAATACATTAAAAATTTTGTAAGCTAGACTACATGCCTAAATAGATGTGTACAGGTGCCTTATTAAATTTCTGTCAAACTTTTGACAATTATATTGATGCAAATTGCTTTACACCAATGAATATAATAAGTTACTGTGATGTAGTTAATGACTTAAAATCACACTTTGTTAAGAGTATATAAGCTAAAGAACATGCAGAATAAAAACCTTTTTTCTTCTTTCTTCACGTGTGTATGTCACATCCAACCTAACAGTAACTCCAACACTCTTCCAAATCCACTTACTGATTGCTATTTCAGTTGCAAGTTATCTGCAAGACTTTTTTCCACCATAATATGGGGTACAAAAATAAAGCATCCTGCAATCCAACAGCAGGCCCGAGCAGCCAGCCCAAAGGGATCTTAATTGCAAATGCTTCCCTTACAAGATATTGCAGCAAGGACATGCCACCCATTTGAGATGTATAAATCAATTAAGGTATTGCTTTATTAACATATAATAGATCCACCAAATTAAACTGATATATTCATATATATGTATCTATATAAACATATATATATGTATTTTTATATATCCATATATATTCATATATGTATTGCTATATATTCATATATGTGTATATACAGATATATATTGAAATTGAGTTTGGAGTGATGGTAATACAGGGAACCATAATCTATGTCTCTTCTGTTAATCAAAACTCAGAAAAAGGGTGGATATAGGGTCATTAGGTATCCAAATGGGGACAGGTAAAACAAAAAATTCCTTCTTTGCAACAAATGCAATTAGACAGCCAAATAAACCATAGCAGGTAAATAAGTGCATCACATAACTTGTGTGCCCAAATGGTACACTGGGCAAAGAAAACAACATCAAGAGTGGCCTTTTGTATTTTCCTAAAGCAAACCCTATTAGTTCCTCCATCTGAGCAGTTTTTCTGAGGTGTCTGATAAGAGCAAGAGCAGGATGTAAGGATAAACAATTCACCTGCATCTGAAACTGGACAAGAACAGACTTGGCACTCCAAACCCACAGCAATTCCCCACACACTCCTTTAGAGAGGCCAGTCACTAAATTAACAACACTGCCATGTGGTATTCAGGCTACAAATTTAAAAAAAAACAAAAAAGCAACATGCCAAAAAACCAACCAACTGCACTTCTGCTGTTGTAATTTTAAAATAAAATTCTCACTCTAGTAAAAATCTTCATTTTCAGTGACAAGCAGCTCATCACATACTCAGTCTTGAGCCAAAGCAAATTATTCCTTAGTATCTTGTGTGCTCAAGAGAAATAACAAGTTGGAAGGAAGGATATGGAAATCCAAATTTATTACAGGAGGAAATCAGTGCTCCAAGGAACTGGTGCAGAGCATCTGAGCAGAGCCCTGAGAGCTGCAGCTCTGATCAGCTGCTGACTGTCCAAGTGCTCACAGAGATCCTTGACCTCGCCCAAAGTACAACCCAGGAGCTCAGGGAAAGCAGAAAACCTGTGGGGCTGCTGGAGCAAACTGCAGTGACACAGAGAGCTCAGGCATCAGCTTCCCACCTCAAGGACTCCTCCAGCACAAAAACCCTCCCAGCTCACTAAATCTGTGGTGTAGGAAAATCTCAGCTGCAAGGAACAATTTAAACTGTGATTTATTTAACAAGACATGGTAGAATTTCTGAGTGGCCATTTCAAAGATCATTAATAAAATAAAGTGCTGAATTCAAACTTAGTTTGCACAAAGGCCCATTTCAAAGCTTTCAATTCATCATTTAAATAAATGACAACAGATCCACTCAGGCCAAGAACATCATGAAGCACAGTTCTGATTCTTCAGTCATCATGGGAAGTGAAAAATCAATCATTTTGTCCAGGTTCAAATCCAAAGAGCCCTCTTTCTTCTGCACTCAGCTGAAGAAGAGAGCAGTTCCCCTCTCCTTTATCCTTATCCTCCCTTTATCATGCAAGGAAAGTTTCCACAGCGTCAGGAAGTTTTTGGAAATGGCTACAGAGGTTTGGCATTATAGACAATGACTGGAGCAGGGATTGAAAAGAGGAAAAAAGAAAAATTAAAAGAAGAGTGTAAATACCCTCCAAAGCTCTGTTTCTGCTCTTTCAGCCTCCAAAGAGGAGAAGGAGCCTGTTCAGAGCAGCAGTCAGACAGAATCACTCCTGCACCATCACCCACTGCCTGCCCTGCTGATCTGCAGGGAATTGCAGAGACATGGGGAATTTTTTTCCAGTGCCTGCCAGGAATCTGTAACCCAGCAAAGGGAATGTCAGGTTCATATTTCTCTGACACAATCAGACAACACAAGAAATGGTTGGTTTTTTAGCTTGGCTGAAAGACATTTACCCAAATAGTTAATCTGAATTTGAGCAGCCCTACAAAAATATGCTAAAGGTAATACAAGGAAGAGGGATTCACTTTCATCTCTGCCAGTGAAGGAAATGCCAGTAATAATAATGTATTCAAGCACATCAGCAGCTCCCTCACAATCGCTACTCACACTACATTTGGTACAAGAACTAGAAAGCAATGGATTGAACCACAGAGACAAGCTGAGAAGCTGCAAATAACACTTAACTACAGCCTTCAGACAGGTTCAGTCCCACCACAGGACACAACTGCAGCCCAAAAAGACAGACAAAAAAAGCTAAAAGCTTTTCTCCCCACAGTTCTGCTGCTTAACCCACAAACACAGTCACAGGTGCCAGCGCTGGTGACCACAGGGCTCTGATTCTCAGTCCTCATCCCCAGTACAGGACACTCCTTCTTCCTTTTGACAAAGGTTTCTTGCCCTGCACTGGGGCAGTGAAAATGAAGTGCTCTCTCCATCCCACACAGCCAAAGAACAAATGTGCTCTTCTGCAGAGGCAGCAGAGAGGGTCCAGAAGGGTCTGGGTGTCCTGAATCCCTCACCACCAACGCTTGGAGAAGTTGGAGAAGTTCCTCACAACTGCAACTCCTCTCTCCCATCAGATCATCGAGTCCAACAGTTAACTCAGCACCATTAACCTCCCCACCTTTGCCCAGAGAGGCTGAGGCAAGACAAGCATAAGGAGCTCCTCATGCGGCTGAACCCACCTCTGGTCCCTCCCAGCCCCTGCAGGGACCTGCCCACCACGTTCACATGCTCCAAGTTTCATTTTTACAATCTACATCCTGCTGCTCACTGTCTTTCCTCTTTTGGGGATGGAAAGGGCCCCAAAACCCAAGGTCAAGGACAGGTCACAGGAGAGAGACAGTCACTCCTGTCCCTGGTGGGAAAACACCCAGAGAGACGTAACCCTGCCAGTGAGTAAAAGCTGAAGTGAGGCTTGGGCAGTGCTCTCACAAAGCTGACAAACACACACTGCTGCAGCATGTCATGAATGCTTTGGCTTTGACTTGCCCTTTTTTGTTGTTTGTCCCCCCCAGTTCCCCTTGTGTGAGCATAAAGCTGGCTGCTTCCTGAAGGACTTCCTAAGCACAGCTCTGGTGCCAGCCCAGCTCCCTCGTGATGGGGATGGAGCCTGACACGCACTCCCATCCCAGCTGAAGCTCTGTGCTGCCCTTCAGCTCCCCTGACTCTGGAAAAAAACAAACATTTTTCTTCTCCAACTTGGCTTGCAGACAAGGAAAGGAAATAAAAGGAAAATTGAATAAAAGGATGAAAGGAAATAAAACAAAATAGAAGCCAATCATTCTGCTATCTGCTATTAGTGCACACTCACATTTTCCCTGGAGCACTTGTATTTGAGCAGGTTCAGTTTTAAATCTGGATTACAGTGCACACACATGAGCCTTACAAAGCCCTGAGCAGGGGTAGGAAGATGGCACCATGTGCCAAACCAAACAGCTGGTGGACAAAGTTCTCACACCACAATGACCTGAATTTGTCTTCTTAAGATGTTCAAATTAATGAATTTGAGCAGCCTAGGCTGCACCTGTATTTCACTGCCTGGGATGCAATGCAAAACTACACCAGGCTACTGCTTGGAAAAAGAAACCAAAACAAAACACATCCAGATTAGAGCTGCTTGATAACATGTCCCTAAATTCCTGCTGCTGGCACACAGTACTGTGCTTTACACTGCCACTGATCTCTGAGGAGCCAGAGCTGAATCAGTGAAATACATCAAATAAATCTGTCACAGGAGCCTCAGAGAGCTGCAAACTGAACTCAGCTCTTCACTGCAGGTAAATATTACTCAGCTCATTCACTATCAGCAGCACAACACAGAAGGAGCACCACAAACATCACATTTAAGTCCATTTGGCAAAAAGGACGAGTAACAAATTTGAGGCTAGTAAGGAATTAAGAAACAACCACTTTGCTTTTAATGTGCCACTACAGCTGCAGGACACTTTTGGGACAACACCTGAAATGCTTGGGCCATGCACACAGCTTGAAGGCAGCACAGCAAAACTGTCTGTGGCCTGAGAGAAGGAACTGAAGAGAACAGGCCAGAAATGAAGGAAGGGCTGCTGGTGGGTGCAGTCCCTGCAGAGGACACCAGGGTTCCAGTGCAGATCTCCAGGCAGAGCCTTCACCACTGCCCCGGGGGCCTCATGGGGCCACTGGCCACACTTGTCACTGCATCAGGGACAGCCACAACCAGAGCAGAGGAAAAGAGCAAAGGAGGTGTCCAGGAAAGAAGTCTCCAGGGCAGAAGGTGTCACGTGAAAAGGAGCACAGAGCACAGAACAATACAAGAGCTGGTGTGTGATGCTCCAAGGGAAGACTGGCGTGACAAGGCAGATTTAAGGTAGTCATGTCCCACTCTTGCTTTATATTATAAAAATCCTTGCTGAAAATGCCTAGAGACTCATTCTTATCCCCTCCAGGCCTCCAGTGGTTTTGGCAGTTTGCCTAAACACAGCCTCTCCACACCACCGCCTCCTAATACCTGAAAATCACCATGCTGGAAGAGAAGACTTGATGCTTCATCATTCTGGAAAAGAGGTGCAGTTTAAAAGTGGAGATTGGAGGGCTGCTTACTTCATCAGATATTCGATTTTCCTAGATCATACATACTTTGGTGTCCAAAAGCAGAATGAAAAATCTCCACGGGTATTCTTCTTTTCTCCCTGCCCCCCTCCTTTTTTTTTCAAAGGCTCCTGTTGAGCAATAGATTTCCTGTGATTAGCTCACTTAGTGCTGATTATAGCTCACTTCCTCCCAGGGATTAGCAGAAAGCAGCTTTCTGACAAGTTTTTATTCAGATGGTGCTACCTAGCCACAGCTTCCTGCCCCATCACTAACAGCCTCTTAGTTCAGCAGCTCAGCAGCTTGAAATTATTTCACTGCTGCAGAAAAATTCACAAAAGCAGCACATCTCAGACTGTCTTCTCCATGAAAAACAAAACAAGTCTTTTGGGATGTCTAGCTTTCCAACTTGAAGCATTTGGATCCACGAGATTTATTTAATCAGCTCCAAAAAGGAGTTTTTTGGAACAGAATGAGACTACCTTCAGAGACTGAAAATACTTATCTCATCATTTCAACTGAGAAAACCGTGCAAAAAAAAACTCAGCAGAGGCAGACAAAGAATTGCTTTCTTGCAGACTTGGCAAACATAATCCTGGATCTTCTGCCTGCCAAGAGAGGACTCGTGCAAAAGCACGGAGAAGAGTAACTGTGAGAGTGGCCAGGAAGAGGCAGAGGGATCATCTGTTCCACCTACGGTTATTGGAAACAGCCGCGGATGCTCAGAGCCAGTCCTCCTCTGGAAAAGCAGGTACCAGCTTCCATGGGATGTGCTGGAACCTCTCCTTCCAGCTTTAGGGGGTCACAGAAAAGAGGATTTGGTCAATGCCAAACCATACACTCGTGAAAACCAAGTTATTTTTATTTAGTTTTCTTTACAGGGAGCGCAGAGGAACCTACGCTGACCTAGAACACTCCAACCAAGCTCAGATTTACAACCACAAACAGGCAAGACACTCGTTCTTCAAATGATGCAGTTAAGAGAACAGCTGAAAAAAAAAAAACCCAGAAATAAAAATTATCTGAGCCAAACCAACTTGTCATTAAGATTTACAAAGGGACACAGTAACCAAACCAAGTACCATGAAGTTTATAAACAGGTCAGGTCCCTCCTTGCCTCGGCAAGACACTCACTCTTCAAATGATGCAGTTAAGAGAACAGCTGAAAAAACCCCCAGAAATAAAAAATATGTGAGCCAAACCAATCTGTCATTAAGATTTACAAAGGGACACAGTAACCAAACCAACTACCAATGCTATAATCTGATTATAAACTATATGAAGTTTATAATCAGATCAGGTCCCTCCTTGCCTCTTCCCTTTACTGCTACAGGTGGCAGACGAAACACATAATATTCCCACTCCTAACAAGGGTGCAGGAGAACCTCAGCCTGACTTGGCAAAATCCAACTGGATGACACACAGAACATATCCAGCTAAATTCTTTCCAATTTGTCTTCTTCCAACCCATTAATTTCCTTAGGATTTTTGCTGAGTCACACAAACAGAAGGAAAACACAGCACAAACAAGTGTTAATTGCCAAGTGATAAAGAGATTTAGGGGAAAAAAAGAAGATAAAAATCACAGTTGAGCGGAAGGAATAAAAAAAGCAGAGAGGAAATTATCTTTAGAACAGAAGAAGGAATAGCCAAAACTGGAATAAATGTGCTTATCATGAACTGAGTTACACAAGACAAATGTGTATTGAGGGGTATTTGAAAGGGTTCCTAAGCTTTCCTAAAGGAAAATATTCTTCAAACCCACTGCCAAAGTCCATTACAATCTGAAGCAATTATTGACTCCATAAAGCAGATGTGCAAAGTCTTGCACCAAAAATGAGTGACCAGACTGCAAAAAGTTTTGAAATCAAAAAGGGATCTCGGTCTTTTGAGGAAGATCATGGCTGAAAAAAATCAACAGGGAAAATCTGAGTTGGCCCAGATGTGCAAGAGTCCTGGTAAAAACCAGTAAGTTATTAGCTATTAGTAATAGCAAATTAACGATGTTTGGCTCACTGAAAACTGGGGCCACCTGTAAGCTGTGATTCATCTTCACCTTGTCCCCTGAACCCTGCAGAGCACCCAACGCCCACCCGAGTCATCACTTCTGCTTCATGAAACAAATGTGGCTCCGCTGAGCTGTGGTGGCATTTCACCACCAACAAACCAGGAACTTCTTCTCTGCTTTATTGCCTCTGAAAGACCTCAAACACCACAGGTGACAGCACCAGATGGGCTTCAGAAGTGATTTCCCTGATTTCCCCTAAATTTGGCAGGAAAACTCACTTTGGAAGGCAGCTGACGAGAGCAGCACACAGAAACAAGGCAGAGGGATATGCTGATGGATACAAACATCCATCCCCACCTTCCTCTGAGGCAGCCCTTGCAGGAATACAGAGATCTGAGGAGCATGGTGGAGGAGGAATGAAACCAGAGGGATCCAAGGGATCCATTCCCAGCCTGTGCCCCAGGGCTGGGGAGCTGCCGCCTACCCACCAAAGTCAGGCCACGCTCTGTTTTATCCAGCCTGCAGCCAGAGTTTTCCTTCAAGGAACCATTGTGCAAAGATGCATCATGATAACACGTGCTCCAAGGTGTTTGAACCAGCCTGTTCAGCAGTGAACAAGGAAATTATCTTTCTTCTGCCTACTGAAAATCCTGAGTCAACTAAAGGCAGACGAGGCAGCCGGCGGCGCATGCAAATCCGCGAGTCGAGTCGGGGTGTTTGTGCTTACTCATATTTCACCACCTAGCAGACACTTTTCAGTCTTTATTTTTATAGCTGAGGTTTTCTAAAGATCAAAGGAGAATAGGGAAAAGGGCAAGTATGGAAAGTTTACAAGAAAATTTTAAAAAAAAAGTTTGCATTTCATTGTTGAGATTCTCTCTTAATTAAAGCTGACATTTACAGGCAGGGAGGGACCACACATTCCAGAGCAAAAGTTATTTGACTAAAGGCTGCCCTACATGAGGCACCTGTACAGTTTGGTGCATTTCTGTGTTATAATAAGAGCATTCCCAGCTCTTTAACCTGGAGATTCACCATGCAACAGAGCTCTAAAAACCTCAGGCTGCTGGCAAAGTGCTGAAGGGTCACCAGTAATGCCAACACAGAATGAAAGTGCTTTTTAAGCTTTTCTTTTAATCTCCAGAAATATTATTGGGCAATGGTAAAACAAGGCCATGGTTTCCTCATCCAGATTGAGGTAAGTGGAAAAAGAAGAGGTAACATGAAGTGGAAAAAGCAGAGGTAACATGAAGTGTTTATGAGGGTGGCAAAGCCAGAAACAATGCAAGGTTAAGGGAGCTGGTATCCCCCCATCACACTGGAAGAGCTGTCAAATGTCAGCTAAGGGAAAAAGGAGTAACAAGGGAGAAGACAAAGGGGAAAATGAAACATCTCCCTCCAGAAGAGCTCTCTTTTTCACAGGCACTCAGAATAGAGCTCTTTGTTTCTCTCTAGTGGCTGCCCAAGGCTGCTCCAACCACAGTAACCAGAGGATAGTGGGAACTTCAGCTCAGCAGAGCAGTCCTGGGGCCAAACCTTAATTCTGCTTACAGGAGAGCCAACCTGCCACAAAATGCCACAGGGGGCAATCCCAAGGGACACCAGTACAGCTGCTGACCACATAGCCACAGCCCCTGGGAAAGGTTCACCAGTTTGCTGAAACCCCTGCACGACACAAGCTCGAGGTGTTTCCTTTCTCAAACCCACACTGGACACAAACCCAGCAGAGAGAGAGAAAAGGCTTCAAGAAATCAAATGCAGGAGCTGAAAATACCAAAAGCACTTGAGCATGGCAAAACCAAACCCCTTCCAGAGATGGCTCTGGGGGACACAGCTCATTTCCAGTGTATTCAGCAGCACCACACAGAAATTAGAGACCATTCCTCCTGGGAGAGCTTTATTCCATTTGTGTCACAACAGACTGGCTTCTTCACACCTGAAAACTTCCACAGGACTTGGGTTTCCTGCAGCATCCCACTTCTGCACCAGGAATTTCACTGCTGATAGCTGGGAGAGCTGTTTGTGGAAGGGACCTTAAAGCTCAGCTCATTCCATCCCCACCATGGGCAGGGACACTTCCACTGCCCCAGGTTGCTCCAAGTCCTGTCCTGCCCGGCCTTGGACTCTTCCAGGGATTCAGAGACAGCCACAGCTTCTCTGGGCACCCTTGGAAGAAGGAAGAACTTCTTCCCAATATTATCCCATCCAAGTCTCTCCTCTTTTATCCTAAAACCACACCTCACTGTACTGTGTAAAAAAAGCCTCTCCCTCCTTTTCATAACCCCCCTTTAGACACTGGAAGGTCTTTCCTGGAGCCTTCTCTGCTCTTCCAGCCCAGGGCAGAGAAGCTCCAGCCCTTGGAGCATCTCCACAGCCTCCTCTGGACTTACTTGAACAGGTCCATGTTTCTTCTGCTGAGGATTCTGGAGCTGGATACAATATTCCCAGTGGGATCTTCTCATTAAATGAGAATGCAATACAGGAAGGATCATCCCAATACTTCCCTGCCAACAGCAGCTCAGGATGAAATCAGATCTTACTAAAATACTCTCAGAGCTTGGTGGTGAAACCTCACTCACATTTCTGCATGAGTGTTTCAGGACTGCCACATCTTCCTTACACTGGTGAGGTTTGAAGTTGTACAGATTTTATACAAGGATACAACCCCTTATTTTGTTTTTTCCTGGCATCTTTAGGTCTATCAGGAGAGGTGAAGTACCTAGATGAGGTATACAACCAATTCTGCAGCCCAGGCAACCCCTTCCCCATTATTTCAAGACAAAATAAACAGTAAAAAAGTACAAAGCACAACACCCACAAATTCAAATTATCCTGAATACTCAGACACAATTCTGAACATTAGACCTGGATTCCTCAACAGAAAAACTGAATACTGTAATCATGTTTTCCTTAAAAAAGAGAGAAAATGAGCAAGGCAGAGGTGTTCTGGAAATCACTCACTGCAGTTCACACCCCAGTACTCCTGCTGGGACACTGCCACAGTTTTCCTTGTGTGCTCTTACAGATTTTCTACTTTAAAATGCCTTGCACACACATAAGCAACACATTCACTTACAGCTTAATGCAGCAAATTCCCTGAAATTTGGGGTAATGTCCTTGCATGCCTTTCAGGGAGCCAGAGCACTCATTTGGACACTGGAAATAACAATTTCCACTGAAAATGCTGGCTGCCAGAATGAGTTTTTAAACTAACTTTCTGATTTTTCTTTTTTAAGTCATTCCTTGTAAAACTACATCTCTCACTCTTCTTGCCAATAAACAGGTTTTTATCTGAAGTGCCAAAGAAAACAAATCCAAACCAACTAGAACTGTACAGAGGCTACACATCAAAATAGATTAAA
Source organism: Chlorospingus semifuscus (assembly GCA_035048045.1). NCBI lineage: Eukaryota > Metazoa > Chordata > Aves > Passeriformes > Passerellidae > Chlorospingus > Chlorospingus semifuscus. The sequence continues at coordinate 21,154,221 of JAWWMS010000015.1, forward strand.
TAGCCAGAAAAAGCCTGAAACTATATAATAATTCAAAATATTTAAATAATTCTTATGCTGATGTAGAAATTGATTTTTGCCAAGCCTACAGGACAAGTACAGGATCCAGTAAGTAGGAAAAAATGAAAAGCCTCAACATTTGTGTTAAAATGACTACCCTATACTTACAATCTGCAAATTAAATATATGATAAAAATGCCCTAAACACAGATATTTAAATAAATGCACAGTGCTTTAAACATCAATTGTGAGTGGTCAAATGAATTGAATATTCAAAGTGATTTAATATATCCCACCAATATTAGTACACTTTGAGGGAGCTACTATCTATGGCTGTTTATATAGGATGCAGTAGCACCACAGCCACAAAAATTGATTTTACAGCTCAGCAATTAAGTACTTTTTAAAAAATAAAAATACAAAATGAAGAACACAGTTACCAGTTGAATAGACAGAAGGCCTGTGAAAACTACAACCAGCACCCTGGGAATCTGAAGAGCTTCCAAAGGAAGCTGTCAAGTTAAAATAATATTGAAACAGTTGACAAAACATAATATTGCACTTACAAAGCTGCAAAAGACTTGAAAAAAATCTACTGATATTGTTGTACAAATCCTGAGTTTAACATATAAGCATAGGTAACTGTGCCTGTTCATTAAACAATAAATGGCATTCCTATAGGCAGAATTAGAAGATTTCAGTGAAATATGGCAGAGCAGGAGTAAAGCTTCAGAAAATGCATTTTCATGAGGCTCAGGCATTTACACACCAAAAGAATGCAGCTCTCAGTCCTTGCACCACCTTATTATCTTGCCCCAATAAGAGCTGGCAATTCTAAAGCAGATGAAGATATTGATGAGAGTGAGACTGAATTAATATAAAACAGATCTCCAAGAGCAATGTCTGACAGCCACAGAACACAAACTCAGTGAGGTGACAACACTGAGGTGTCTGTCCATGATGTCCTCACACACAGACACCAGCCCAATTCCAAATTAGAGCTGTTTATTTTAAGAGAAATAAGAGAGCAGTTAACTGAGAGGTCTAATTCCACTGCAAGGAATGCATGATGACAATTATGGAAAAACATCAGACACCACAGCACTGCCTTCACCTCCGGCCTCACTGAGCCCTGATCACAGGACAGTGAGGGAGGCAGCACTAATAATCCATTCCTTCAGCCAGAAGAATACAAACAGCAGCCCAAGCAAATCCTGGGCCACATCCCAGCTCCAAAACCCCATTTAACAGAGTCCTCCCACTAAGCTGGTACCATCCCAATGACACTGCAGCCACCACATGGGGCAGTTCACACCACCCAGCACAACAATTTGATGCCTTCCAAATCTTCCTCTTTTTAATTCACAATACCAGTAGCTGCTACCAGCAAGGGTGAGCATAGAAACAACGGTATAAAACATTTTTGCTGCAACAAATGAGCATGGAAGGCTTACACTTTTTGTGTTTATGAAAATCCACATGCTTATATTTTTAATTAAAAAAAATTATTTTCCTCATAAATTTTATTGTAACTAGGGAAGAAGGTCATACCTTTAGAAGTGGTCAGCTTTCCAAGAGTTTGTCATCTAAAGGAAAATTTTCTCAGGTCCTCTCAATTGTTAAGAAAACAGGAAGCAAATTTCAGTAAGCCATTTCAATAGAGTAAAACAAGAGATAAAGATCTCTATTAAACTTGGCAAAGACAAAACCCACAGAGCATCAGTCTGAGCAGCCCCTTGCCACCAGCCTGTCCCACTGGGGAATGACCCATCATCCACTGCCAACCAGCTGAGGCTGCTCCATCCCTCTGGAAATGTCCCAGGCCAGGCTGGGCAGGGCTGGGAGCAACCTGGGCCAGTGGGAAGTGTCCCTGCACCTGGCAGGGGGTGGGACTGGATGGGCTGTAAGGTCCCTTCCAACCCAAACCATCCTGGGTTTCCACAGCCAGGTGTGTGAGAGCAGCAGCAGCGAGTGACAAACCAAAACAAAGCACTGATGGCATCCTCATCTCATTTAGGAAATAAAAACATGGCCAAGATAAAGGGAAATAAAGACCCCAAGCGCTGAGGATTATTGACAAGTTATTTGACAAAACCCTTCAGGATTGGGCAGCAAAAGCTGCTTGAGTAGTGCAGGACACATGGTCACTTGTGTGTGGAATGAAAGTCACATCTACTTCAAATCTTGACCAAGATCCTCAAAACAAAGATTTCTCCAGTTCAGACGTGGTTAAATTTAGAAAGCTGCACCTCACTCTGGTCCATGGGCTTTGGAAGTGCTGAGGAAGTGAAGTGCACCCACCATCAGTCCCTCAGCCAAGCATGAGCAGGCACGAAGGTGCTGCCAAAGATTTACAGCCAAAGATCTTCAATCCCAGAGCAAGAGAGATCCCCAAGGAGCCCTGCCCAAAGTGTTACAAGATAAAACCCAGTGCCAACCATGTGTCTGTCAAGTATCTCTTAGCAGCAATGAGGGAATGAAAAAAAAGTCATTTAAATCCTGATGGTGTTAGTAAAATTTTGTTTTGCAGGAGTAAGTCATCACTACCACAAATTAAACCAAATTAAAAATCATTTCATCTCAGTATTTTCACTTATCCTTCATTCTTTCAGCTTATTCCCCAACCCTTCATTCTAATTCTTTTAAGACACTAAAGCTTTATTATATGAGATGTTCCAAGTTGCAGTCAGATTGATGTGGATGTATAGGTTGACCAGAAATCTTAACTTCTTAACTTTCCACAGCAAAACTCCATCCAGGTTTACCAAGACTGAGGACATTTCCTCCTGCTGCAAAAGACTTTCCAGCATGCACACAACAAGCCAAGGAGAATGAGAATTATGCCTCTCAGAAATAAAATATTTTACAATGGAATAATTATTAATGAACAAGGAAATAAAAGGCATCACAACCACACATTAAAACACAGAGCCCTGCTTGTGAAGAAACCACCCAAACCAGCTCTACTGAACTATCCTGAATTTTTTATTTTTCATTTCCAGCAGCTACCTGGGAAAATAATCCACATCTAAAAATCTCAACACCAATTCCCTCTAAAAATATATCTATAAAAATATAAAATCCCTGTAAATAGGCCCAAAAGGGCTGAAAAGAAAAAGCAATGAGTCCTCAGCTAACACATGCTTTGGTTACTGCAAAATAGCTTCATCCCAAAAATCAGGAGGAGATGTTTGCCTGAACTTCCAGGCTGCAGCAGTCAAGGCTCTCTTTACCACAAAGAATAAATTCCTGAGCTTGGACATTGGTATCAAAGAGCCTTAGCACACTGGCATCAGATTAAAATTAACTGTTCTTGCTGCTAAAGAGCTTTGAAAATCCCCAACCTCACTCTCCTCTTTGCTTTTTCCACTGAAGGGGTAAAAGCAGAAAATATTTCACACTTGGTGATAATGCCCCAGCTCTGACAAATCAAAGATTTCACATAATTTATTTTTATAGTAGTGACAGCTAGCACTTCACACATTGGAAATAAAAGGCTGTTTCAAAGCCAAAAATCACTTAACAACGTTAGGGACCTATTTGCTATGCCACAGAAAACGATGGCGGTGTTTTGTGAGATCCTGTTCATTTTTTGTGTGTTTGATCTGAAGCAGCATTCCCAAAAGCTCAGCAAACACCTGAAAAAGGCAGGAGGAGCAGAAATCCAGACACACTCCCAGGTTGTTACAGAGCATTACTGTCAGATCACTCAGCAACATTGCCAAACCCAGCTAAAATCAGGGATTCCTTTTCCAGCTGTCAATTCCCTGATGTGGATCCCCACAGAGGGACTTTGGGATGACTGGAATAACTGGTTTGGGGCCAGGGGAGGGCAAAACCCAAACTGTGGCTGGTGCCACCTGCCCAGGTGGCCCCAAGTAACAAATTCATGGTCACGTATTTTTGTCTCAATTAATGCCAGCAGGTGGATTTAATGTCCTGGTAAAATCTCAAGCACTCAGCTTATTTAACACAAGTAGAAAATACCAATTTTACCTTTTAAGTAATGGTTTTGAACTTTAGAAGTTGCTCACTTTCAAACATAAGATATTTTTATTATTTTGGTTATTTTATTTGGGTTTATTATTTTGGTTATTTTTCACCGTAAAGCAGATAACTCACAAACTGAAGCCCCTGCCAAAGAGCTATTTCCACAAAAATCTGCCCAGCCAGGTCCTGCCTGGAGCCCAAATCCCCAGATCCCTTTAAACAGCCTTTTGCTGCAGACAGGCTTAGGGGAAAGATACTGTCATTCTTCCAGGTTCTCACTTTACTGGAGACCTTTTCAAAAGGAAATGGGTTAAATATTCAAAGGTGACTTTAAAAAGCTTCTTCCAGAAGCAGTTTTTTCTTGCTTTTGTCCAGGACATACCTCTGCTAGTTAAGGCAGTTCTGAAATGACTGTCAATGAAAAACTAATGCAGCATAGAGTAGAAAACATCCCATTTCTAAAATAAACCCCACATAATCAGATAACTCTAATTTTACTCATTAAAGAAGCTGTGGGAAAGCTGACAGTGGGTACACACTGAGTCAAACATCCACCACCTAAAACAGGAAGCAGAAAACTTTAGGGGGGGGGGGGGGGCAAAAAAAAAGTAGAAGTTGAACTGGAAAAAGTTTTCAGTGTATTTCCATTCCTTACTACACCTGCCAGCTGCCCTCACTCTGATTCACATGATGTTAAATCCCTCTCTTAACACTGAGCACCACTTAAATCACACTCACCACTGCCCCAGTATGTTGGCTCTTCCCATGTTAAATCAAACTACAGAATTAAAAATAATTAAACCTGTCTTATCAAAGTAACTCCTTTCAAGATACAAAACAAGTTTTGCTAATTAGCTGAGAGAACAGCCCCAACCTAAGGTGCAAATATCTCTCAGCTTTGGGCTACACCAACACCAGTGCTGGGCTCAGATCTTTTGGGGAACAATGATCTATCAATTATACAAAGCCCCCAGTATTTCCATGAGTATTAAAAATATTCTATATCCCTAGTAAAATGTATTCATTCAAACAATTTTAAGCACCAATACATCATTAGAGACTGAACTGAAGATTTTTTAAAGCATTTTCAAATTCAGAAATAGAAATTAGATATATTCATCTGAGAATTTCAAAATCCACTTGTTTTGCCTGAAGGTAAAGAGCTGCCTCACCAGTTTTGGGAGGATTTCAATGTACTGTAACCTTTAGAGAGCACATGGAATTCCTGCTATGAATTCACAGTGTATCTAATCAAAATTTATCTCAACAGAAAAACTGAAACTCAGTTTGAAGTCATCTTCTTAACACCTAAATCCCTGCCTGCCAGGTGAGACATTTTCAAAGCCTGGTTAATCCCCATTCCCAGCTGAGAAAACAGAAAGAAGCTGAGAAAACATTAAGAATGATCCACTTTAAAAACAGGCAAGTCAGATAGAGAACTAGGACCAAAACCTGCATTTCCAGCTCTCAGCGGCAGACACTGCCCACTACATCAGTGAAAATACAAACACTGAAATGTGTGTTTTCCCTTTAAAGGAAACAACTTTAACAGCTTTAGGTAAAATTATGCTCTGAGTTCTCACAAACCCTGAATAGTGAATTAAGGCTTGAAGTAAGCTCCATTTGCACTTCACACCTGGTGGGTCACTAGGAGATTTCTTCTCACCTGAAAGCTCTCCTACCTCCTACCACCTGCATTTAAATGCAAATAAGAGCTTTCAAAAGCTTATCAAGCTCAAGACACGGAAAAGCAGAGCATGATAAGAATTCTCCAGGGAACACTGCAGAGTTTCCTTGCTAAAATGAATCAGAGCCCTGCCCAAGGGCTCCTTGTCCTTTGCCCCCAGGTGAGCACTCTGGACTCTTCCCCACCTCCTCCTGAGAGCCGGCAGGAGATTCTGCCTCCTCCAATGGTGCCTTCCTGGTCAAACTGCCCTTGCCAAGAGGCAGAACCAATCCAGCTCGGCAGTAATTGGACTTTTATCTTTCCTTGGAGCCAGCCTGGCAGCTCAGCCTGGCACCCAGCTGGGTGGTTATCTCTGGGAGGGCAGGTGGCAACCAGGGGCAAGGCACCTGCACAGGTTCAGTCCCTCTCTGAGAGGACACTGTGCCCTCCAAGGCCAGGGCCAGACACATTCTGTTCAGAGAAAAGGAGGCTCAGAGGTGCCCCCATCACTCTGCACAGCTCCTGAAAGGTGCCTGTGCTCACCTGGGGCTGGGCTCTTTCTGCAGCAGCACTGA